>VZQC01010445.1:909066-921950 GCA_009823505.1 Rhizomys pruinosus
AAGGTTGTCAAAGTCTACTTTATTGAGCAAAGACAGCAGTATATATTTAGTAAAAGGCGGGAAGAATCAGGAAGAGGGGAGGGGGTGGAAGGTAGCTCTTGTAAAAGTTAAAGTTTATCGGGCTGGCTGCTCGCACCGGCAGAGACTGTTTGCTCGCGATAAGCTTCCTCCGCGGGCTGTTGGCTCCAGCAGAAGCTGTTTACTTGTGATAAGCTTCCTCCGGAACATCAGGTATGCAGGTAGGAAGCTTCTCTGCACATCTGCACTTTTAGGGAGCAGGCTTACAGCTCCTCACATGCACCTGTGTTTAGAGCTGTCCATTTGTGATTAGATGACCTCTCAGGGAGCTAGTCCCTGGAGAAAACTGATTCTCCCTCCCTCATTGCCCACTGTTTGCCTATAGATCTTCATTTTAAGATGGGACCCCATGGCACTCCCCACATCCGCCTTGACATGTCAACTGGTATTGTCATTATGCAGATCTCATTAGACTACCGTACTGTGGAGTGTTCATTGGCACAGCTTCCTTATCATGCATAAAATACACTAAGATCAGCTGTCTTCTCCCCCTGGCTGTCACATTCTTTCTGTCCCCTTTTCTTTGATGTTTCCAGAGCCTTGGGTATAGAGGTTGCACTGTAGATTGTGTCACTTAGGGTTGAGCACCTCACAGTCACTTGTTCTCTGCATTTGACCAGTTGGGGAACTTTGTAATAGTCTCAATCTGTTGCAAAAATAAGCCTCTTTAATGAGTGATGAGAGGTACATTGGTCTGGAAATATAAGGATATGATTGCCTCCCAGAACTTGAAGGGAAGACCTTAGTGCTAAAGATACAACATATCTCAAACACAGGGCTTGGAGCACTTGAGCTGAAACTGGCTGGAAAACCTCCCCCTGAAGACTAGCCTCATAGTGTCAGAAGATAAGGAGAAAACCAGTCAGTGATCCTACCCAGCTGTAAAGTCTACAAACCACAATGGCCAGCCCAGCCCACTATCTCATTTGTGGAGTAGTGGAACTTCAAACTCAGGGGTAATCAACGGCTGTCTAATAGGACTCCAGATCTGCTTAATGGTACTGTAAACATACACATGGCATGGAGAAGTCACGTGTAGATCCCAGGGGGAAAATGTACTTTGTCACTTCCCCTAGAATTTTTAAAATTTTAAGTATTCGTTTATTTTCTGTGTATGTATAAGTGCCTATGGAGGCCAGAAGTGGGCAATGAATCCCCTGAAACTGTAGTTACAGGTAGCTGTGAGCCAGCAAGTGACCATTGGGCAAACCTGGGTCCTTTGCAAGAGCACCAAGTGTTCTAATCATTGAGCCATCTCTTCAACCCCAAAGAGATTCTTTTTTCCATAAGTTTTTGGTGATTTGGTATTTTATCACAGCAACAAAAAAGCAATTAATACAATGGTTAACTCCTAACTTCATGGTTTATGTAACAGGGACAATCCCTTCCCAAACTGAGCCACAGTGATACTGAGTAACAGCAAGAAAATCATACCTTGTCAATTGTTTGAAATGAAATTTGTCAATTTGCTTGAAATGAACAATTTCAAGATGTGTGCCACAGGTTCCAATAAATTCCATTTCCCTTCCTATACACACCCTTCTTCCACTTATGATTCTAATCCAATTTATGGGTGTCGGTTTGCAAAATTTGCCTTATAAGCAGTCCAGTTAATTAAGCATGGCAGTTCCATGCCTACCTAATAAATAAATGAACTAATATTTAACATATTATTTTATTCAGGTTCCATTTGGGGCTTTAAAATAATTCAACTTTGGGGTTGAAGAGATGGCTCAACCCCACTAATGACCAAACCCACTAATTTCCAATTCTTGGCTCATTTAAATGAATCATCACTAAATAGATGGCCTCTGCCTTCTCTTCTTGAAAGTCTTTTCTTTTAGAAAACATTATTTGTTTATATTTATTTTGTACATATGAGTGCTTGCCTGCATATATGTTGTGTGTGTGAGTGTGTGTGTGTGTTTTCTGATTCCCCTCAGTCTTGGGCTGGAGAGATGGATCAGAGGTTTAGAGCACTACCTACTCTTGCAGAGGACCCAAGCTTGAGTCCCAGCACCATGCCTGACCACCAGGGGATCCGATGCCCTCTTATGACCTCCATAGGCACTGCATGGCAGGGATGCACTTATACACACATTCATACACGTAAAATAAAAATAACAAATAAAATTTAAAAAAGAACTCTCCTCAGTCTTACAACTCTATGCTATTTCCAGTAAGATGATTTTCAAATGTGTGTCTCCAGCCCAGACCCCTTCCTGAGCTCTAGGCATCTATACAGAATGGTCACTTCTATTTGTGTCTCTGCCTATATGTTGACTGAGGAGCTTGAATATAATGTTACAAATATTGAACTTCTGAATTAGAAGCAACAGGCATACTTGGCTCCTGGACCTGGGTGTCTTATACCATTATCTAGCAAAATGGAGCATGGCTCCTTGAGGAAATGGCTGTTTCTAGGACTAAGGCAGAAAATATTAACAATGAGACTAGAGTATGCATATTATTCTTAGAAAGTAAGGAAGTCCTAAACATATATACACACATGCATGTGCCTGCATACATGCACACACACATATTTGAGTATGTCAAAAAAATGGGAATCAGGACTGGAGAGATGTCTCAGTAGTTAAGAGCACTAGCTGCTCTTGTAGAGGACCCAGGTTGGTTCCCAGCACCCACATGGCAGTTAACAACCGTCCTTAACTTCAGTTCCAAGGGATCCAACACCCTCTTCTGACCTCCACAGGCATTTTGTAACACGTGTGCACTTGCATACATCCAGGCAATATACTCATACACATAAAATAAAAATAATAAATAAAAATTTTAAATACTGAAATCAAATGAGAGAGCTCCCCAAAACTCCTTTTATCAAAGCTTAGATAATTTTGCAGGAACACAAATTAATATTAGATTATAAACAAGGAATAAAGAAAACACCCCCAGTCCATACTGATATAAATGAGCAAATTGATAAGCAAAGGGTACAAGATACATGGGGAATTCGAAATAGTTTATATGGATTCTCTGCCTTCAAGGAGGTGTGGCACTGTGCTCCTTAAAGGAGGCTGTACATGATGACTTCCTTCCAAAAAGCACAGCCTGGAAATGGGGGAAATGAGGTAAAAACACCTGATAAGCAGTTCCTTATACTCAAAGATGAGTCTGAAGGTCATGTGACCAGTACAGACCATTGGGAGGATGGGATGAGTAGGCACTTTGTCCCTGGGGTCTTCCTTTCCACAGTCTATAATCCCAGTGTAATCACAAGAAAAATATCAGACAAATCCTAACTGACAGCTAGTCTCCAAAACATATGATCAGCACTTTCCAAACTTTCAAGGACATCAAAAACAAGGGAAGTCTAAGAAGCTGTCATGAGAGGAACCTAAGGAGGTATGACAGGCAATGTCAAAAGGTGCCTAAAGGGACACTAGGTGGAAACAAAGGGAACTTAAATAACGTATGGACTGGTTAATAATAGAATGCCAATATCCATCCACTGTGACAAATGTACTCTAAAACATTAAATACAGGGGCAACTAGTTAATATGAGTGACTGCTGTTGTTTCACAAGTCACAGCTTGGGGCTTGTTGACTTTGAGATAAGAACTGTTGAGTTGCTGTGGTAGCCTAAATACTGCCATCTCAAAATGGTTGAATCCTAATCCCAAGAGTTTATGGGTATGCCCCTTCCTATATATAAGGGAATTTGCAGGTGGATTAAGTTGAACACTTTCAGATGGAGGAACGCTCCTGAGTTATGCAAGCCAGCCTTCTAAGAAAGACAGAGGTAGTGAAAGGAATGAGCTAGTACCATGCTTCTGGATCTAGAAACTGGGAGCTGGGGTGGGGGGGCAAGGAAACAGGTTCTTCCTGACCCCATCCCCCACTCTCCAAGGGGTCTGGTCCTGTGACAACTTGACTTTTAACCCAGTGAAACTGATTTAGGGCTCCTTCCATAACTACAATAACCTTTTGTTGTTTTAAACCACTAGGTTTATGGTCGTTTGTTAGAGTTACAATGGGAAACTCCAATATGAATGACCCCTACTTCTTGGCCACAACCAATATGGTAACAATGTTCCACTTCCTTATCCCCATCCCCCCCACAACCACTACCCTCTAAATCATCCCTCGCCCCACCTTCCTGAGAAGCTCATTGTTCCAAGGGTTTGTTTCCCTCAACCCCCTTTCTCCAGGAGTCAATAGACACAACTTGGTTCTGTTCTTGGCATCCTGCTAGTCTTTAGTGGTAAGGCGTAGAAAAGCATCTGAGATTCTAAGTACTCTTTACAGTTGGTCTATTATCTGTCTCCTCCTGCACTCCATACCCCCACACCTGGATGATTGTGGCCATTAAATAAATAAATAAATTCATGAAAAGTAAGTCAGTATTTTTAGGGCTCCTCCAACAAGTATGGTGAAAGAGAAGTATCCTAGAACTGCACACTAAGATTAGTGAAGGTAGCCAAATTAATATATGCTGGGCATTTGATTCCCTTCACTTTTAAATTTTGAGTCATTCCAGGGGCCCTACAATCCTCTTTTACTGCTGAAATGCCACTAGAAATAGTCTAGTCTTGGAATTATGAGAAAGAAAAAGGTCTATACTGAAGTTTGAAAAACCTAGATGGACTTAAGGGTGACTCAGAAACTTCCTGCCACAGTCACAGCATACTGACCTTTACTATTTGTTGACCCCTCTTACTGATTTTGTACTTTTACCTCTAAAACTGTAACAGTAATATTTTTGTTATTTTAAGTTAATATGTTCATGATCATCTATCAAATGGCAACAGAGCACCAAGCACTAGCTGATGCATTGTCTTTTATGTCCCTAAAAGACATCAAGTGTTAGTTAAAATGACTGCTTGTGCCCGGGTGTGGTGGTACACACCTTTAATCCCAGCACTCAGGAGGCAGAAGCAGGCAGATCTCTGTGAGTTCAAGGCCAGCCTGGTATTCATAGTGAGCTCCAGGACAGCTGGAGCTACAGGGAAATCCTGTCGCAAAAAGGGGAAAAAAAAAAAAAGACCTGAGTTCAAATCCCAGCACTTATGTGGGAACTAACAACCATCCCTAACTGCAGTTCCACAGGATCTGACACCCTCTTCTGTTCTCCACAGGCACTAGAGGACACAGGTGCACCTACACACACACAGGCATAACACTCATACACATAATATAAAAATAAACAAATCAGGGCTGGAGAGATGGCCTAGCGGTTAAGAGCACCGACTGCTCTTGCAGAGGACCTGGGTTCGATCCCCAGCACCCACATGGCAGCTGAGAACCATCCGTAACTCCAATTCCAGAAGAACTCCAGTTCCAGGGGAATCCGAGACCCTCTTCTGACCTCTGAGGCATAGCACGACATGGGTGCACAAACCTACATGCAGACACATAAATACAGTTACATTCATACACATAAATAAATAAAATTAAATTAAATTAAAAAAAAGATTATATTTAAAAAAAAACAAATAAATAAATAAAACAGTATATGAACATTTGAAGCCTGAGGTCAAACAGTTAACAAACAGGTAGCAAGATTTGAACACAGATGTATTTGGTGCTAAATCACATGGCCTGGGCCTCAGAGTCCCTGAAACCCATCTGCATTGTGGCAGGGGCTAGTGTCCTAGGTCATCACTCAAGAAGGAACATGCTGGAACACCTAGCTCCTAGTATTTTGGCTTAGCTGTCCTCGGTTTCTGTATAGTTGCGGATGACAAGTTCCCAGAGTTCTCTGCAGGGATTACTGGCTCTGTCATCATTAGTCATTGAGGCAATGGATTCCCTCAGTCAGAGCTTGTTCCTGTAGTATCTAGAATGCACCAAGCACTGAGGCAGTACATAAAGTCTTATCAATTATTTAAAACTAGGACCCCGAATAGCCAAAACAACTCTGAGTGAAAAGAGCAACACAGGGGGATCTCTATACCAGACTTCAAACTATACTACAGGGCTATAGTCATAAAAACAGCCTGGTACTGGCACAAAAACAGACCTGTTGACCATTGGAACAAAACCAAAGAGAGAAA
Source organism: Rhizomys pruinosus (assembly GCA_009823505.1). Lineage (NCBI taxonomy): Eukaryota > Metazoa > Chordata > Mammalia > Rodentia > Spalacidae > Rhizomys > Rhizomys pruinosus. Next base: position 915,159 of record VZQC01010445.1, read on the forward strand.
AGACAGCATCTTCAGCTGGTGTTGGCAAAACTGGATCATCACCAGTAGAAGAATGAAATTAAACCCCTACCTCTTGCCCTGTACAAAAGTCAACTCCAGATGGATCAAAGACCTCAATGTGAAACCCCAAATCTGAAGGCAATTGAAGAAAAAGTTGGCAGCAGACTACAAGACATAGGCATAGAAAAAGACTTCCTAAATCAGACAGCAGCTGCGCAAGAATTAAGGTCAACAATTGACAAATGGGACCTCATTAAACTCAAAAGCTTCTGTATATCAAAAGAAACAATCAAGGAAGTGAAGAGAAAACCCACTGAGTGGAGGAAACCTCAAACCTCAGAAACATCTGACAAAGCATTGATTTTCCATGAATTATAAACTACTCAAAAAAACAAGAGAAAGAAGAACAAATGACCCCCAATAGATGGAGCAAAGACCTGAACAGAGACTTCACAAGTGAGGATTAAGATGGCTGAGAAACATGTTAAGAATGTTCAACATCACTAATAATAAGTAAGGAAATGCAATCAACCACTCTTAAGATATCACTAATCATACTCCATAAGACTGGCTAGGAATCAGAAGAAAATGACGACCAAGTTTGGGGAGAGGTTGTGGGGAAGGGAACACTCTATCCACTGCTGGTGGGAATGTAAACCTTGTAACATGCCACTATGGAAAGCAGTTGGAGAACCCTTGGAAGACTTGAATGGAACTTGACAACCTGACCCAGCGTATACCACTCCTGGGCATGTAACCTCAAGAATCACACCCACAACGCAGAGATACTGCACAGCCATGTTTATGTCAGCTCTCTTCACATAGCAGGAAGCTGGAACCAAAGCACAAATGCCCCTCAACGGACGAGTGGTTAGAGCAAATGTGGTACATCTACAAAATGAAGTTCTATAACAGCCTAAAACTAAAGAAAGATGACATCATGAGCTTTGCAGGAAAATGGCTGGAGCTAGAGGACATCATGCTGAGTGAAATAACACAGTCCCAGAAAAACAAACGACGAATGGTATCCCTCATCTGTGGATGCTAGTGCCAATTACCTAGTTGTAAGTATTTCTTGTGCACTGCCCCTTGAGCTTTTGTCCAAGCAGTTGGGAGTGATGCATATTGGAAACAACAACAACAACAACAACAACAGAAAGGACTGCATCAAAGAACTGATTGAAACAGTGAACTTCTACTCAAAACAGTCAACTTCCACATGGAGAATTTTGAGAAAGACTGAGGAAGAGATGAAAAGCATGTTTGGCAGAATGCATGAGCTCTGGTGGGGTGGGGGGATAGGGTGGGGTACACGGGTCTAGATTTGATAATTGTGTACAAAATACATATTTAAAAAATACAGAATAAAAATATTATTTACAACTAGAAAGTATTTCCAGTGGGTCTGATTCAACCTGGAGATCCAAGAGTGAGTGTCACATTCCCTTCAGGCTTGGAGGGTCTACAACTCCAGAAACCCTCCAGGTGGCCAGGGAAGATCTCCCATGCTGCATGCTGGTAATTTCTGCTCAAAGTGACTACAGAAGAGATGACAAGTTCCAGTACTGTGCTGCATCCCAGAAATCCATGCACCCCAAGTTCCTGGCTGGTTAAAACAGCTCTCAGCCCTTGAATTGGGCTGTGGAGTCTTGAAACAACTCACGGTGCTCCCCATGGAGTCTCCGGGCAGCTTTGATAGGGTCTAGTTGACATTTGCTGTAAAGACCTATTAAATCCAGGCCTTCTTCCTACAGCTGAGACTCCAGGACAGCTGCAGCTGCCAAACAGCAGGGAAGAGATATTAAAATCACACTAAGTGTACAACCAGAGTGTGTGCATGTACACACACACACACACACACACACACACACACACAAACACACTCCTGTTGGGCACCAGCCAAATGAAAACTCCACTTGATGCCTGCTTTCCCTGGGGGTCACTGCAAGGCTGTTCTTCGGGGGGTCACTTCGGTAGTTCAAGAGCCTGGCAGGGAAAGACTTCCCTGGGTCTAACCTATTTACACTTACTGATTCTCAGATCAAAGGGGTTCAGTTCACAAGTCAAAAGATACCCCTTCCTCCCTCCCTTCTTCCTTCCTTCATTCCCTCCCACTAAGTCTGCAGTTTCTCTCAGACACCTAGCAAATCCTACTTTGGTCTTGATTATCCTGAAGCCTTCACATTGGAAGTTGTGTGGAGCGGGCAGGGAGCTAAGGGGAATCTGGGTGGAATCAATCTGATCAGCTTCCTGTGCTTTGAGGTCTTGGGCAGCAGCCCAGTGAAGAGATGCTTGGGAGCCTGGGTTTTGATGTTGGTTTCACCGCCCACTTGGTTTATAACCTTTTAAAAGGTTACTTAAACCCTCGAAGGGCATTTTTCCCAAATTATCAAATGGAAATAAGACTCCACGTACCCTTATAGTTTAGGAGCAGGGGCTTCCAAATCAAAAAGAACTGCTCAGTGCAGGCAACTTCTAGAAACTGGAAAAGACAAGGAAACTGGTTCTCCTCTCAAACTTCCAGAAGGAACACAGCTCAGCTGATACCATAATTTTAGACATCTATCCTCCAGTACCGTAAAGTAGAATATTTGTGGGTTTTATTTGTGTGTGTGTGTGTGTTTGAGTCTCATGTATCCCAAGATACATGACACTCAAACACACACACTAGACCTTATCCCTTGAACTTGATATGTAGCCAGTAATAACCTTGAATGTCTGATCATCCTGTCTTCAACTTCTGTGTGCCAGGATTGTAAGTTAGGTGTCATCACCATCTGTTTCTCCTGGAGATTTATGCTTTGTGAATGCTAGGTGTAAGAAATAAATCATTATGGTTCATTTAAAGAAAAGAACTGGTTTCAAATCCCAACTCTAGGGCTGGGGAGATGGCTCTGCAAGCATGAAGACCTGAGTTCGAATCCCCAGCACCTATGTAAAAAGTCAGGCATTATTACATGTGACTGTGATACCAGCACTGAGGGGCTGAGACAGGAGATCTTGGGAGCTTGATGGCCATCTAGCCTCCCCAGACAGTAAGCTTCCGGTTGGCGTGACCCTAACTCAAGGTCACAAGTCGGAGAGCAATTGAGGAAGACCATTGACGTCCTGCTCTGGGCTTCCTCACATGCTCGAGCACAGGACACACGTCTCCACATTTGCCCCAAATATCTGCCTTTTGTAAAAAGATTTTAAATTTCCTGTAATAGCCCAAGGGGCATGTATACTTCTGTTCCGGAGTCTCAGATCCATCAATATGATTACTGCCAAGGGATGACGTGGAAAATACTATTTTTTAAAAACGTGTTTGTATTTCTGGTCTGTGTCTCAATGTCTGAAGCAGAAGCCTGCACTGGGCCCAGACATAATAGTTTCCTCTGTATCTTGAGTGTGGTTTGAATCTTCTTGATGAAGGCAGATCAGTTTCAAGTTAATCCCCATAACAGATAAACTTTGCAGGTTAAAATGTACAGTTTTTCCAACTTCCAGATGACAGGAAGAAATCCGTTTTGTAACTTTTCCTGGTGACATGTGAAAAAATGTCTATTCACCACAGAGAAGGGACTCACAGACCAAAGACAAGATTCCACCCAAGTCTAACTTGGTGACCCAGTGAGTTTGTTGAGGTTACTTACATGAGCAAGGCTGACTACAAGGCNACACACTCCTGTTGGGCACCAGCCAAATGAAAACTCCACTTGATGCCTGCTTTCCCTGGGGGTCACTGCAAGGCTGTTCTTCGGGGGGTCACTTCGGTAGTTCAAGAGCCTGGCAGGGAAAGACTTCCCTGGGTCTAACCTATTTACACTTACTGATTCTCAGATCAAAGGGGTTCAGTTCACAAGTCAAAAGATACCCCTTCCTCCCTCCCTTCTTCCTTCCTTCAATCCCTCCCACTAAGTCTGCAGTTTCTCTCAGACACCTAGCAAATCCTACTTTGGTCTTGATTATCCTGAAGCCTTCACATTGGAAGATGTGTGGAGCGGGCAGGGAGCTAAGGGGAATCTGGGTGGAATCAATCTGATCAGCTTCCTGTGCTTTGAGGTCTTGGGCAGCAGCCCAGTGAAGAGATGCTTGGGAGCCTGGGTTTTGATGTTGGTTTCACCGCCCACTTGGTTTATAACCTTTTAAAAGGTTACTTAAACCCTCGAAGGGCATTTTTCCCAAATTATCAAATGGAAATAAGACTCCACGTACCCTTATAGTTTAGGAGCAGGGGCTTCCAAATCAAAAAGAACTGCTCAGTGCAGGCAACTTCTAGAAACTGGAAAAGACAAGGAAACTGGTTCTCCTCTCAAACTTCCAGAAGGAACACAGCTCAGCTGATACCATAATTTTAGACATCTATCCTCCAGTACCATAAAGTAGAATATTTGTGGGTTTTATTTGTGTGTGTGTGTGTGTGTTTGAGTCTCATGTATCCCAAGATACATGACACTCAAACACACACACTAGACCTTATCCCTTGAACTTGATATGTAGCCAGTAATAACCTTGAATGTCTGATCATCCTGTCTTCAACTTCTGTGTGCCAGGATTGTAAGTTAGGTGTCATCACCATCTGTTTCTCCTGGAGATTTATGCTTTGTGAATGCTAGGTGTAAGAAATAAATCATTATGGTTCATTTAAAGAAAAGAACTGGTTTCAAATCCCAACTCTAGGGCTAGGGAGATGGCTCTGCAAGCATGAAGACCTGAGTTCGAATCCCCAGCACCTATGTAAAAAGTCAGGCATTATTACATGTGACTGTGATACCAGCACTGAGGGGCTGAGACAGGTAGATCTTGGGAGCTTGATGGCCATCTAGCCTCCCCAGACAGTAAGCTTCCGGTTGGCGTGACCCTAACTCAAGGTCACAAGTCGGAGAGCAATTGAGGAAGACCATTGACGTCCTGCTCTGGGCTTCCTCACATGCTCGAGCACAGGACACATGTCTCCACATTTGCCCCAAATATCTGCCTTTTGTAAAAAGATTTTAAATTTCCTGTAATAGCCCAAGGGGCATGTATACTTCTGTTCCGGAGTCTCAGATCCATCAATATGATTACTGCCAAGGGATGACGTGGAAAATACTATTTTTTAAAAACGTGTTTGTATTTCTGGTCCGTGTCTCAATGTCTGAAGCAGAAGCCTGCACTGGGCCCAGACATAATAGTTTCCTCTGTATCTTGAGTGTGGTTTGAATCTTCTTGATGAAGGCAGATCAGTTTCAAGTTAATCCCCATAACAGATAAACTTTGCAGGTTAAAATGTACAGTTTTTCCAACTTCCAGATGACAGGAAGAAATCCGTTTTGTAACTTTTCCTGGTGACATGTGAAAAAATGTCTATTCACCACAGAGAAGGGACTCACAGACCAAAGACAAGATTCCACCCAAGTCTAACTTGGTGACCCAGTGAGTTTGTTGAGGTTACTTACATGAGCAAGGCTGACTACAAGGCAGCTGACCCCCCAAAAGGTCATCACAGTCTAAGTGACAGCTCATGAAAACTGTACCCCTAGAGTCCTTGCACAGCTAGCAGGCAGCTCAGCTGGTCAGACAGTCTCCTCTCCTTAGCAATTATTACCGCTTATATAACTTTGGGAAAGGGGGTTTGTGAATCTTGTACCTTCTGAGCTTCCTGAGCTTGGTGTCATGAGAATCCCAAAACTTGTAAATTTCATTAGCATTATAGGAGCCTCTTCCAGAGAAAAATGAAAATACCCAATGATAGATACAAGGATAATACATTGGGAAGAAGTAGGGTTTATCCCTGGGGTGCGAGGGATTGACAAAAGTCAAACATTGACCAATCGGGGATAAAAAGTTTAACCATAATGATAGGTGAAAGAAAAAAAGCTTTGGTGAAATTCAATACTCTTTCAGAATGAAAATGCTCAATGGGCTATGAACAGAAATAGAAATTGTATCAACACAATAAAGGTCACATGTGAAAATCGTCATCATACTCATTGGTCGAAAACTGAAAGCTTTTCCTCTAAGATCTAGACTGAGGTAAGGATGCTCATTCTCATCACTTCAACTCCAAAGACTACTAGACACCATAGCTAAAACGATTAGGCAAGAAAAAAGTCAGCCAGTGCAGAAGAAAGTAGTCTCCAAGCTACTTGAGTGTATACATAGAAACCCTGAAGACCTACCCAAAGATTGTTAAAACTAAGGCGCAAACTCAGCATCAGAGTATCAGCATATCAAAACAAGCTGCATTTTTTTGTTTTGGTCTTTTGAGACAAGGTCTCCCTGTAGCCCCAGCTGGCCTCGAGCTCACTATATAGACTGATATCTGCCTGCCTCTGCCTCAGGAGTGCTGGGACTAAAGGCATGTGCCACCATAGCGGGCTAACAAGCTGAATTTTTTTAAAAGTATTTTATTATTTTTATTTTATGTGTATGAGTGTATTGGCTGCATGTATGTAAGGATACCCATGTCCTATAATGCCTGGGGAAGTCAGAAGAGGGCTTCATATCCCCTGGAACCAAAATTATGGATGGTTGTTAACTACCACGTTGGTACTGGGAACTGAATTGGGTCCTCTGCAAAGCAGCCAGTGCACTTAACTGGTGAGCTGTGTCTCCAGCCCTGCGAGCTTCATTTTTATACAGTGACAGTGGATTACTCCAAAAAGAAATGGAAAAAAATCCAATTTATAATAACATTAAAAATAGGCACTCAGGAGGCAGAGGCAGGCGGATCTTTATGAGTTCAAGGCCAGCCTGGTCTACAGAGCAAGTTCCAGGATAGCTGGGGCTACAGGGAAACCCTGTTTCGAAAATACCAAAAAAAAAAAA
>VZQC01010445.1:923349-1107381 GCA_009823505.1 Rhizomys pruinosus
CTGAGTGATGGTTTCATGGCTGTACACTTACCTCCACACTGAGTGATGGTTTCATGGCTGCACACTTACCTCCACACTGAGTGATGGTTTCATGGCTGCATACTTCCTCCACACTGAGTGATGGTTTCATGGCTGTACACTTACCTCCACACTGAGTGATGGTTTCATGGCTGTACACTTACCTCCACACTGAGTGATGGTTTCATGGCTGTACACTTACCTCCACATTGAGTGATGGTTTCATGGCTGCACACTTACCTCCACACTGAGTGACGGTTTCATGGCTGTACACTTACCTCCACACTGAGTGACGGTTTCATGGCTGTACACTTACCTCCACACTGAGTGATGGTTTCATGGCTGCACACTTACCTCCACACTGAGTGATGGTTTCATGGCTGTACACTTACCTCCACACTGAGTGATGGTTTCATGGCTGTACACTTACCTCCACTTTGAGCGATGGTTTCATGGCTGTACACTTACCTCCACACTGAATTATGGTTTCATGGATGTACACTTACCTCCACACTGAGTGATGATTTCATGGCTGTACACTTACCTCCACACTGAGTGATGGTTTCATGGCTGTATACTTACCTCCACATTGAGGAGATCTGTACATGAAATAGGTTCAGTTTGTTTTATGTCGGTCATATCTCAATAAAGCAATTTAACTTTTTTTAACTAGTGAAAAGGGGAAAGATGAAATGTTGCAGGCTATGATGGTTAATCTTGATAAGTCCTTTTGACAGGTTCTAGAATCACCATGGAAACAAGCCTCTGGATGTGTCTGTGAAGGATTATCTAGATTAGGTTAATTGAAGTGGAAAGATTAGCCCAAATGTGAATGGAGCCATTCCACGAGTGGGGCCTGAACTGCATAAAAAGGAGAAACAAGGGGCTGGAGAGTTGACACAGTGGTTAAGAGTATTGGCTGCTCTAACATAGGACATGGGTTCAATTCCCATGGCAGCTAACAACCATCCATAATTCCAGATCCAGGGCATCCGGTGCTGTCTCCTGACCTCTGAGGGCTTTGCATGGCACTGACGTACTTAGATACATGCGGGCAATATACTCATACACATAAAATAAAAATAAAAAATAGAAAAGAAGAAGTGAGTTAGTGTGAGGACACACTGCTGTCTTCTTCCTGTGAGGCGACGTAGCTGGCAGCCTCGCCAACCTCCTGCCATACCTTTCTCACCATTTTGAACTTTTACTCCAACTCTGAGCCCAAATAAACTCTTCCTCCATTAAGTTGTGTTGGTCAGGTATTTTGTCACAGGAACAAGGAAGGTAAAAATATATATATACAGGCAAACAGTCACTGGAGAATGAAAAGCTACCACAGATTGCAAACAACATTAGATATTGCACTAAATTTTCCAGAATTTTCTGTTTTGAATTTCGTACTTAATAAATTCAAAAGAAGATAGCTACATTATTTTTGGAAGTGCTGGTCTCTTGTAACGGAGTCTTGTGTAGCCCAGGTTAGCCTCAAGCTCTGCGTGTAGTCGAAGATGATCTGGAACTCGTGATCTTGCTGCCTATGTTTTCCACGCCTTAGGTTACAGCTCAACACTACCATGCCCCACTTAGGAATGTTTTACTTTTAAAAACCTGTTCATATGAACTGACAGCAATGGAGACAGCATTCATAAGACCACGGAACTGGAAACCAGACAAAAACCCAAGACAGGACTAGGGAAATGGGCAGGAGGCCCCATCCCTAGCTGATCACTGCTGGGTGAAGGAGAGTTGAGAGTTGATCTTCTCTAAGGGAGTGACACTAGACAGGCTGACCAGGCTCCAGCGGATGGGCTCACACAGAGGGACATTTGACAACACAAACTTGAGTAGATAGACCTTAACATATGACAGAACAACAGAACACATGAAATTTTGTAGGGGGTTATGGGAGTGCAGAGAGAGGGAGTCTAAATATAATTAAGATATGTTGTATGAAATGCACAAAATTCAATAAAAATATAAATTTTAATAAAAATAAAGTGAATGTAGTATAATTGTACATTTTAATTACTTCACTGCTCAGTTTTAATACTTTTTCCAACAAAGTGTGATGTATGTCAAAAATATTTTTTTCAAATCAGAGTTGTTAAAAACTATAGCTACAATTTCAAAAAAATACATACATGGTAAAATATATATAGTATTTATGCATGTGTATTGCTATGACAAAATACCTGACAGATGCAACTTAATGAAGAATAGGTTTCTTTTGGCTTACAGTTCCAGGGAATACAGTCCACACAGAGGGTAAGTCTTGGTGGTGGTGGAGGGAGCCTGAGGCAGCTGTCACACTGCCTGCACAGGAAACAGAGTGATGAAAGCTGTACCGTTCACTTTCTCAGTTTCATTTAGTTCAGGACCCCAGCCTATGGAATGGCCATGTTTAGGGTGGATCTTCCTACCTCAGTTAATCCAGGCTAGATAATCCCTCACAGACATGCCTGGAGGCCAGTTTCTTCAGTGATAATCAGTATTAACAACTGCAGCATGTGAACTGGAAAGACTGGAATGAGTTTCAAATGAATGGCTAGCACGGATTGAAGATGAGGTATTTCCTCATGCATTATTCATGGTGTCTCCATGACAACCCTTGCAGACAAGCATTGCCATTCTTCTGCAGAGGAGAATGGAAGTAGGCTGCCTATGGTCACATATCTAACAAGCAGCAATGCCAGGATCAGAAAGCTTTCTGGATCTGCTTGATTCCAAAATTCATCTTATTAGCCACCGAGCTCGGCTCTCAGAAGGAGCCACTAGAAGGGACGACGATGGGTACCTGTGGGTGGAGAATCTCAGAGGACTACGTTCTATTTTGTATGTTTTATTATTTTTTCCTGATTTTCTAGTGTGTGATTTTGTACTTCTATGGTAAAATACATGCTTAAAACGTAAATTTGTGGCTTTGTAAACTGTAGAAAAAACATCATATAACTATCACTTGTATCAACACTCCAAAGTCCTGTGTGAGCCTCACTCCCTTATTCCTTCCATTGCCACCTAATTGTATATACCTAACAAAGAAGTTTAATCTTGTGAGACTTCTTTTTTTTGTTGTTTTGTTTTATTTGAGATAGGGATTTCCTTTAGTCCCAGCTGGCCTGGAGCTCGCTATGTAGACCAGGCTGGCCTTGAACTCACAGCAGAGATCCACCTGCCTCTGCCTCCCGAGTGCTGGGATTAAAGGCATGCACCACCACACCCAGCCTAAGACGGTTCTTAGCTGCCATGTGGGTGCTGGGAATTGAACCCAGGTCCTCTGCAAAAACAGTCAGTGCTCTTAGCTGCTGAGCCATCTCTCCGGCCTCATGAGACTTCTTAAACTATTCTACTAAACTATGCTATTTGAAAATTTTAAATATGAAGAATAATATACTCTGTATTTTGTCAGACTTGACTCCTTTCAGTTAACACTGCATTTTTTTGGGGGGGTGTCTTTTCGAGACAGGGTCCCCCTGTAGCCCCAGCTGTCCTGGAACTCACTCTGTAGACCAGGCTGGCCTTGAACTCACAAAGATCCACCTGCCTCTGCCTCCTGAGTGCTAGGATTAAAGGCATGCGCCACCATGCCTGGCTAACACTGCATTTTTAAGAATATTTTCAGACTGGAGATGTACCTCAGTTCAGGCAAAGTGCTTGCCTAGCATGCCGGAACCCTGGGTTTGATCACTAGTACCTCATATGCCAGGTGTGGTGGTGCATGCCTGTAACTCAGGAGGTAGAGGAAAGAGGGTCAGGAGTTCAAGGTCATCCTTGGCTACATATTGAGTTCAAGGCCAGCATGGGCTATAGGAGATTGTGACTGATTCGCGGAGGGGGAGGGGAGAGAGGTGAGAGAGCGAGGACGAGGAGAAGGATGAGGAGAGAGAGGAGAGAGACCCTGAGAGGAGAAGAGAGAGAGAGGGAGAGATGAGAGAGATATTGGGTCAGTTCCGGGCTATTTTAAACTTGGAATTGGAATTATATACGGGCCTGGAGAGACTGATTCAGTTGATACCTTCTAAACAGGAGGGGCCCATCATAAAAGAAGTGCTCCCTTTAAAAGCCATGGCCGGAGACGGCGGGGGCTTGGAACTCATAACTGGTCTAGTTCTTGTTCTCTCCACCTTGCCAGGCATGACTGCACTTCCAACCAGACCAGCTCGTCCAGCTGCCTCTAAATAGATTATCCAGTTCACTGCCATGTTTTCCAAATCACTGCCTGGGTCACCAGTCCTGTGTTTCTCTAGCCAATGGACACTGGGACCTCTGGGGCAAAGCTGTGCTCTTTGAAGCTGCCTGGACTTCTTTGCAACACCCAGGACTTTTCTTTCTACTTAAAAAAAAAACCAAAACAAAAAAAATAAACAACTGGTTTGTCAGAATACTAAACACTAACAATAATGCAACTTAAGCCTACGGTGCGATTGCGGCCAGCATCAAGGCTACCAAACACGGAACTCCGTGTCTCTGCCTCCCATGCCCCACACACAGTGTGTTCCACCCCATGGGCCTAAGTGTAAAGAAAAGCAGAGAAATCTCAGTATGCGACCGACAGGTGGCACTGATATGGAGATAGTATGAGTGTGTCTGGTAAAAAAAAACAAGGGAATCTACGATAACCCACACACTAGGGCCTGGCCGCGTCATCAACTAAGTCAAACTGGGCGCTCCAAGTTTCCCCCTTCACGGTCAGACACATAGCTTGACTGTGCGGTAAAGCAGGATCAAAATTAAAGTCCCAAACCAAAAAACCCACGAGACCTCCATGGCAATTTACCACTCTGTGGGAAGAGGCATCGAGCGTAGAAAGATAAATCTGGGCTCCCCGTTGCTATTGGTGCTGCTCGGACATTCAGGCCTTTGCGCGACGGACAGAGATAGGAAAGGCTGCGCCGCTCTCGCTTCGTCTCTCTCTCTCTCGCTCGCTGTCTCTCTCGCTCGGTGTGGGGGTGTGTGGGTGGAGGTGTGTGGTGAGGGGTGNGAGAGAGAGAGAGAGAGAGAGAGAGAGAGAGAGAGAGAGATACTAGTAAAATAACAACATTTCCATCTTTTTGGATGAGATAAATCTCCCAAGAGTCCCTGTGTGGAGATTGATAATACCTAGTTTCAGATATTTTGTTATCGTGACAGAAAATAGACTAAATACTAATAAATACTAATAAATAGCATCAACACTAATGTTATTTCAAATGATATATTTACCGAAAGTAGGCTGTTTTTAGTTATTTTGTCCTCAGGATATATTCCATTACATATGTATAATTAAATTCCTGTGGGTTTTTTTTTCTACATGTGCCTGTGTGTGGTCTCTGCTTTCCAAACACTCCAACCTGGCATTTACATGGTGTCTGAAAATCTGAACGTCAGTCCTAACCCTTGTGCAGCAAATGCCTTAGCTGCTGAGCATCTCCCCAGCCCCCAAATTACTATCTTTTAAGTCATTTGAAATAATATTTTGAGTGTTCCCAACTTGATACACAATGAAGTTCACTCCTGTAACATTTCTTTACTGTTTCATAAGTTATTTTCACTTTTGACTGAATAGTAGCGTTCTAACCCTTTAGACTACTGCAAAGTAGCAGGGTTAATATACAGAATCGTGCGGAAGTGTTTCCAAAACAGAAAGGAAATGCAATTAGTGATGGACAGAGTCATGGCCACAGCAAACGATGAAGAATAAAAATATTCCAAAAAGCAGTGCTCTTAAAGAAAGAAAAAACAAGACGAAAACAAGCAGGGCTCAAGCAAGTGGGGGTGGGGTGGGGTTCACAAAGCTCCCAAGGGATTCTGGGTAGTCATCTTGACAGATGAAACACAGCATAAACCAGCAACTCCCAATCTGGTTTCTTTTGGAGCCTCTCAAAGCAATTTGTTATGGGAATAAATCTTGCATCCAAGATGCACAGCTACAAAATAGATGACCTTATTTTTCTTTATTACAACTTAATATCTATTCTAACCCCGACCACCACACAGAGCAGATGCGGAATCTTGGCTTAAAGATGGTGCCCGTCCCCTTTCCTGCACACGCTCGTGTACGTTTGGAGGAGCATCTAGGGGCTCGGGGGAGGGAGGGGAGATCTGTCGCTCAATATTGTCTTCTCCTTGGACTCAGCCAGCACCCCGCCCTCCTCTTCATTGGTTCTCACAGAAAGCTGCTACGCCACGGCTCATCCTGACCACAGATTGTTCAAGCTCAGTAGCTCCCAGACTGGCAGTGATATCAGGTTCACAGTACTGAATTCACTCTTCTGCTTTCTCTGTGATGATTTCTAGTTTCAAACCTATGGAATTTGGTCTTGGTTTACCCTTTGTCTCGCCTATGGCCTTTGGCCACACCTGTTATCCTTTCGCAGACTTGAACTAGAGAGCAGAAAGTAAGGTCTCAGTGAAGCGATAACATCTCAATGCAACAATAATGTCTGTTTATTTGTTGCTTTTCCCTCAAAAATCTCAAGGAATCTTTTTTTAGACTGAGATGAAGTATCTTATCCTTAGTTATCACCAATCGTCTTATGGATACCACAAGCTCCTTTTGTTCCCCTAAAATGAAAGGATTTGGGATATGAGTTCCTGGAAGCATTAGCCCATTTCCTGTGTTATTACATCCCTTATCATGACTGAAATTTCAGGGAGCATTGTACATGTGGCCTGGGTGGATTTAGGCTGTACACTCCGAGAATGACTACTGTACGTGTATTCGTACATATAGCCTGAATAGGGGTGGGAAGTGGCATTAATTCTTCAAAAGCATTGTCCTTCCCAAACCTCAGGAGGGTGAGCCTAAATGGTTACTTGGGAATTTGGAAAAGGATAGTAAAAGTCAGAGTCATTTCTTGCTTTCACTTATCCCTCCCTTGATCTTAGCACATTGGCAAGCCAAAGAAAATCCAAGTCTGCCTCATAGGAGCCTGAATAACTTAGAATCTAGAGGAGAGGCTGTCGATAGCTCAGATATGAGCAGAGCAAGCCTTAATTCTTCCCAGAGTGGGGAGTATTGAGTGCTGGTATGGGTTGGGGGAGTGCTGGGGGAGGGGGGAGTGGCCTTGGACAAGGTTAGCTCTCAATTGATAAACTTCCAGACAGCAACACGTTCAGAAAAGAGCCTCTTAAAAGGTACCTGGTCCCTGGCCTGTCCTCAGTCCCCCAAGTTCTAAAATTTATCCAGTTACCATGGCAGCCACTGCCCAACTGAAATGTTTTCATTCACAAGAGAAGATCTGGCTTCCTCAGACACAAAGGCTGCTTTGTCCAGAAACCATCCACAGGACCTGGTCTGAGAGACGGAACCCAGGTCCTGGTACCAAGGCATCAGGTGACAGCAAGTAGACAATCCACACAGGAGACATTGCTACTGAGACCCACACCTTTGACTCATCCTCTTAACAATATTAAACCCTTGTTCTGTGTTAAACAACGCAGAGTTTAAATGGTGAGCAATGCCAAGGCCCTGTGGCCAACAAGGCATTTAGTCCAGGAAGCTAATTAGGAAACAGAATTAGAAGGCCATTTAATAAAAGGGATGAGAGCAAACATGTGAGGATGGCAGAAGCCCTGGACTAAGGAGGAGGGACATGGATAATTTCCAGGTACAAGCTAAACTGAAACCTGAAGGCTGAATGAGAAGCTCAATGCTTATGCAAAATTCATTCATTGCTAAAAAAATAAATTGTGATTTAAAACAATTTTTTGAGACAGGATCTCCCTTTGTAGCCCCAGCTAGGCTGGAATTCACTATGTAGAACAGGCTGGCCTCAATCTCATAGAGATCCACCTTCCTTTGCCTTCCAAGTGCCAGGATTAAAGGTGTGAACCACCATGCCTGGCTGATTGTGTGTGTGTGTGTGTGTGTGTGTGTGTGAATGTTTGGCCTACATGTATGTAAGCGCACCATGTGCATGTGATGTCTGCAGAGGCCAGAAGAGGGTGCTGGACCCCTGGAACTGAAGTTATAGACAGTCGTTAACTTCTATGTAGATGCTGGAAACCAAACCTATGTCCTCTGCAAGAACAACCAGAACTTTTATGGCTGAGCCATGTATCCAGCCCCCCAAATTCAGATTTTTGAATAGCAAGGGCAAGGGTCCTGTGGCATAATATGATGCACAGTGTTCCGAACTTTTCTGTACCAACCCTTTTCTAGATTCGAAGTACCCCTCTTTGCTGGGCATGGTGGTGCACACCTTTAATCCCAGCACTCGGGAGGCAGAGGCAGGTGGATTTCTGTGAGTTCAAGGCCAGCCTGGTCTACAGAGTGAGCTCCAGGCCAGCTGGGACTAAAGAGAGACACTGTCTCAAAAATACCAATAAATAAATAAATAAATAAATAAATAAATAAAATTAATTAATTAACATGGATCATTCCTTGCTGCCTTATAGTAACACTTGTCAAGGAACCCGAGAACAGCTCCAAAATATTTCCAAGTTTCCAAGCCCCACAGTTCCACATGGAAAAATGGAAAAAGAATAATCAAAAGACGTAGCTGCTTGTTTATGCTAGAAAATGCAGATAAATGTCCTGACAAGGACCAGACCCAGTAGTGTCTTCCTTTCCCAACAATAGAGAACTTGAAAATGAGAAAGCAAAGACACCTGCACGCCAAAAACAATGTGGCACGCCTGGCCCTTTAAAAAGACCTCATAGGAGCCAGATGTGGTAACACACTCCTGCCTTTCACCCAGCACCTGGGAGGCAGAGGCAGGGGGATCTCTGTGTGATTGAAGCCAGCCTGGTAAGTTCCAAGCCAGCAGGAAGACCTAATAGTAGTAATAATAATAATAATAAAAATAAGAAAGAAAAGACCCTTATAGGACAATGTACAATGACATGGGAAAATGCCCCAAATAAGCTCACCTATGTACCTGATCTGTAAATATGCAGTGGCAAAAAGAGAGAAGGCAATGGACTGAAATGTTCTCAGTGGCTAACTCACAAGGCGAGACTGTGGGTGCCTGTTATTTATTTATTTATTTTTAGCAGCACTTAATACAATGACTAGAAAGAATTTTTTAACAAAGAAAACATATGTACATGCCTATGTACATAGCATGTTTGCCCGAACACATAAATCTGGCTAAAAAAGTCCCTGAAATTGGCCAACTGCTGGATGTGGGGCTGAGATTCCTCTGGCCTCAAGATGGACAGAAAGATAAGTTTTGTTTTTCAGATCCATCAGATTCGAGTCAAGGTTAGGGACCCCTCCAGTAGGGTAGTTCTCAGTCCAGAGCAGAGAAACTGAGGCAAGCTGGCAGCCTCACTCCCTTCTCAGACAGACTTCAGGACACAAGGAACTGGCGGATTGGGATGGGGGTGGGGCTTACAGCCAAAGCAGTTCTTTGGCCAAGGTGCCAAAACATGGGGGTAATTAGCGCTGCACTTGTCAAGGGCCTGGTGTTATTTTTAAAATTTACCCAACACTTTGGCATAAGAAAGGATTCCAGGAGTCCTTCCCGGTCCCCCAGAGCTTCAGCAAAGCAAACAAACCACCCAGAGCAGAAGAGACCCACCTCTCATCTACATTTGCCACCTTTCCTTCTGGAAATGGGGTAGGGGGGAGACACAGAGTCAACTAGAGCACCCCACCTGCACCCTTGTGATTTGAATGAGCAATGTCTCCCAAGGGCTGAAAGAAGTGGGACTACAAATTTCTCTCTCTCTCTCTCTCTCTCTCTCTCTCTCACACACACACACACACACACACACACACACACAAACACACACCCACCACAGTTCCTCAAGCTCTGTCATTCAAAGCCCTGTTCCTTTAATCTAACCTCCTGGGAGAAAGAGGGTGCAATGCATTAAGTCAGTGACAGCTTAGTGTGAATTCATTAATCAGTTTCTTCTCTCTGCATTAGCCAGGCGTTAAGAAAGTCCCAAGCATTAAAGTAGAAAGGTTACTGGAAAGAGATGAAGAGTGAAGGTGGGTGAATACAGGGCAGAAGCCAGTCCTGGCCAGTCTGATGCCCTGGCAAACTTCATCCTGAAAGGGCCAGAGGCTGTTGGTAGGCCTGGGAGGATCTTTTCCAACCTCTGAGCTTGGTGCTGTCCCACAACATCAGTCACCAACGATGTAAAGGAATGAACATGACCACGTTCCAATACAATTTTGCTTAAAGATACTAAGACATCATATAATTTTCATCCAATTTCATTCAGTGTCCACAAAGCATTTATCTTTTTGTTTTTCTAACCATTTACAAACGTAAAGAGGTCATTCTTGAGTTGGATGTGGTGGAGTGTGCTTATGATCCCAACACTCAAGAGGCTGAGGCAAGATCATGGGTTTAAGACTACATAGCAAATTCTGTCTCAGCAATAAATCCATTCTTTTGATGGCTGGGCCACACAAGAACAGAAAGGCTTGGCTGCCAGGTGCGGACTGGCCCCTGCACCCTTTGCAGGCTTTCTCCACGTGAGGAGCCCTTGCTCTTTCTGTCCTTCTTTGCTGTGCACCATCGCTACCTCCCAGGCTTAGAGAAAAACAATGGCTCCTCACTCAGTGTTCTTTGTCCACCATCCCTGGGGATCTGCTTTCAAGTGTGGAGGCGATGACAGGGTGACAAATGTGCTGGTCTGCAGGCAAGCCACTAGCTCAGGCTGCTATAAAACAGCAGCCTTGGAGATCATACCAGTTCCCTAAGAAACAAGCCCTGGCGAATTCTACCTGCCTGCCCCTCCAGAGCCTATACCTCATCTGTCATGCTCCATGAGGTCCATCTGTCCTGCTTCTGGGACACCTCTCCCAAATCAACAAGATATATTATTAATTATTATTATTACCACCATCTGATTTTAGACCTATTCCCATTAATTAACAGAACAGCAGTCATTCCATACTGAGCACTTAGCCTGTGTCAGGTGCTGTGTACACTTGCTGTGGCTGGAATTCACCAGGCGAGTCCTGCTCCATGGCCAGGCCCGACATCCACTCGAGTGCTCGAGAAGCTCTCCTATAGTGTTCTTACCATGCTCAGTCTATGAATGAGAAAACAGGGACTGGAGAACTTGGCACGAAGGTCTGCCTGGCTGTGAAGCAGGGTTCTCTGTGGCCCTCCAGGCCCTTCTACCTCTCACTGTCTCAAAGCTACTCTGGAAGTTTAGATGAGGACCCTAGTTGTTCAGATGCAGAAACAGATGCTGAGAATGAAGTTCCATCCACACTTACACAGCTGGGAAGTGGGTCTGCAGCACACCACTCATACGGAGAGGAGCTGAAGCCACCTTCCCTGCTGTGAAAACGTATATGGCTCTGTGTACTTCAGAAACAAGGTTTCTTTCTATTTTATTTTATTTATTTTCCTATGTGTATGAATGTACTGTCTGCCTGTAGGTTTGTGCACCCGTGTCGTGCAATGCCGCGGAGGTCAGAAGAGGGTGTCGGATTCCCCTGGAACGGAGTTACAGACGGTTCTCAGCCGCCATGTGGGTACTGGGGATTGAACCCGGGTCCTCTGCCAGAGCAGTCAGCTCTCTTAACCGCTAGGCCATCTCTCTGGCCCCTAGAAACAAGGTTTCTAACTGGAAGGCTGGACCTCTAGAGAGCGGCAAGGGGTGAACTTGAACCTGAGCGTTTTGGTCTACTTGGTCTACTCTAAAAGCAAAGCCTGAGTCAGGAACTCTTGTGCCAGGAGGAAGGCGGGGGAGGGGGGGGTGTATTAAGGAGCCAGACCTATAAGACTGGACACAGAAGAAAAAGGGAAAGCCTGGCTCTGCCTGATCCCAACAATTACCCCCCAGCATGAAGCAAGGGGCCAGGCTTTGACCTCTCATATCTGTCAATCATTGGCTCTGAGCTTTTCTGCATGGGAGATGGGCGGGGCATTCTGGGCTAGGTGACAATTCTCAAGAGCATGGCGCAGCTGTGAGCGTCAGCAACCAACATGCCCAGCAGCTGGGGAACACTGGTCGCTGTTGGAGGGCCCCGGGCAGGATGCCATCAGCATCTGCTGGAAGCGGGGAGCTGGGGAGGCCGGGCATCGTTGACTAACTCTACGATTGCGATTGCGGCAAAAGCACACACCCTTTCCTTCCCGCACACTCCCCTCTTCCCTCCCTTTCTTCCAGGTCTTCTTGTGATCTTGGCAGGGCAGGGCGCTGGGCCTCAGATTCCGGCTCTTACGTCTGACCATCAGCAGTCACAACCAGATCCAGGAAGGACCCAGTCTGGCCTCTTCTGACCTGGGGCCTGCTTACCCCAAACCCTTCCTGAAGTCTGTCTGTGAGGGGAATCCCAGTGACAGTGACGCGCTCAGGAAGGCAGCGCAGGGCAACAGCCCTGAGCCAAGCCCGGGGATTATGAATGAGGGCGGGGACATGGCCAAGCCTCTCTGTACCAGCCGGAGCTTCGGCTCCCAGCAGGGTGAGCATCTGCCCAGCACTTGGTGGCCAGGAGCTGAGCTGGCCAGGTCCATGCGAAGGGACGACTCTGTAGCTTCTACAGGGACCCTGACTGCGTGTACCAAAACATCCTCATCCTCCACTCTTCTGCCCTTCATTTCTTCCTTCATTCATTCCACAATTATTTCCTAAAAGCAGATGGGCCACAAATCACTGAGAGCCAGGAAAGAATAATAAGTAGCACAAATAAGGTCCCCAATTTACCTATCTCAAGAAGAGTTTCTGGGGCTAGAGAGCTGGCTCTGCAGTTAAGAGCACTGGCTGTTCTTGCAAAAGACCCAGGTTCCATTCCCAGCATGCACTTACCAGCCAACAACTGACCAGGGGATGCAGTGCCCTCTTCTGACCTCGAAGAGCATTGCACGACGTGGTGCACTTAAACACATGCAGGCTCTTATACACATAAAATAAAAATTAAAATATTTTTAAAAAAAGAAAAGCTCCTTCCTCTATTGGTGAGGCTAGAGATGTAGACTTAAAGGCTGTGATAGCTTCAACTTTGGAGCAGTCAGTAGAGCAGGGGGCGCTAGAGTGACCCCCAAGCCAAAGAACAAACAGTGTGGAAGACAGGTCCCCCACAGCCATAAAAGTGTATGATGTCCTTGCCAGGCGTGGTGGTGCACGCCTTTAATCCCAGCACTTGGGAGGCAGAGGCAGGTAGATCTCTGTGAATTCAAGGCCATCCTGATCTACAGAATGAGTTCCAGGCCAGCTAGGGCTACAGGGAGACCCTGTCTCAAAAAGATTAAAAAAAAAAAGTGTATGTCCTCAAAACTGACAGATTTCTAGCTGAGTGTGGTGGCACACACCTTTAATTCCAGCACTCAGGAGGCAGAGGCAGGTGGATCTCTGTGAGTTCAAGGCCAGCCTGGTCTACAGAACAAGCTCCAGGCCAGCTGGGACTAAAGGGAGACCCTGTCTCAAAAATACAAAAAATATATAAATAAATAAATAAATAAATAAATAAATAAATAATAAACCTGACAGGTTCCTAAGTTCAGCTCTGGATATATAAATCCTCTTACCTAGTCTACACTTTCCATTAGACTGTTTCTTAATCTATACTACATATGCTATTTTTGCCTTTGGGTTGGTTAAACAATAGAAATTTATTTCTCCCAATTTTGGAGACCAGGAGGTTCAAGATCAATGTGCCAACAGATGTAATGTCTTCTGTGGGTCTCTTCCTGGTAAGCAGATAACACTCTCAAATCCTCATGTGGGAAAGAAGAGAGAGGTATCAGGAGTCCCCACTTCATGTTATAAGGACTTTAATCCTCTTCATGGGTATTGCACCCTCACATACCTCATCACCCCCAAATGCCCTGTTCTACGCTGCTTTCTGTTGCCAAGACCAAAAGCAACTTGGGAAAGACAGCCAATGTCATCTTACCCTTCTAGGTCATAACCCATCACTGAGGGAAGTCAGGCAGAAACTCTAGCAGAAGCAGGAGCGTTAATATTGGCCGCCATTCCTAGTCAACTAACAATAAAGACAAAGCCCCGTAGACATGCCCACGGGCCAATCTGATTGAGGCACTCACCCAATCGAGAATTCATCAATGATAACTCTGTTCTGTGTCAAGTTGACATCGAAAGCTAAGTAGGAGGGCTCCCCACCCAAACCATCCCAGTAGGGGTGAAGCTCAACATAGGAATTTTTTAAAAGGATTTAGGCATTTAGTCTATAGCAGGTTGATTCAAAGTGAACTCAGACTTGACTTATCCACCACGACCAGGGCTCTCCCTCTGAAATGGGTTCTTCTGCAGCTCCCAGATGCCTACACTGGGGGGGGGGTCCCTCTGCCTCACCTCCAATATCCAATTCATTGCCAAATCCCATTTCCTGCCCAAAGAGCTTCTGATTCCCACAAAACACATCCTTAGTGCTTCCCCAAATCACCTGAGTCTATAACAGATATACCATTCTTGTATTGGGTTAATTCTTGGGGGGAATGGGGGGCTCATAGATGTGAGCTTACTACACACAGCTTCGGGTATGCATTCAGTTGTCTAGTTGGAGCAGTGTCTTTCTTCCCCATTGGACTCAGGTTTATTTGTTTGTTTGTTCTTTTTTGAAACAAAGTCTCACTTTGCAGCCCAAACTGGACTTGAACTTGTGATCCTCCTGTCTCAGCCACCCAAGTGATGGGATTATAGTCACACCACCACAGCCAGCTCCCTGTTGGACTTAAAACTCCTGAAGAGAGCAACCATTTTTGTTTCATGAACCTAAATTAAACCTCTAAGGTCTAGTACTTTGCCTGGCACAGTGTAGATGGTAAGTAAATATTTTTGGACAACACAAATGAATAAAATCTTAAATAAACTAATAAAATGAATGAGACACTGCCCTTAAATTTAATGTCTTGTTTGAATATCCCTGCTGCATCCTAGAGAATTCTAGAGGAGAATTCTAGAAGTGGGACACTGCCTCTCTAGGGACACTATTCCCATCCTGGGTATACAGGTCCAAATTCCCAGCTACCAGGAAGTCCTGTTCTGGCAGGAAGTGGAACAAATTTGTTTGCAAATCAAGCCCAGCGCTCCCTGCCAGGTACCTGAGCAGAGCCAAGCCAGCCTGACACTAGGTCCAACAGATTCAGATGCACTCACTATTACATTTCCTCTCTCTTCTTCTAGGCCTTGTCTCTATTTACTCACTCCGCTATCACCTTTCTTCACTGACTCTGTTTCCCGGTCTGGTCATCAGCTACAGCCAAAGAAAGACAAAGGGACTCTGCAGCTTTATCAACTCAGTCAGTGGGCCTAGCATAGCTCTAGTAGAGCCCACCCAGGAAGAAAGGGCAGGGCAGATTCTCTGCTCTGTGCTGATCACTGTACTAGTGCTCTGCAGACATCACGTAACGGCAGTCTCTCCCCACAGCTTCTAATGGTGTCCCCACTTGGTAGAAGAAGAGGCGTGGAGAGATTACAGAGGATCAGAATTGCTTTCAGAGATTTCATTTGACCATGTCCTGCAGGCCAAATCTGGCCTTCCATATCATGAAGAAAGTTTGATTAAAATACATCTGTGTCCTTTTCTTTACTCATCGCCTGTGGCTACTTTCATGCTGCAGAGGCAGTGTCCCTATGACCCCAAAACCTGTGTGTGTGTGTGTGTGTGTGCATGCGTGCATGCTCATGCGTGTGCGTATATGTGTTATCTGACTCTTTCCAAATTAAAAAAAATTTTTTTAATTAATTTATTTATTTTTATGTGTATGAATGTACTGTCTGCATGCAGGTTTGTGCACCTGTGTCGTGCAATGCTGCGGAGGTCAGAAAATGGTGTTGGGTTCCCCTGGAACTGGAGTTAAAGAAGGTTCTCAACCGCCATGTGGGTGCTGGGGATTGAACCCGGGTCCTCTGCAAGAGCAGTCGGCACTCTTAACCTCTAGGCCATCTCTCCAGCCCTGACTGTCAACTTTTAAAAGATGGTTCTTAGCCACCATGTGGGTTCTGGGAATCGAACCTAGGTCCTCTGCAAGAGCAGTCGGCACTCTTAACCACTGAGCCATCTCTCCAGCCACTAAATTTCTATTCTATTACTTTCTTTACTTTTTTTTCTTCCTATTTTTATGTGGATGAGTGTTTTTCCTGTGTGAGAGTGTACCACGCGTGTGCAATGACCTTGGACATCTGAAGAGAGTATCAGATCCTTTCTGGAAGTGGAATTACAGTTGTTTAAAAGCTAAGCTGCCCAGCAGATGCTGCAGCAAACACAGGTCCTCTGCAAGAGCAGCCAAGTGTTCTTAACCATTGAGCTATCTCTTCAAGACTGACTTATTCATTTTTGTTATTTGTGTAAGGTGTGTGTCTGTGTATAGGTATGTGCACATGAGACCAGAAGACGACATCAGATTCCCTGGAGTTGGAGTTGCAGACAGTTGTGAGTTGCCCAGTGTGGGTGCTGGGAACCAAACTCCAAGCCTCTACAAGAGCCATCTCACCAGCCTCTGCAAGTAACTTGGCCAAAGCTTGTTTCAACACCTTCGCTTTTATATTCAGCCTCATGCATCAAAGAAGCTTTGACCCATGTTTCCAGTGAGACTGTCTCGTTGCCTGCTGTGCCTGTCATGTGAACAGCTCACATGAAAAGGTGAGCTAGACTGACCAGATTCATCCTGTGGAATTTGGACTAGGGAAACCAAGAGGCCCCAGCTATTAGGGGAAATGGACACTGAAGATTTTGAGGCTGGTGTACCCCTGCAGTCACCCCACAGTGTACCCCTGTAGTCACCCCACAGTGTACCCCTGTAGTCACCCCACAGTGTACCGCAGCAGGGGGAGTTGATAAGGACCTGGACCTGTAGGGGAGTGGTATTTCTGGTGCTCTAATGAGAAAGGAGAGCCTAGCCAGGCCTGGTGGCGCATGCCTTTAATCCCAGAACTGGGGAGGCAGAGGCAGGTGGATCTCTCTGAGTTCAAGGCCAGCCTGGTCTACAGAGCAAGCTCCAGGCCAGCTGGGACTAAAGGGAGACCCTGTCTCAAAAATATCACAAGAGAGAGAGAGAGAGAGAGAGAGAGAGAGAGAGAGAAGAGAGAGAGAGGCTTCCAACCTAAAGACCCCCTCAGTGACAGCTCCATGAGTACAAACTCTTTTCTCCTGGTTCATCTGGGCCTTTTTGGTTGCAAACAAATGAAAGCTACCACAAGAAATCTCCATTGCTAATATGTATTTATTGACTCATGTAACTAAAATGTCCTAACATACTTCAAGCTCAAGTGGTGCTCCTTGTGACCCCATTTCTTGCAGTCGCTCTACCCTGCCTTTTGTAATGATGGCTTCGTCTTCAGCCTCTGTTCTTCACTGTCTCCCACCTCTGGCCCCTCTAGATTCTTCGTTCCTGGGGTCAAGATGACGGCAGCAACTCCAGACTTCCCAGCTTCCTGCTAACCTGGGAACTGAGAGGCCTTCCCAGGAGCCCTTCCCACCTAGGGACGGATCTCTCCTCTCCTATCTCCGAAGCAGTGGCTTTGGCTGCTGGAAGGAATGTGATATTTAGGTCGGACTCCCTGGGGCTTACCTTCAGTTTTCCTACTTTTGTAACATCTGTTTCTTACGGTCCTGCAACACTCTTTCCACACATTTCTTCCCCTAACCTTCCCAAAGACCACTTATGGAGGAACGAGGAAACCAGAGCTCAGAGAGGAGGAGCGCCTTGCTCAGGGCCACACGGCCAACACCGTTATCCAGGAGGTAAAACGGGTCTGTGGGATTCAGGACCCTCCCGGCCGCTGCGTGCCTGCCTACTGCAGCAAGGGCCACTCAACAGTCCCCGACCGCGCCTGTTCCACCACTGTTGCTATCCTGTTGTCTCAGGTCCTTTCTGCAGTGAGGTTTATTGTCCATAGAGCCAAAGCCTCAGACTGAGTTACTCAAAAGTCCTGCTCCTACCTCTGGGTTCCTCTGAACTCTATTATCCCCATCACTTCGAGCTGTTTCCATGGAAACTGCTGGGCTCCTGCATCCTTTTCATCCTCCTTTCTGGGAAGCAAGGCCAGCATTCCAGCACCCTGGTAGCCAGGCCTGACCATTATAAAGACCAAAGAGACAATATTTGAAAGAAACATTTTCAGGGAGAGGGAGGAACCGAGCTAGGCTCCCGAATTTTCTTTGAAGTGCTCCAAAATAACACCAGGTGCTCTCAGGAACTCTGCCAATTACTGCAGCCCAGCACAGGCTGCAAGGTGTTTGCCATCCCCTCTCTGGCATCTCACCATCTCACGGTCACCTCCCTCCCTTTCTGGTAGCCTGGGACAGGGGGCTAGAGGGGAAGGCCCTGCCCTTCAGGGGCCAGCTGCTGGAGGCAGCTACAAAAGCAAGGCCCAGTCCTCACCCCTTTGGAGAAGAGAAGATCCAGTCACTGGACATTTTGGAAACATCACATACAGCATGTCACCCCAGGTCTAGGAAGATGGCAACTGGTATACAAGGCCTCAGAGACCAGAGGAGCCAGATTGGCCTCAACATCCCACCTTCTCAGCTCCTACTTGGTGTTGGTCTCTCTGAGCAAGCACAGAAGTGTTGTCTCTGGCATCACGACTTTAAGATAAACTCTCCTTTGTGTTTCCCTCACATTCAGTTAATTTAAACATGCTCCTCTCTCTAGCTTAAAACCCCAACCTCTTCTCCAGGCAAAGCTCTCCTCCTCCCCACTGCAACCTCCAGGGGCTAAGCCTGAAGAGGAGGAGGTGGACTGGCTCTGAGATGTCTCCTAGGTGGAGAGGGGGAAGGGCCAGGATAGATGGAGAAGAGGATATTTTGTACCTACCAGCTCCCCTGGGGTTTAAGGAATCATGCTCAGTTTAGGGTACTCTTGGTTTGGGCAGGTCGGGGGGTGGTGGGGGAGATAGGCTTGAATGTGTCCCCTTGAAATCATGTGTTGAAATGTGGTTGTCGTGACAATATTGAAAGTTAGGAAATCAGACTAAAATTCATCTGGAGTTGGAGGCCTATTGTGGTTTGACTGTGAAAATTCTCCTGTAGGCTCATTTGGCTGGTGGTGCTGTTTTGGAAGGTTGTAGACCCTTTAGGAGGTAGGTTGTAGACCCTTTACGAGGTAGGTTGGAGGAAGTGGATGACAAAGAATGGCCTTTGAGGTTTTAGAGACTTGCATTGGCCTCGCACAGGGTTCTTACTAGCTAACTTTTGAGAAATTATCTGTGGTCCTTACCTTGACTTTGTGACACTATTTTTGTTATTATTACCTTTATTTTTATTTTATTTTATTTTTTGTCTTTTTGAGACAGGGTCTCCCTTTAGTCCCAGCTGGACTGGAACTCACTATGTAGACCAGGCTGGCCTTGAACTCAGAGAGATCCACCTGCCTCTTCCTCCCAAGAGCTGGGATTAAAGGTGTGCACCACCAAGCCCACCTTATTACCTTTATTTTTAATAAGGTTCAAAAAAGTTAAGTCATCTGCCCAAGGCCTTACAACCAGTTAGTTTTAAACTCATAGTCATCTGACTCCAAGGCAGGGACTTGTAATCCTTAACAATAACTTTGGGATTAACATATACCAATGTTCTCTATAATTTTTGTGTTATGCAGTATCATCTTGTAATATCCTCTTTTGCCTGTAGGATAATTTAACTTAAGGAATTAAGTTTGCTTCCCAAATTAACAACATACAGTCACCCCCCAAAAAAACAAACATGGACAAATTTAATGAAATTTACACCTTGATCCCTGCCTATAGGTATGTGTACTAGCTCTGTCTTGGTCTTTAGCAAGCCAGCAAAGAGCTCTTGCCCACCAACCTGGGCAGGGGAGAGGGGTAGGTGGTAAGTCAAAGGAGCCCCAGGGCCAGGCACCAGAGCCAGCAGGACTGAGCTAGCACCTTGGGTAGCTGTGCTGCACAGGGGTGGAGAGCTGGTATTCGTAGGCCAGCATCTGTCTCACTGGCCTCTGGACCTCATTTTAATGTTAGCCTCTCTAGGATCCCGCAGCAACCTTGGTGGGGGTACTGAAAGTTCTACCTTGGATTTAGAATGGTTACCAATGGCTTATGTGTTGGAGGCTGAACTCCAAAACAGCAGTGCTGGGAGATGGAGCTTTGGGGAAGGGAAGGAAATGTGACTTCATCTGTAGCTAAATATATTGATGGGTTCATAACCGAATGGATTACTGGGAGGTGGTGAAACCTATAAGAAGAAGGGACTGTTGGGAGACAATTAGTCACTAACCCTAGTGACCCCTCCTCTGGTCCCTGTACACTGGGAGGCTATGTCTTGTCCGCGGGATCTATTCTTTTCTCTTTTTCTCTCTCCCTACATCTCTTGCCTCCTCCTCCTCCCCCTCCTCTTCCTTTTTCTCCTTTTTTTTTTTTTTCTTTTTTCTTCCTCTTCCCTTCCTCCTCCTCCCGCATCCTCCTCCCGCCTCTTTCCGCTCCCCCCGTCGCCGCCCCGCCCCCCACTGCCCTTCGAATCCCCGCTCCCTCTCGTCTCCCTCCTCTCAGCCAGACCATGATATTCTGCCTTACTACCACACAGGAACGATGGACCACAATGCCCACAAACCAAAACTATGAGCCACAATAAACCTTTCTCCTGAAACTTGATTTTTCTCAGGTATTTTGTCACTATAATGGAAAGCTAACTACTATACTGATCAAAGAATTCTTGCCAAGGCCCCTAGAGGCCACGGTCACTGGCCACATGAAGGGAGGCAGACTCACAAACTCATTTAACCCTCAGAACAACTCTAAGAAATGAATGGCCACATTCTCATTTTACCAAGGAGAAAAGCTGAGGCGCTGACAGGCTGTGCATTTCAAATGAAGTTGCAGAGATTATTTAGGAATCTGACCCAAGGAGCTTGATTCCAAATCATCCTCTCTTTACACTGAGTCTTTCTTCCTCCTCAAAAGCAGGGCTCAGGCAAGGGGCCCCCGGTTTGGGACTATCTCACCCAGGCATGAATGTGGGGAGGGGTGACACAGTGGTCTCAGAGCTAGCCTTTTCTGTCTCTTTAGTAGCTCATCCCTGATAGGAACTCTGAATACACTGGGCCTGAGCAACCCAAGAGCAGCCCATGAGCGGGTTTGGAAGGTGAGCTCCTCCTCGGAGTTGTCCCTTTGAGGCTTGGGTTATCCCTGCCCCCCAAGAGTCAATCTATGCTTTGCTGTCTTTCCCCAGGGTTCTGCTCTCCCCTGGTGACCTGCTTTTGATTCTCACCTCCTTCCCTCTCACTCTCCCTTAGAAGGCAGCTCAGCTAACACTCATTAGCACATGTTAATGAGCACCAATTCATATCTCAGATGTTCCATGGAGGAGATGGGCGAAAGAATGCTGCTAACCACTCTGGGAATAAAGTGTCCACAAAGTCAGTGCAGACTGAGACCATGGGGGGTGTATGGATGGGGGAATGGGGGGGAATGGGGGANGGAGGGGGATGGGGTGCGGGAGGTGCAGGGGGGCAGTTCTCTGCTTGCCGTCTGTGGGAACTTCTGTTTTGTCTAAGAGATCTCAGAGCATCCGTGAGTCAGAGTTAAGCATTCTCTACCTGATGGAGAAGGCACATCCCCACCATAGGTGGGTGTGGTTCACATCTGGAACTGTAGGATCTAGCTTTGTCATTCCCTGGACAAGGTCTAATAGCTCCCAGAGCATGCACCAGGGTGTGGCAAATACCAGAGGGTAAAAGGAGGTACCCAGCGGGAAGAGGGGAACCCCTCCTCCATTCCCAACTGAATCGCCCCTGGATTTTGCATAATTCCAGCTGCCCACAGGCAAAATGTTGAGAACTCAGCTTCCCTGAAATTATGGGCCACCATAGGGATCACAGGAACGAGAAAAGAGGGCTGGGTTCTAATCTCAGCGTAGGTACTGGTTAGCAATATTACCAGCTGTAAGCAGTGGGTGTACTCAAAGCTGGGCAGGCAAGAGCAGCCTTTCCCCATTTCCACCGAAAAGACAGTGGTATCCCTGGCAGGTGCCCATGGGTGACAGTCCCAGAGAACCCTGGCGGAGGAGCCAGGCGTCCCTCCCTCCCTTCCTCCCTCCCCTCCTCCCTCCCGCACCGCGCTGCGCCGCGCCCCTCCGCGATTCCCTGGGCGCGCGCGCCCCCTGCCGGCTGTCCGACGCGGCGCAGCTCAGGGCCGCATATAAAGGCAGCGTGGCGCGCAGCCCCAGCGCGAGTGCCAGAGCAGAGCGGCACCGAGTGACAGCGCCGTGCTGCCTGAGGTCTCCGGAGCGGCTCGCCATGGCTGGCCCGCAGCAGCAGCCCCCTTACCTGCACCTGGCCGAGCTGACGGCGTCTCAGTTTCTGGAAATCTGGAAGCACTTTGATGCAGACGGTCAGTAAAGCTGCCAACTTCTGGGCTGCATTGACCCTCTCCCCAGGATACCTGAGGTTGGGAAGGGTGGTGGGCAGGGGCACGGCTCCATGCGGGCAGGTGCGCGTTTGCCCCTAAGGGGGTGTTCTGGTGGCAGAGCCTGCTGGGGCGTTGAGTCTGGGTAACGTCCGGCTGATCTGGTGACAACTGTCAGTAACTTTTCCCTGATGCGGGATGATCAGAGGCCACCGACTTTTGCATTCTCTTCTGAACAAGTCGGAGCTTTCCCAGAGAGGAGGCCTGGGCCAGGAAAGACTCCCCACGATTCCCCCTGCCACCTTCCCCACCTCTCCCTTCAAGCTAATTTCCTGGGTTCCACGTCTCACCCTGCAGCCACAGGTCTCCCAAACCCACTCTCCCTACCCCTGCTCAAACGCCTGCGTTTTGATTGCCGCCCCAGCCCCATCACAGTCCAGGAGCTGGGCAAGCTGGGCATCATCCTGAAGGGAAATTGGGGGCCTCTCCCAGCCTCCATGGCCAGGAACAGGTGTGGAGAATGGATTAGGGGCTTTTAACAAAAACACCCCCCCCCGGGGATCTTGCAAATGGAAGGTGTGTGGGTTTGTTTCTAAACCACAGCAGTGAGTGTGGTGGGGAGGGTCCCCGTGCCAGCCCAGCCTGCTGTCTCCTAGCGAGACTCCTGGGTGCTTTGGGTGACTGACTGAAGATCTGGGAGGCAATCTTAAACACCCCAGTGGCCAACACTTTGTTCTATGTCATCTTCGCAATGACCAACCCCCAAATGAGGGCCACGTGAATAACTCTTGGAGGTGGCTTCCAGTCCTGGGATTTTAAGTGTCTACAATGATCTGACTCCAGTATTTGAAGAGGAAATTCCACCTGCCCCCTCCCAGGTTTCTGATATTGTCACAGTCTTTTTCTCTATCATTCAAAAAGAAAAAAGAAAAAAAAAGAGCCATCCGAGTTCACCTTCAAGGGTCCTGGGTAAGGTGGGTAGAGAGTCACAACACAGGGACATCCCAGAGTGAGGGGGATAGGAAATAGATGGGTGGCAGCTTCCTGAATGCTGTTGCTGCTCCTCCTTGCATCACCTCAGTAGGGTGTGAAGGTGGCTACACAGAGATCCCCTGCCCTCAGTGCTGTGGTAAGGAAAGGGTTAATTTCTGGGGCATGTCAATGGGTGAAGTTTGTTTCCTTGGAAGCAATTGGGAAAGCTGGAGGGGCAGAAGACTGGGCATCTGGAAACCTGGGGTAGGACTGGGAATTACTGAAAGAGGTGGGTCTGTTGCTTGACCTGAAAAATGGGGCTAAGGAGGGCCTGTGTTCCCAATTCCTGGCTCATGCCATTCAATTCCTTGGGTGGAAAGGGCTCTACCTGGATTGCAGCCTCTTAGTGTAACATTGCACGCAACATGGTTTGCCTGGTTTCTCTGCACCAGAGACTTGCAAGGAAAGTTACCAAGCAGCCAAGGTTATACCACTGGCCTCCTGCTACATGAGTCAGCTATAAAGAGCGGACTCCAAATCTACTTTTCTCTGGGGACAACGGGTAGGCCTCTCAATCATCATGAGAACCTATGCTTAAGTCTGTTCAGAGACACTGTACTTTCTCAAAACAGTTGCACCTTCCTGAGTTCCATTCTGGGAGGCTCTGGGCAGAGTCCTTTGTGCAGATAAGGCATCTGACCCAGGACTTGGCTAACAGTGCTGGTCTCCAGCTAGCGCTTATGTCCACACTCAAATGGATGGGAAGAGGGGATTTTGTACCAACCCACAGCAGAGACCCAGCCCAGACTCAGAGGTGGTGAGTAGTTCCTTTTATCCCAGAAAGGGGTCGTTGGCTTGGCTGGAGCATAGCTAAGCTCAGCAAAACACAAGGGTCTTTAACGACACCCCTCCCCCTCCTCAAGAAAATCCCAGAATGGAACCGGGAATGGGACCAAGGTTAACCCGAAAATGCGTATCCTGACAAACTGGAATTTCACTGAAGGATCTAGAAGTAGGCTGGGGAACATCTTTCTCTGTACCATCACTGTTGACCTTCTCCTTGCCTGGCCCTTCCCTCCTGAAGACACCAAGGCTGCAGGTGAGCCACGCACCTCATCGCCTGAGATGTCCTGCCTCTCTCTGGGCCCTGTCTTACCAGCCCTGGCTTCTGCTTGCAACTTAGGGATCCATCCCGTTTTAAGAGTTTTATTGCTCACCACCTTAAAGATATCTGGGAGAACTCTCCTTCCCAGGTCCCCAGATCCCTGGAGTGAGCTCACTGGAGCCCAGTTAATCACCGGCACCTGGGAGAGGGAGGTACCTCCCTACACTCTAGACTGTTGTAGTAAACAAAGGAGATTTTTGAAAAGAGCTTGAGCCCAGAAAGAGTGGACCTGGGGACTGGGAGTGATGACCTTTACTCAGCTCATTTCAACACAGAAAGAAGAGGTACTATCCTAGCTCCTCTCCCTAAAAAAAAAAACACGAGACAGATTGTTTTCGAAAGGATCGTTAATCTAGCAGTGCAGACAGGGAAAATCAGGTATTTGGAGAGTTGGGCCCAGAGAGGCAAATGTCTTTGCATAAGATCACACAGCAAGGCAGGAGAGGATCGGGGATCTAGTTTCTTGGTCTCTTGTATACCCTCACCTCTTCCTTGGTAGTCACCAAGGTCAGGCATTGTGAGGGTTCAGTCTGTCTAAGGTGGCAGCAGGCAAGCATCGGTGACATGGTAGCCAAGTCACCCTATATTTTAGTGGAACCCGGGGTTCAAACACATGTCACCTCCATGCTCTGAGTGACACAATGTCTGAAGCCATTGCTTTGTCCCTTTATTAGTGAATGCTTTCACTCTGCAAGATCCAGGTGTCTGCCAGGCCTGCTAGCAGGCCTGTACCCAGGTACTCAGGAAGCCAAGGCAGGAGGGTGGCAAGTTCAAAGCCTGCCTCAGTTGCAGAGTGAGTCTCAGGCCAGCATGGACAACTGGATGAGACTCTGTCTCAAAATAAACAGTAAAAAGGGCTGGGGATGTAGCTCAGAGGATATAGCACCAGGAGAGAGAGAGAGAGAGAGAGAGAGAGAGAGAGAGAGAGAGAGAGAGAGAGAGAGAGAGAGAGAGAGAGAGAGAGAGAGAGAGAGAGAGAGAGAGAGAGAGAGAGAGAGAGAGAGAGAGAGAGAGACAGTGAGAGACAGTGAGAGAGAAGAGATCCAGGTGACTGAGGGATGCCCATGGCAGAGTTCACATGCCCTCTGTGTGGTTCTGACAGGCACCACCAGGTTTCTGTTCCACTGATATCCTGTGACATCAGACAAGAAATAGAGCTGTTCTTTCCCCACTTCTGGATGCAATAAGAACCCAGAAGAGAAAGTGGAGTACTCTGCCAGGAGCAAGCAGACGTCCATAGGACCAATCTCATCCACTCCTTCCAAGCCCCTATCCTACACATGTAAAAAGCTACACAAACAATATAGCTTATTGAAAGAGTTCTTTGACCCTAAGCACAAACAGGAATTATAGTCATCCTATTGTAGCATATTACACAACCAGTCAAAGAGAGGTCAAGTTTCTGTGCAGACCATGGGAAAATGCCCCCAATGTATTACTTTTTAAAATTTTATTTATTTTTACATGTGTATGAGTGTACTGTCTGCATGTAGATTTGTGCACCGTGTGGTGCACAATGCTGCAGAGGTCAGA
This sequence comes from Rhizomys pruinosus, assembly GCA_009823505.1. NCBI lineage: Eukaryota > Metazoa > Chordata > Mammalia > Rodentia > Spalacidae > Rhizomys > Rhizomys pruinosus. Next base: position 949,254 of record VZQC01010445.1, read on the forward strand.
AGAGGGAGTAGGATTCCCCTGGAACTGGAGTTAAAGACAGTTCTCAGCCACCATGTGGGTGTTGGGGATCGAACCTAGGTCCTCTGCAAGAGCAGTCAGCGCTCTTAACCACTAGGCTATCTCTCCAGCCCCACCAATGTATTACTTTTTAAGACCATAGCAGAAGAGGATGATAATATGATTTTATTATGAGTAACAGCTGTCCACTGGAGAATATTTGGGTAAAATTACCAAGCAAAAGTGGTTCTCTCTGGAGAGTGGATGAAATAAAATTAAAAGAATTTTTTTCTTCTAAATTAACATCTGTAGTGCTCAAAGATTTTATAGGACTGCGTTTTGTTGTATAGACTGCAAAACAATCAAAATGCAAAAATCAAAAAGAGGAAATGATTTGTGGGCATGTTTCTCTTTTCTCTGAGGACAGATACCTAGCTCCATGTCTGGCGATGCATCTGGAGTCTTCTGGGCTATGTCTGCCCACTTAAAAATGACCTTGGTGGCCCAGGTTTTCAAAGCATTTCACTAGGAAGGAGGATTGTGCCTTATCTGTGTGGGTCTCAGAGCTCCCCTGGACTGAGGACTTTGAAAGCTAATATCAAGAAGGACCGCAGGGGGCTGAGGAGGGTTTTGTCCAGACTCTTCTTTTCTCCTCAACCTGGTGAGAAAGTGTCCTACAAACTCACACATCCCTGAGAAGCCAGAACCAGGTGTCCAGGCAGGCCATCCCAGAGCTCTGGGCAGTGCTAATCCTTTGTCCTGGTGTGTGTGTGTGTGTGTGTGTGTGTGTGTGTGTGTGTGTGTGTGTGATGGAGGAAGCAGACTAGAACAACAACATCTCTCAGAGGCTGGGAGAGACCTAGACAGTAGTATTAGAATAATAAATACAAGAGCTGAAGATGTAGCCCAAGGGTAGAGCATTTGCCTACCATGCACGAGGCCCTGGATTATAGCACCTATATGCATGTGCATGTGTGCATGCACACACACACACACACACACACACACACACACACACAAGTCCTGGGGTTCTACAAAGAAAGACTTCTGTAAACAAGGTTACAGGATACACAGTTCATGAGGTGGTCACAGCCTCACAGAAGCTGTAGGGCACTGTACAGTGTTTGCCTTGCGAGTGTAAGGGCCTGAGCTTGATCCTCAGAACGGACATTAAAAAAAAAATAAAACAACAGCAAGATGAAGTGGTACTCTTGTAATCCCAAGGTACTGAAGAAAAGCTCACTGGGGCTCTCTGGCCTGCTATCGTAGCTCACATGGCAAGTTACAGGTCAGTAAAAAGCCTCCGGCTTCTACACACACATGCACACATACCATATTGGAGCTCATGCCATTAAAATCAGTGCAGTCTAAGGCTACGGACCAAGGTATGTGAGGATAGCTTTCATCTAACGCTGTAGCGAAGCACAGAACATTGTCAGGGCTGGATGTCAGCAGGACACCTTGTCAGGAGACCTCCTGCCTCACCTAGGGGAGCTCCTAGAAATGGTCTCCCTGATCCCCCGCCCCTTCACCCTGATTGTTTCACTGACAGTGGCCCTTGGTACAGACTGTGCATGGTATACCAGCTCTGTGATAGGTGTCCTCTGGGCAGCGAGCACCTTGCCTGTTTTGGACTGTGATTGCACCAGCCAGGGTGGGGTTGCTGGGTGCATGAAGAGCGAGGGCTCCCCAGGGAAGCAGCTGAGGAACAGAGCTGAGCTGAGGTGATGTGTTTTCACAAACAAGATACTTCATCTGGCCCTGCCCAGGCAGTCACTAAGCAAGGCACTCTACGTCTCTGCCCTGCTGCATCTTGCTAGGCCCTGCTCCAGACATGAGCATTTTCACTAGCTAAGACCCTTGGGGAGGTTGCTGGGGATCAGGACACCCCTCAGGGAAATCGCTCCCAATTCCCAGGGACCCAGAATTAATAGAGCAGGCACCAGGCTCTTGAAGAACAGTACCTCGGCAGCACCCAGCTGGCTGGTGTCTCTCTTGGCAGATTGCATCAGATGCCCTCTTGTGCTCGGCCAGCCCCATCTGGGGCCCCAGGCTTGGGCCTTTTCCCTTCCTCTTTGGCTCTCCGTGGCCTCGCCTCTTGCCCAATCTGCCCTTTCCTTCTGGCCTCGACATGCCTGGGACTCGGCCCAGTGTCAGGCTGCCAGCTGTCAGGTTCAGGGGACCTAGCCCAGCTCTGGAGCCCGGTTCCAGAGGAAGAGCCAGGTTCCAGAAGGAGCCCAGCCCAGGAATAGATTGACTGAAAAACAGTCTTCCGAGAAGTACGGATCTGGAGCTTCTCCTGATCCCAGGATCCTAAGAGAGGTGTGTGTGTGTGTGTGTGTGTGTGTGTGTGTGTGTGTGTGTGTGTTAGAGAAATCCAGACATATACAGATATGGACTGAGTTTTTTGCCTGAGGTGAACAAAAGGAAACTGTGTCCTCTGTCAGCCTTGGGATTGGAACCCTTCACAGCCACAAATCTTCTTCTCTAAGCCTGGGTTACCCATCTGTGTTTTACCTATCAGAATCCTTAGGAAAACAAGGCAGAAAGTGGAAGCTCTTTGGAAATGGTTGGTGTCCTCTATGAAAAGTAATATTAATATTGGAGCAGAGCCTGGGGAGCCAGTTTCTTGCTACAAAGGGTGTCATCTGAGTTTTCCAGAGTTGCTCGGGCTAAAGGTAGTAAACACTAAACCTGAACTCCACACAGTGGCCTGGCCTCATGGGTGGTCACCAGGGCAGTTTAACAATAGCCCCCCTCCTCCGCTGGTCTCCATGATACAGACCGTGGACTTTCTACAAAGACTGGAGATCTAGGAGGAGTTCGCTATAACACCTCGGTTCTCGACTTGGAGGATGCTTCAAAGCCTGTAAAAACACAAGTGGAAAAAAAAAAAAACCACGCAGGTCAAGGCTGGGGAGACAGCTCAGTGCAGCAGCACGAGGGCCTGAGTTTGATGCCCCAGAACCCACATCAAGCTGGCAAGTGTCTAATCCTAGTGCTCCTATTAGCAAGATGGGAGGTGGAGACAGGAGAATGCCCAGAAGCTCGAAAGCCAGCTAGCCTGGTGTACACAGACAGCACCAAACAAGAGACTCTGTTTCAAGGAGGAAGCCAAGGACTGACCTCCACATGTTCCACTGTGGCATGTGCATGCCCTTACTCACATACAAGAACATCATGTGCACACACACACACACACACACACACACACACACACACACACAGGGATGGGGCTATAAAACAAAGCAAACAAAAACATATCTCTAAGTTACTCCCCCAAGGGCGTTCAGTGGAACTTGAGTGAGGCCTGAGAATTTGCATTTCTAACAAGCTTTCCAGGCATACTGATGCTGCCCTTATGTGAAGTCAGACAAACAGCTAGGGTATGTGGTAAAAACACCCAGAGAGACAGATTGAGGGTGCAGGGTGCGGCCCAAGATTCTGCTCTGTGGGTGTAGATGTGGCACTGGGATTAAATCTCGGCCCTCATCCATGCTTTTCAAGCTCTCTAACACTGACCTGTATTCCCATGGAATGCGAATGGCTTCCGAGTCTCTTAATAAACTCCCAGGTCGTTCTGGTGTTGCTGGTCTGCAGACCACACCTGAGTGTTCAGTCAGTCGTTCCGCAGTATCCTACAGTCACCAAATTAGACTCTTCACTCTAATAAGATCCCCAGACAATTGTTATACACCTTAAAGTTTGAGATGTGCGGTTCTGAACTTTGACTATACCACCAGGAGGTTGGAAGAGATCTCCACCCCACTAATTAAAAGAGAAAGCCCGGGGTGGGGCCTAAGCAGTGGTGTTGTTGTTGTCAAAGCCTCTCAGTATTCCTGGGAGAACCAGTACTCTAAAGAGAGCAGTAGTTGTTTGGCCCTGTGGACCAAAAGCTTCCATTTCCAAGCTCCAAAGAATTTGACTTTAAAGACCCTAAAAAGAGAGGAGATGAAAATGATGTGGTTTCGTCCCCTTGAGAGAGGTATTGACTTGTTCCAGAGCAATGGAGGATCTTGGGACTGGTGGTATAGTTCCTCCTCCTCCTCCTCCTCCTCCTCCTCCTCCTCCTCCTCCTCCCCCTTTTCCTTGTCCCCCTCCTCTTGGGGTACATTTTACCTGTTGACTTCAGAAAATCCACATGTGAACCTCAGGGAGAAACAAACCTTGTCGAGGTGGAGCATCCTTTCTTCAGTCAAGGATTTCCAATCCTCTGTGGTCAGATTAATGATAATGAAATATTGTCTGTACTTAGCTCTGTGGAAAGTGGAGTCCATGGTGGAGTGCATATTGTGTTGAAGAATAAGGGGAAAAAAAGCTCAGGAAAGATGCAGGGTCCCTGACTTCCTCCCAGCCCCCTCTCCCTAATGTTCACAGGATGTAGCTGGATAAGGTTTGGAATGATGGTTACTATGGTAACCACATGCTTATCAATTGCCCATCCTCCTGAGATTTGCTTGGTAGCAACATTTACTGTAACGGGGTTACAGAAAAAGCAAACCATTTGCCAGTGCTGGTTTTCCTAGAAGAATGTTGGTCACCTGCTTCTGTACCCCAGCCTTCCATGAAAGGGCTTTCCCAGTGACACATGGGGGTAGCCTGAAAGGGAAAGCCTGGTAGTAGTGGGGAATCCTCCCTCGGGACCCCACCTATGTGTCTACTCTCTTCTCTCAAAGGCTTGTCTGCCTTCACACCCTGGCACCCCATTTTGTGCCTTGTGGGAATAGGCCCATGTCTGCAATAGTTCAAAACATGAAGGCTCATTGTATGGAGCCACACCTTCTCTTTTTGTTGAGGGCACATGGGGAGATTCCTAGTATGCTACAAGGCACATAACTGGGAACCTGCTGCCCGCCGTATCCAGGAAGGGGGCTTTTTGGTACAGAGTGATCGTCCCAGCCTCCAGCCCCCTCTCCCTGCCTCTGAGTTCACTCCTCAATTCGCCTTCCTTCTTCCCATTGCTCAGGGCTGCTCAGAGAGACCTTCCTTGCCCATCCTGCTCAAGGGCCCCAAAGTCATCTTAATTCCATTATATCATTGTTCAGCAGCTCAGGGCTAAGTCGTTCCCAGCATGGGGCAGCAGGCAAGAATACCAACAGGATGATGGTGACCCCTCAGCATGCTTTATTTTGTGTTTTTCAAGACAAGGTCTTATATAGTTTCAGCTAGCCAGGAACTCACTCTGTAGCCCAGGCTCACTTTGAACTCTTGCTCTAGCCTCCTTAGTGCTGGGATTTCAAGCATGTGCCACCAAGCCCACACTACTGGCATTTTTGAGGCTTGCTATGTAGCTTATTATCTGTGTAGGCCAGCACTGTAGCTTATTATCCAGTTAAATCTTCCCAGCAACTGTAGAAGGAGGAACTGTCTTTGTACCCATTTTATAGCTGAAGAAACTGAGGTTCAGAAAGGTGATGTTCATAGACTTGGTGTGACAGGAGAACCCAGTGTTGGCTCATTGCTGAGAAGGCCCAGTGACTTTGCTAACCCCCTGCAAGCAGGCAAAGGGGCTGGAGAAGAAACTCAGAGCATCAAGGACCATGTAAAGTAGGGTCCAGCTGAAGGCTTAGTGGGAGGCACTGCAGAGAGCGGAGTAGAAGCTGTTCTTCCTCCACCCATGCTGCTCGCTGCCTCTCCTTCCAGTTCATGTCAACCACCTCCTAATACACTTGAGAAACACACACACACACACACACACACACACACATTGAGAAACACACACACACACACACACCATTGCATCTACCTTCTCTGGGCTCCAGGCCCAGCCCCTGCAGCCTCTACATCATCGAACTGTTATTTGCATGGAGCTAGCCCCGAGCCCTCTATACCTCCTGCCCTAGACTGGGGCTTCTGGGAAATGCACACAGATCCAATGCTGAGCTCAACCTTTCCACCATCCTGCCAAACTCTGCAAAGCCTCATAGGAGATGAATGTAGCTTTGCCCTCTTAGTCAAGGGGAAGCTGCACATGAGCAACAGCAGGATTGCTAAATCATGGCAGGGAGAAAAGTCACTTGGCACCTACCTGTCCCGTGGACCATCACAGACACCTCCACTGCTGTCCAGAAAGCCCCTGTCCACTCACCCTTCCCTAAAACCAGTTGGCCTCACAAACCATGAAGCATCACCGTCTTTGAGTTTACAACTCTCCCAAAGTACTTTGCAGAACATCCTAGAAGAAAAGACAATCACCTCATCCCAGGGGAACTCAATAGTTTTTTCTTTGAAGGCAAAACTGCGTATTTCATCTCATGTGATTCTCTCTGTACAGTATTTATTGGGGTATCTTCTACATGAGGGGATGGCTCCAAGGCCATTTATTTGATCCTTAGAGACACTAGGAAGATCTACCCTCTCAAACGCCACCTCCCAGAATCCATAGCAAATGCTTCTGTCAAATCTGCAATTCCACATGACAGCCTAGCGGTTAAGAGCGCCGACCGCTCTTACAGAGGACCCGGGTTCGATCCCCAGCACCCACATGGCGGCCGAGAGCCGTCTGAAACTCCAATTCCAGGAGAACTCCAGTTCCAGGGGAATCCGATACCCTCTTCTGACCTCCGCGGCATTGCACGACACGGGTGCACAGACTTGCATGCAGACAATACATTCATACACATACAGAAATAAATAAAATTAATAAAAAAAATTTTATAAAAAAAAAAAATAAAGAAAGAAAGAAAGCAACCGCCTTCTTCCCAGTTCAAGTTGGACCTCTTTATCGGGGACCTTGGTCACCTTCCTCACCTCCTGTGGACCAGATTTAGAACTTTAGTGGTTGCCTAACTGCTGAACATGGAAATCACCTGGGAGCTTTAAAAAAGAAAAAATTATAATGTTCACACCCTGAGCCAGTGACCCCAGATGTCTTGAGATGAAAGCCAGACAGCTTCATATTTAATGATCCCCGGGATAATCCAGTATGCATTAAGAACCAGGAAGCATTGCTTTAGGTCCATCTGAGTTCCCTCTCACAAACTCTTTCTTCCCATGCAGGGCTGACCAGTGGCCTTGACCATAGCCTCAGCTCAGCACAGGTATCTGGGCCATCCAGGCTCCAAGTGTGAGAGCCTTAAGGATTTCTCATTACTCATGATTTTCAAGCAAGTCAGGCTTTGACCTTCAGACCTGGTTCTGATCACTGTGCTTTTTTTTCCAGGTTCATTCCCATCTTGTATCTTGGTGCTGGTAATTGGACTCAAGCAATACCAGCATTTGTGATGTATCGATAATGGTCTTTGTGGTTTACATAAAAAAAAATCCCATTTAGGGTCTAGAGAGGCAGCTCAATGGTAAAGTACTTGCTGCACAAGCACGAGGACCCAAGTTCAATTCCCAGCACCCATATAAAACCTGGGCATGGCTGCATACATCTGTAACTCCAGCAGTGGGAGGGAGGGACAGGCAGATCTCTAAACTTGCTGGCTGCTAAGATAGCTAAAATGATGGGTTCCAGGTTCAACAAGAGACCCAATCTCAAAAAACTTGATGGCAGATGATAGCGGAAGACATATAATGTTGACCTTTGATCTCCTCAGTCATCTCTATAGGCACACATAGCTGCACATACATGTGCATTTATACACACACAACAAACCTCATTTAAGCCATACACTTGTAATTCCATTGCTTGGAAGGCAGAAGCAGGAGGATCATGACTTTGAGGCCAAGCTGGGTTGAATAATGAGATCTTGTCTCCAACAACAACAAAAGCCATTTAATTAAAATAACCCATTCTGCAAGTGAGATGGGTTAAATCATTTTCTTCTATAATACCATTCTAACATAGCAAAGTACCACAAATTGGGTGTCTGTTAAGACACAAAAGAAATACATGCTGGAGGCTAGACATAGGAGGTGTGTATGTGAGTGTACTCACGCTGGAGGCTCAGGGGGAGACTCTGATCCATGTTTCAGCTTCTAGAGGCAGCAGCCATCTGAAGTATTCCTTGGCTTGTAAATGTCACTCTAATCTCGGCCTCTATCTTCTTGTGACCCTCTTCCCTGTGCCTGGACATCTCTCATAGCAAATCACATCTGTAAAGACTCTCACTTCCAAAAAGAACACGTTCTGAGATTCCAGGTAAACATGGATTCTGGGGGAACACTCAACAACTCTGCATACCTTCCTGACCCCAGGAATCCAACCTCTGTCCCAGTCCCAGGTCTGCTACCTGCTGACCAATTCTGACTGTTCTTAGCCAACCTAGAACAAGTGCTTGTACTTGTTTTTGGACAGCAGCCATCTGTGCTGACTGGCCAGATATGAGTTCTTCCAAAAATCTCCAGCTGCTAGCTAAAGATTCCAAAGCTACATGTTAGTGATCTTGAACCTCTACCTGCAGGTGCTGCTGGAACAGGACCCTTAACGTGACTGGCCGAGATAACTGTTTGAAGACTAGCAGGGAGAAGTTCTCCGGGAAGTTCCAGGACTTCCCCCACTCTGTTATTTATTTATAAAGTCAATTCTTATTTGTTTGTTATTGTCTGTCTGCACAGGAAATGGGTATATTGAAGGTAAAGAGCTAGAAAACTTTTTCCAAGAGCTGGAGAAGGCAAGAAAAGGCTCTGGCATGGTAAGCCTGCACCAACCCATCAGTCATTGTTTTTGTCACTTTGATCTTGAGCATCTCCTATTGTGCATCTAGTCAGCAGGCCTGGGTTCTCTCTGGTTTTGACACTTTAATACTTTCATTTGTAAGGATATAAAGACAAATTAAGAGAACCTTATCTCAATATCCTTGATGCTTGAGTTAAGAGCTGACCATCATGGACACCAGGATTTGATGACTCCCCAGTCTATGCATGCATGCACCTGTCTTTTACTAGGGATGGCGTCCATAGTGCCAAGGGTTTGTGACTCCAGATGAGCCACTCAGCAACCCCCACATGCTTGTAGTCTACATGTGAGTGCCCTAGCCTCCGCACTACCGGCATTTGAGGCTGAATAATTCTTGTCGTGAGCGATGTCTTGTGTATCTTAACACGTTGAACAGCATCGATGGATCTCCTTGTGAGATGCCAGAAGCACCCTCCTTCAAGTCATGACTATCAAAATGTCTCTAGATATTGCCAAATGTCTCCTGGGTGGGAAATGGGGGAGGGCACAGACTCATTCTCGGTTTAGAACTGGTATTCCATAACTCCATGAGGACTCACAGGAAAAACCAAGGGATCCTCTAAAGCAGCATCCAAGCCAAGATGGTCCTGCCTGCTCTTGGGTAGGGAGGTGTCACAAACTTCTCACTTGTACAGAGTGACTCCAGATCATGTCCCAGCCCCTAATGATAGGAATGTTGCTTCCTCTGGTGCCAACTTGGCCCTGTTGAGCTTGCCAAAGCCTCCTGGGGAGGGCATGTGAAATATTGAAACTCTAAAATGGCTCATGTCCAGTCTGGGAATATATAGAACCCGCTCCTTCCCACTAGCTCTCCCAGGTCCTTCGAAGGTCCCTCTGTTCTCCCTTGCTTCACGCCTGTTGGTTCACTCGGTGCTTATTAGCAAGTCTTCAGGGAGCAGTTCTTGAGAGAAATTAGTCAACTGTGAGCTCCTGGCTCAGTGCTCAGCAAGGTACCAAAGTACCCTGCTATGAAAGAAGTCAAAGCCATTGGCTTAGAGAGTTGGAGGCGACACATGGATTTGTTTGTCAACAGTTCTCTCATTATTAGGATGATGGAAACCCAGATTATAGAAATCACGGCTTCAAAGCTGATTCTGGAATTGTGGGTTATGCAGAGGAATATGCTTAATGAAGATTTTCAAACATAAAAATCCTTTTTCAAAAGGTCATTCTCTTCCTCTAATGGCATGAGGGTGACTTACAAGTCTGCCATAACAATATTAATGGTGTCCTTGGGGACTGGCTCCCAGAGCAGCTGCCAAGTGGGAGAAGGAACATGGACCTTGGAAGCAGATTCTGTCTTCCAATTTCTGGCTATAGTTACCTGGGTAGCCACGAGGAAAGTCACTTCATCTTGGATTCCATTTATGTGTGAGACAGTGCTGACTAGCCTCACAGGGTCCATGGAAAACCCCCAATAAGTTGACCACATTTGTTATAAATACTTGGTGTCATATCTTACACATTTGTACATTCAAATAAATGCTGACCAACAATGAAGACTAGGTCCAAAGGTCAACTGTGATACAGAAAGAATCCAGAAAAAGTTCTCAAAATGTGTAGAATTTCCCTTGGCCTAATCCTAGGAACATAAAACCTAGCTGGAAGTCCTCAGGTAACTGAAACAGAGGTCACAGATGCCGGTGGGGAAGCGTAGCACTAAGCTAAGCATAAGAAAGATCTCCTTAGTGCAAATGAAAGCTCAGCAGCACCCCTAACCAGGGGTGGGTCCCAGGCCTTCAGGAGAGCACTCTATTTAAGGTAAGAAGTTGGGCTGGAGAGATGGCCTAGTGGTTGAGAGTGCCAACTGCTCTTGCAGAGGACCCGGGTTCGATCCCCAGCACCCACATGGTGGCTGAGAACCGTCTTTGACTCCAGTCCCAGGGGAATCCGACACCCTCTTCTGACCTCCGTGGCATTGCACGACACGGGTGCACAGACCTGCATGCGGACAGTGCACTCAGACACATACAAAATAAATAAAATTAAAAAAGGAAGTCATGGGCTAAGAAAACTCTGAGTAAGTTCTCTGTTTTGCTGCACTAAGAATAATTAAATGAATGATTTATGTTATCTCTCAGCTATGCAATGACCAACTCCTTACACTCCTTTCACAATCAATTAGATAAGAAACACTGCAGAATTCTTAGTTTGTCTTTAAAGAAGAAAATGAGCAATTCACATTGCAAAAGTGGAGGGTTGGAGCATTTCTTGAAGTGCTGGATTAAGTTGGGCTTTGTTACAAGCATCTCAATAAAAAGTGGAACCTCTCCAAGCTAGAGAGATGACTCAGAGGTTAAGAGTGCTGAGTGCTCTGGCAGAGGCCCCGGGTTGGAATCTCACCGTATATAACTCCAGTTTCAGGGGATCTCACTTACATACATGCAGGCAATACACTTATACACATAATTTTTTTAAGTGGAACCTCAGTTCTCATATATGAGCGATGAGAGCTGTGAATACTCTTCTCGAAGGTAGAAGGATGCATTTAATTACATTGTGGTACAGAACATGGCCATGTGTTATGTCTCCCTGTGATAATTATGTGGGTGAGACATAAAGAAGAGATGGTTGGGAGGGATCCTGGCAAGAAAGAGGAGCTGGCATTGACCCCTCTGCACACTGACACTACCTGGTCCTGAGCTCATGTCCAGCACACAAAACGATTCCCAGCCTTGCTTCACTGAGACCTCTGACTCCTTTCACTGTCCGCAGATGTCAAAGAGTGACAATTTCGGAGAGAAGATGAAGGAGTTCATGCAGAAGTATGATAAGAACTCAGATGGGAAAATCGAGATGGCAGAGGTGAGTGCCATGGGGCTGGCTCTGGGCTGTGGTCTTTGAGCGTGTGCCCCCCCCCCCATGCTCAGGCACCTTTCTAGAGACCTAATGAGGGGACACCCTGAAAGATTCCCTATCTCCAGCAGTTGGGTTGACAGAAACGACAAATGTCAAAAGGAAAGCAACAGACAGTGGAGAAGAGGTCCAACAAATGTGTGAGGAGCCAAGCTTCAGACAGTGAGAATGAAGACTAGTAAACAAGAGTGTTGTGCGCGCCACCTAACACCCGGAGATAAAACTTAATATAAATACACAAGGGCACAGACTTATATGCTCACACAAACACACATGTCAAATACTCTGATCATTGGTTTGTGACCCAAAGCTGAGGGATCAGGAATGAGGGTCTTAGCACATGAGTTAGGGCCCCACCCTTCCAGGATATATTGGTTCAGATGCCGTCATAGACCAGGGACCCTAGAAGCAAAGCTTGAGACAGAGATTCCAGCGGCTGTGGCTTGATATGGAGAAGAGAAAGGAAAAGAGGCCCTCGGCAAACGGCAGAAAGACAGAGGTCAGCCAGGGGTCGTTTCGCTGCAGTCTGGTCTTAGCCCATCGGAAGGGGCACTTGCTAGGTTGTGCCATTAGTATGTTCCACCTGAGGCATGTGCCAGTCAGTCATTGGATCCAGGCTACCCCATCTGTGGACTGAAGGAGCCACGGACCTCTAGCGGGGCAGGGGCAGCTCTCATTTGGTGGAGAGCAGCTTGCCTGCAGAGGAAGATGTGTGTATCCTGTAGGCAGCTGCCCTTCAGACCACTGAGGAATGAGACTGTAGCCCGGTTGAGAAGGTTAAGCACTTATATACATGCTTGTGTTGTAAAACTTAGTGTCAGAAAACTTTTTCCTTAAAAAATACAACCTGTAAGAATTGTTTTAAAGTTCGTAGTCTGTCCACAACTCTTCAACCCTGACATTATAAGAGAGGACCAGCCACAGGTAATATGCTAGTGACTGGGTGTGACCATGTTCACTAAAACTTTAAAGCAAGCCTTGGGTCATGTGTGGCACTTGACCATAGTTTAGTGACTTCTGGATTCAGCCAAGAGAGGCTCCTAACGAGCAAGGCCATGGTCAGGGGCCACTCCAGCTGAATGCCAGGCTCCAGCTCTGCTTCTTTGCTACTTGCTCCATTCTGTCCCCTGCTCCAAGACACCTTCCTCCTTGAGAGCATGGCCCCTGGCTACAGCAGTTCCAGATATCACATCCGGACACAACCATATCCATGTGCAGAGGGCATCCCTTTTAAGTGCAAGGAAACCTTTCCCAGAATCCACAGCAGTTGTCCTCCCACATTTCATTGGCCAGAACTGGGTCATAAGCCAATCACTGGTGAGTGGGATGGGATTATCATATTTAACTTAATTAGAATAATTTGAATAGCCCAAAGATTCTGGAAGAAGCAAAAGGGGATGAAAACCATTTGGGCGGGCTGCCAGCAGTGGGCTGCATGGGGGTGTTTGCAAGTTTTAAGAATCAAACGGTTAAGGTATTAATTTGCATTCAGAAAATACAGCATCCATTTGGAGTATAAAATTCTGTAAGTTTAGGGGTCTGAGAAGTAGCTCAGTGGTTAAGAGCACCAGCTGCTCTTGCAGAGGACCCAGGTTCGAATCCCAGCACCACAGGCACTACACAACAGGAGTTCACCTACCTACATGGAGTCTAAACACTCATACACATAAAATAAGACCAAAAAATTAAAATATTTTTTTAATTCTGTAAGTTTATGCTTTTGAACTGTGAAGTCACCACCCAAATCCAGATGCTCCACAGGCTTTGCTCAGGCCAGCTCAGCCAAGCTTGTAAATGTTTTGGGTCTTTTGAGACAGGGTTTCCCTGTAGTCCAGCTGGCCCAGAATTCACTATGTAGACCAGGCTGGCCTTAAACTCACAGAGATCCATTTGCCTCTGCCTCTGGAGTGCTGGGATCAAAGGTGTGTGCCACCACACCCAGCTTCAATTTGCAATTAATTTTTTTTCATTTTATGTATGTGAGTGTATTGCCTGCATATATGTAAGTGCACCTATGGCGTGCAATGCCCTCAGAGGCCAGAAGAGAGGGTCGAATTCCCCTGGAACTGTATTTACAGACAGTTCTTAACTGCCATGTGGGTGCTGGAAATCAAATTCTGGTTCCCTGCAAGAGCAGTCAGTACTCTTTACTGCTGAGCCCCCAGTTTGCAATATTTAAGAGGATTTATTTATTTATTATGTATATGAGTGCTCTGCCTGTATGTATATATGCCATTGTGCAATGCCTATGGAGGACAGAAAAGGGTGTTGGATACTCCCTGGAACTGGAGTTACAAATTGTTGTTAGCTGCTATGTAGGTGTTGGGAACTGAACCCAGGTCTTCTGGAGGACTGAAGGAACCACTGGCCATTTGGACCCTTCCTATCCCTGAGGTATCCCCTTCATGCCACTGTGATTCTCTGTGTTCCCCAGCTGGCGCAGATCCTGCCGACAGAAGAGAACTTCCTCCTGTGCTTCAGGCAGCACGTGGGCTCCAGTGCCGAGTTCATGGAGGTGAGGTCGAGGCTCTGCCTTCTCTCTGCATGTGGAGATCCACCTTGCTCTTGTGTGCAGAGAAGGCTTAGCCAGTTACCTGGGGGTGGTCCCTGGGAGGTGCTAAACCCCTGCAGAACACTGCCACAGAAGGTGTGGTCCCTGTCTCAGCAATATCACCCAGGTGCTGGTCAGAAAGCAGAGTCCCAGCTGCACTGAATCAGAACTAATGCCTGACCAAGATTCCGGGGTTGGAAGGAAGAATTCTCAGGATGGAAGAGTCATTTTTGAAGTGCAATTTGCCCAAACATCTGATACAGATATGGGTTTAATTTTATGGTACTTTATACGATTTTTTCCGGTGTTTCTGAGACCGCAAGATTCCATAAAGCCAACAATTAGGGCTCTGGATCTGTCCTTAGTTCTCTTTCCCATAGCAGGGAAAAGTCCAGCATACCCTTAGCACATGTCAGTAGGCAGCCTTTGCAAGAGTCCATTTTTTTTTTTTTATAGAAAAGGGAAATGGGGCTGGGCATGAAGTTCAGTGGTGGTATGCTTACCTAGAATGTGCTAAGGGCCCAGCATAGAGGAGGAAGAAGGAGGACGGGGTGGGGGGAGAACAAGAAAAGGAAGAAAAAAGAAAAGAGAGAGAACTATGCTGACCCTTCCCTTCCTATGGGGATGCAGTTAAAGGCTGACCTCTACCCCATCTCTGGTCTGGGTCAGGGATGCCTACAGAGGAGCAAAGTGTGCTCTCTCTCTCTCTCTCTCTCTCTCTCTCTGTCTCTGTCTCTCTCTTCGTGTGTGTCTCTGTCTCTCTCTCTCTCTCTCTCTCTCTCTCTCTGCATATATACCCTTCTAAGCCTAGCATAACTGCAGAGCCAGCACCCCCCCACCCCACCCCCACTTTTCCTGAGACCTTATACCCTTTAGAACGGCCCACACCTCGGGCCGTTCCATTCTTATCTCCAAACATGAAATGGCCCCTTAGAAACCCTGAAAGCCTTGTGTTCTCCAGCAGACTCTATCCTACTGCTCAGAACAACATTTAACATCTAATTTTAGGAATACCTTGGGACTTCTTTGAGATTCCACAAAGCCCTTGAACTCTTTTCCTTGAATGAGAAGAGAATAAGGATGACTTGGCGGCTGGCCACACTGTTGAAGGGGAAGGGAAGAGTGTGGAGCCCACAGCCAGCAGAGGGTAGGGATAGGCTGGGGGTGTCAGACTTGCTGTAGGACTGTACAGAAAAGCAGTGTCTGAATCTCTGCCCTGCAGAGGACTGGGTACCATCTACCCAAGCTGTCGAGAGTATAGATTTGTTTGTGTCTCATAACTTGAAAAAAAAAAAAAATCAAGACCAAATATCCTAGCATGCAATGGAAATCACACACTTTGTTTCCTGATATAAAAGAAAAACCCTAAATTATCCATAAGATCTGATACCTCTAGCAACCCAAGAGGCACATGTAGAGACCTGGGGAAGGCTGGAGGTAAAATTTATTTAAAAGATCTGGCCCTTTTTTGGACTCTAAGGAAATGCAGTATAGTTGGTAGTCAAGTCTGAAATTTGGAGCCTGGAGATTAAGGACAGAAAAGTCAACAGAACAAAATTTGAAAGAAAATATAAGAAATAAAACCCACCAAAATGGTCCAAGGATGTAGAGGAACAGCGTTCTCTGAGCCTCTCTCTTTACCACAGCCTCAACCAACAACCTGCCCTTCCCTCTGTCCCCAGAATTCCCTGGTCTCCACCAGTTGTCTCATATCAAAGGCCAGGGTTTCAGATCATTGGTAAAAAGGGCCATGTGTTCTTAGAGCATTAGTTACCTATTGCTACATAACAAATTATCCCCCAAATTTAGTACTCTAAAGCACGAAATATTTGACATCTCACAGTTTCTATTATTGGGTATTTGGGACAGCTTAGCTTGCTTGCTCTGGCTGAGAGTATCTTGTGAGATCAAGAGGCCAGGTGGGCGGCCTCGAAGGCTTCACTGGGGCTACAAGATACAGCATCTCCATGGTAGTTTGACCTATATCACCTCCTGAAACTGCCTCTCTGAAGGAGTTAAAAACTCGGTTGATGTGGTCGACAGGCTGGGCCCTGGTTTCTTACAGGGCTGTAACATCTTCACCAAATAAGAAACTCAAATTAGAGCCCAGAACCAGTGTGGTATGGGATCCAGGGAGATATCCAATTGTCCAGGTATAAGGCACATGCCTACACTGGAGATGGGGGTCAAGTTACTTTGAACTATATGGATTGAGAGTGAGAGATACGTAGTTTCCTGACAGAGGGGCGATTCTTTTTATTACAGAAAGGTTGGGGTAGTCTAAGATCTGGGATAGTCTAAGATAACTGGCTGTGTCCCCAATGTCATAGCTATCACGTACATCATATTGGAGGGGCGGGGAATGAGCACAGTGAACAGTAATTCAGCTTGTACCTGCTCCTTCCAGAGGCTTCCCCCTACCCCTGCCTCACTTAGAATGAGACGCTCCCACATCAGTAAAAGGATACCTCATTCACCCAGAGCAAGCAGGAAACCCAGCAGTTCCTTGTTCTAGCCTGGTCAAGGCTGCAGCACACAGAAAACAGCAACCCTGATTTATAAGATGATCCCAGAGAGAACCTGGTAGCAAGGTAGAGCTAGAGACCTTCCCCAGGTAGTTTTCCTTCTCCGTGTGACCTTGACTAAGAGACTCTCCTTATTTCCTCCTCTGTGACATTAAAGAAACCGGGCTAAACCATCCTATGTCCCCATAGAGTGCGGCCTTTGACTTTCTTGAACACCAACAAGACCCTACCTGTCCCGTTAAAGAGAAGAGAAGTGGTAGGTTTGATGTCTTTGTGAACCACTGACGTTCATGTTGCAGGCTTGGCGGAAGTACGACACGGACAGAAGTGGTTACATCGAGGCCAATGAACTCAAGGTAGGAGGGGCCTTAGGGATGGGGTGGGGGGAACAGAGGGTGACAGTGAGGCCAGAGCGGTAGTGGGTTTGAGGAGCTTGAGAAAGATGTTGGAGGAGAAGCATGGGTTCATAGTCTGCTTAGGGGTACTTGATCCTGGCACAGACTGTTGGACTTCTTTGCAGAAGTCCTGTGTCAGCAAGGGGAAGCTGCAATCCAACCACATTCTTGTGCAGTCCAGAATCCCACATAGATAGCCTTGAAGCAAGATTCACATTCTTGCTTGGACATCCACCCCAATTCCTACAGGCAATCTTGGGGCACAGCTGAGCCCTGTGTACTAGGCTCTGAGAAGGGATTTAGAACCAGTCTCCACCACCTATTCTATGGGCAAGGCTGCAACCAGGAGCCAATGAGAGCCCTTCAAGGTCACACCACAAACATTAAGGGGTTAGGGAGATAGATGTAAGCTGTATAGCTGGTAGACCTCGAAAAAACAAGCTTGACTGTCTAAACGAAGTTGGTAAGTGAATGGATGGCTGAGTATCTGAGTGAATGAGTCAGGATGTGAAGAGACCTTTTATGCTCCAGGGCTTCCTGTCCGACCTGCTGAAGAAGGCTAACCGTCCCTATGATGAGCCCAAGCTCCAGGAATACACCCAAACCATAGTGAGTGATACAGTGTGGGCATGGGCCTGAGCCACTGGGATTCTAGCGGGTAGGGTCCTTCTGCTGACTCTTCGGGCCTGGGTAAAGTGACTCATGGTAACAAGGGGATGGAACTTCATGGCCCCATACATCCTTCAGTCCCCACTGAACTGACTCCCAAGCCAGAATGATACTTTGGCAGTAGGGGTGGGAGCATGGGGAATTGGGGAGGGGGGTGTCAGTTGTGTCCATGGCCACTGATTCGGCTCCAGGAGAGGATGAACCTGGGCCCAGTGAGGGCGGGCCTTCAGTGCTGGCTGCTGTGACTCATTGTCTCCACTGACTCCCAGTGATTGATCTGTGATGATCCCTAGCTTTAAGGTGATGCCAGTAGAAGCCTGGGCACTCTCCATCTTCCTCACTCCCCAGCGGAAAGGTTGGCAGGGTAAGGTCTTATATGAGAAAGTTCATCAAATAACCGTGATACCTCTTTCTGTCCCCAACAGCTACGGATGTTTGACTTGAATGGGGATGGTAAATTGGGCCTCTCTGAGATGTCTCGGTAAGCACTTGCCCTTGCCCCCTCGGGTCACTTTGAACAAGCTCTTATGCTGCTGTCCCTACCTGAGGGCAGTCAGCTGGAAAGTGGCAGCTCTGGGTGTCAAGCAGGCTAAGACAAAGCCAGCTGGAACTGGAAATGTTGACATCTCACTTTACCCATTTCCTTTCTTTTTTTGGAACATTCAACCAACTCCTGATTGTGAAATGTTCAGGGATCATTTCCATAGCTACAGACGCTGCTTCTATGCCTGACTTCCCCATCAGAGTGGTTCTTGTTTGTGCTCTGTCTTGTCTTCTAATCCTTGTTTAATGTTTTCTTTCCAGACTCCTGCCGGTACAAGAAAACTTCCTGCTGAAATTTCAGGTAGCAAAGTCACCTTGATTTGGGCCCTCCACTTTCCCCTCATCTCTCTGAGCTTTTGCCTTCCTCCCTCCTTTGCTCCGACCCAATACACACAGACCCACAGACGGATTTACGTGCGTGTTTACGCACAGACCCACAGATGGATTTACGTGTGTGCTTACGCCCCAAATTTGCTCTCATTCTCACACTCACACCCTGAAGCTTTTACTTCTTTAATTCCTTGGTCCTTCTAGGGCATGAAGCTGACCTCAGAAGAGTTCAACGCCATCTTCACGTTTTATGACAAGGTGAGAGGGAACAGGATTGGGTGGAAAAACCAAGGGTCCCTGACTCCTGTTGTGGCCCTGACCAGACTGGTTCATTGTCTCTCCATAGAGAGACCAGCTTTCCAGGGGGGGCCCTGGGCCTGTGGGTGCTTTCTTCCTGCTGTGGGAGAAGGCAGATGCCATTCTTGACTCCTGACCTATGGAGCCCAATAATTTGGTTTCTTAAAAGTAGAATAGAGAAAGAGTAGAAGACGGTTGTGCTCAGAGCTGGGGTCAAGGTGGAGCCAGGTCATAATGTTACAGGAGAAACAAGTTTTTTGTTTGTTTGGCTTGGTTTTTAATTATTGTTTTGGGTTTGGATTTTGAGACCAGGTCTTGGTGCATAGCCCAAGCTACCCTCAAACTTGGTGCATAGCCCAAGCTACCCTCAAACTTTCCATCTTCCAGTGTCAGCCTCTCAACTGCTGTGATGACAGGTTTCTAAGTGCTGGGGTGGCTTATGCCACCATGGCCAAGTCAGCCAGTTGTTTTCTAGGACACTAAGAGTGACATGATCTTCTTGCTCTGCCCCTATCATAGCTGTCCCCTACCTATATCTCCTCTATAAACAGAGAGTTGGAGGTCTACTTAAATGACCCCTAGACTCAACCCATTAACTCTATGCTTTTGGAATCTTGTTTTTTTTGTGTGTGTGTGTTTTTTTGTCTTTTCAAGACAGGGTCTCCCTATAGCCCCCGCTGTTCTGGAACTCGCTCTGTAGACCACGCTGGCTTTGAACTCACAAAGATCCGCCTGCCTCTGCCTCCCAAGTGCTAGGATAATTCTTGTTTTCACAACACAAATGAGAAACACCACCAGGAAAGAAGATCCAGTTTGAGCTGTACTGACTGGCAAAGACATAAAAGGAATTTTCCTGTTCTTATTGGGGTCTGAACATTTTACACGGTCTCTTTGCACAGAGTAACAGGAAGGTTAGGCCTCTTGCTCCCCAGCGCTCCAAGGAGATGGGGAGAGAGGGAAGGTCAGGGTGGCTGGGGCCTGCTCTTCAGAGGACTGAGCTGACTCTGCTGCCACCCGCAGGACGGAAGCGGCTACATTGATGAAAATGAGCTCGATGCACTGCTGAAGGACCTGTATGAGAAGAACAAGAAGGTGAGCGTGGGGCCTGGGTGAGCTCCCAGGGCTGCAAGAGGAGACACACTTGAACAGAAGAGCGATGCCTCGTCTCCTCTCCTCCCTGATCTGCCATGACAAGGCCACGGCAGTCTGTGGGGTGGGGGTGCTTTCTAGTTCTGATTGATTTTTCTGTATTTCATTATGGTAGAAGACACATAGCATAAAGTTTATCAGCATTCTTAAGATATATCCTCCAGTGGTACCCAGGATATTCATCACGGCGTGGTGTGCAGCCACCGCTGCCAGCTGTCTCCAGAACTCTGCTCTGTCAAAACTGGAACCATAGTAACTCCCCATTCTCCCCTCTTCACCACTGTTCTGTGCTTCATCGTATGTACATTTCACTACTGTGGGTACAACTTAAAAGAGAAATTATATGATCCCTACTTCATGACTGATTTTACTCTGCACAGTGATCTCAAGGCTTGCCCGTGTTATGGCATGTCAGAATTCCCTTCTATTTTAGAGCACAATAATACTGCCTTGTATCTATAAACCTCAGATAAAAGGCTACTAAAGACCACTGTTCTTTGCCCCGGCACCACCTCTTGGGCACCCTTCAGGAAACTTCCTATGGCCTTGGCTTGGTGCCCTGGACGAGAGGGATCAGGTGAAACTGCGACCAGAAGACAGGGGCTTTGGCGACGGTCTCCTTTCCCCTCCCAGACAATGTCTTTCATGGAGCAAATGGTTTTTGCTGCTTTCTTTAATTAGCTGGTGAAAGCACTGTAATTCTTGAGCTGTCTAACTGCCTTGGCTGCCAAATAAGAGCTAAATTTAATGCTCAATTCCAGAAAAAAAAAAAAAAACACTGCTGCAGCTTTTAAGTCTATTTGTCTCTCTTTGCAGGGCTTTCTGGTCTTCATCCTGAATATCTGCCTTCATTTATTCCATCCTACATTTGTGTTTTAACCTTACCTATAACTGCTTTTGGAATGAGACTGGGAATAAATAGGAATCAAATAGTTTCTACAAAGAAAGAAGCCTTCACTGGAGCCAGTACTAGAACTCAGTAAACTTTTTCCTGACACATATCCCAGTAGAAAATTACATATATAGCCTTATGTGTCCAAAGTTGAGAAGCTGGATGAAAAACAAAATCTTTGACTTGAATTGCCTTAATGAGGTATAATTAGTCATTTTAAAGCCCTTCCTGCCTGACAGTTGAGGCTGGTAAACTCTGTGTGCATGCATTCATCTCAATCTCAGAGTGACCTATCAACTCACTGGACTCTTTCTTGATTAATGTGAAGAACAATACGTAGGTTAGCCTTAGATGTGGAGACAGAAGGACTTAGGGGCTGGGATTAGAAAGCAGGCTAAAGGTTAGAGAACAGGGTATCAGTAAGGCTCTACCTGAAAGCCTGCCACATGTACCAGGCCCTAGATTTGGCACCTGGGCATTAAGAGAATGAATCAGGAAAGAGAGAGAGAGAGAGAGAGAGAGAGAGAGAGAGAGAGAGAGAGAGAGAGAGAGAACTAAACCCCAACACCTGAGCTGGGAAGGAAGCAGACCATTCTGGGTGAATGCACAGAGCAGCAGTTGCCTCCACTTTAGTGGTTCCTGCAAGGACCGTGATAAGGTTTCTGAGCAGATAAGTGGCTGGAGGCTCCTGAAGAGACAAGCTGTGCGATTGAAATTCAATATTTTTCAGCACTTCTAAGACCATGGCAACACACTAAGGCCTTTTCTAAGTTTCAAGCAAAACTTCAAGACACAGAAAATAAGTCTCTCCTTGTTGCACGTCCCCCTAGGAATTTTCTCAAGTTTGAGATAGTTACACACGCACAGTGCATTGAAAATGATGGGACTTCCACGGACTTCACAACTTTAGGAAAGGTGCTCCCCAAGATAGAGATGCTTACAAAGTGCAGTTGGGGGCTGGAGAGATGGCCTAGCAGTTAAGAGCGCCGACTGCTCTTACAGAGGACCAGGGTTTGATCCCCAGCACCCACATGGCGGCCAAGAACCATCTGAAACTCCATTTCCAGGAGAACTCCAGTTCCAGGGGAATCCGAGACCCTCTTCTGACCTCCGCAGCATTGCACAACACGGGTGCACAGACTTGCATGCAGACAGTACATTCATACACATACAGAAATAAATAAAATTTTAAAAATAAATAAATAAAACAAAGTGCAGTTGGGCTGGGCAGTGGCATAAAACCAGAAACCAGGGCCGTAAGGGGATATGTCCCTGAGCTACAAATGAAAACACTGACCTTGGAGCATCAGAAGAGAGGGGACGGAGCACAGGTGGGCCAGGTAAATAGGTAGACTTTGAGGCTTAGAGAACTGAAGAGAATCTTTTTTTTTTGTAGTTGAGAAATTTTTATTATATTTTACCTGATCTTTGTAGAAATAGGTAACTCAGTGGGGTTCATGCATAACAATTAAGATACACATAATTATTTTCATAAATTTATTTTTATTTTTTTAACAAATCTAGACCCGTGTTCCCGCCCATTCCCCCACCCCACCAGAGCTCATGCATTCTGCCAAACATGCTTTTCATCTCTTTCTCAGTCTTTCTCAATATTCTCCATGAAGAGCTGGGCATGGTGGTGCATGCCTTTAATCCTAGCACTCAGGAGGCAGAGGCAGGTGGATCTTTGTGAGTTCAAGGCCAGCCTGGTCTACAGAGTGAGTTCCAGGACAGCTGGGGCTACAGGGAAACCCTGTCTCAAAAAATACCAAAAATAAATAAAATAAAATAAAATAAAATATTCTCCATGAAGAAGTTGACTGTTTTGAGCAGAAGATCACTGTTTCAGTCAGTTCTTCAATGCAGTCCTTTCTGTTGTTGTTGTTGTTGTTGTTGTTGTTGTTGTTTCCAATATGCATCATGCCCAACTGCTTTGGGCAAAAGCTCAGGGGGCCCTACACAAGAAATACTTACAACTAGGTAATTGGCACTAGCATCCATAGATGAGGGATACCATTCATCATTTGTTTTTCTGGGACTGTGTTACTTCACTCAGCATGATGTCCTCTAGCTCCAGCCATTTTCCTGCAAAGCTCATGATGTCATCTTTCTTTACTGCTGCATAGAACTCCATTGTGTAGATGTACCACATTTTCTCTATCCACTCATCAGTTGAGGGGCATTTGGGTTGGTTCCAGCTCCTTGCTATTGTGAAGAGAGCTAAAATAAACATGGCCGTGCATGTATCTCTGCGGTGGGGTGAGTCTTGAGGGTACATGCCCAGGAGTGGTATGGCTGGGTCAGGTGGCAAGTTCATTCCAAGTCTTCCAAGGGTACTCCACACTGCTTTCCATAGTGGCTGTACGAGTTTACATTCCCACCAGCAGTGGATGAGTGTTCCCCTTTCCCCACAACCTCTCCAGCACTTGGTATCATTTGTTTTCTTGATCCTAGCCAGTCTTATTGGAATAAGATGATATCTTAAAGTGGTTTTGATTTGCATTTCCTTAATGATTAGTGATGTTGAACACTTCTTAATGTGTTTCTCAGCCATCTCAAATTCCTCACTTGTATAGTCTCTGTTCAGCTCTTTGCTCCATCTATTGAGTGGATCATTTGTTTTCTTTTTTGAAGAGAATCTTAATGTGGTGACCCAACCTCTTCAAGACTACCTTGGTTTTTACATTTTTTTGTGTGTGTGTATGAGTGCATTGCCTGCATGCTTGTTTAAGTGCACCTGTGTCATGCAGCGCCCATGGAGGTCAGAAGAAGGTGTCAGATTCCCCTGGAACTGGAGTTACGGGTGATTGTTAGCTTCCATCTAGGTGCTGGGAATCGAACCAGGGTTCTCTTCAAGAGCAGCCAGTGCTCTTAACTGCTGAACCATCTCTGCAACCCCAACTATCTTATTCCTTATATTTCAGTTTTCTTATTAGCAAAATTGAGATAATGACCCATCAGCCTGGAATGGGGAGTATAAATTTTTCAGTACTGGGCAATGTTTACCATACAAAAGAAGAACAAGGGAGACCATGGCTGGAGCTCAGTGGTAGAGTGCTTAGCTAGCATGTGAAAGGCCCTGAGCTTTGTTAATACTAATGAGAGAGAGGAAGAGGGAAGGGAGAGGAAGAAGTGGGCTGGGCCTAAAAAGTGGTTCTCCAGTGTTGTGGCGGCTTTGCCATATAGCAGGTCCACCAGCTGTTTGCATGCAAGGCAGTTATAAGTGCAGTCCAACATAAGACACGGCTTACTCTTGGCCTCCACTGGACTCCAGGCGTACGGTTCTGGGTTCTCTATCTTAGTGGTCCCCAACGACACAGGAATCCAGTGAACAACAGAGGCTGCTGAGATTTGTTGCTGGAGGAGACAGAATTCCTGTTGAAGTGAAGGCTTAGGGAAGTAGGGCCCAGGCTTTCCTGGCTTCATCTCCATTACTCACAGAGACCCAGGTCGGCCATGAGTAAATGGAGGAATACGTTTACGTCATGCAGAGACCATAACTCTGGCTACAATGGCTTCCCTTCTCTGGAAAACTTAGCCCAGGTGCTAGGTATATTTATCCGTTCCCTCACCTGGTCGTCACAACACCTCCTTGAGGGAAGTGTTATTAGTGTACCTATTATACAGGAAAGGCCGCTAACCCCACAAAGGTCAACTGCTTTCCCTAAAACAATGTGAGCAGTGACAAAGAGGGTTGTATCCCAGGTCTGCCTGACCGCAAAGCCCATGCTTTGTGTCCCTCCCAAGTACTTGCCGTGGGATGTGATAAAGGTTCAGGCAGTATGTTTGTGAATGTGTCTGACAGCTCCTTCAGGCAGGGCCGTGCATAAGCCTCTTCTCACCTGTCTCTCCCTCTCCTAGGAGATGAACATCCAGCAGCTCACCAACTACAGGAAGAGTGTCATGTCCTTGGCAGAGGCCGGGAAGCTCTACCGAAAGGACCTGGAGATTGTGCTCTGCAGCGAGCCCCCCATGTAGAGGAGAAGGGATGGGGGCCACTCCTCCATTCCCCCGAACCCTGCCCTTCTGTCCTGACACTCCAACACCCCTCCCCAAACCTAAAGAACAAGGCCTCCCCTCCCCTACCCTGCAACTTGCACACACTAGCCTGCAGAGCAGGAAAGGGAAGACGGACAGTGGCCGGCTGACGGCATGCATTCCTTGAGCTGGGGCCAACCCAAACCCAAGCAGACATCCAGCTCTGCTCGCAGTGGGTCACCGGTGGGGGAGGGCGCAGGTGGGGCTTCCCTAGTCTCTTCCCAGTGATGCATGAGCTCCTTTGCTGTATGATTTAGGCTTCTGCGTCCAACAGAGTGGACTCCTCCCTCTCGCTGCCCTCTCCTTCTCTCCCCAGGCCATCACCCATCCTAAACCTCCAGGTTCTGTCCACCACCTAGCTAATGGTGTAGCTGTCTTCTCAGAGCTCCTGTCGTGGAGGGCAACTGCCCTCGAGCTGCCTTCTTGGATTGCGTGTTCCTTTTCTCTTTGGGTTTCTTGTCTTCTTGTTTACCAAAGAAGAGTTTACAGACAATAAAGTGGAAACGTTCTGCCGTGGATGCTCTCCTACTTCTTGTCAAGTGGGCAACATTTCTCTGTGACAGAGGGGGGGACTATCATGTGGATGGGTGGGGGACTGGGGTTAAGAAATTGGAGACCAGATGGATGTGGTAACACATGGCTGTAATCGCAGCTCTTGACAGGTGGAGGCAGCTGGCCCCAGAGCTCAAGGTCATTCCTTGGATCCACAGTTAGAGGCAACACCAAAAAACAGCAACAAATAGCCAAAAAAAACCCCAGACAAATAGCATATGCCTTTATCTTAGCACTTGGGAAGCAGAGGCAGGTGGATATCTGTGGTTCAAGGCCAGCCTGGTCTACATAGTGAGTTCCAGGGCAGCTGGGACTACATAGTGAGACCCTGTCTAAAACAAAATAAAAAACAAAAGCCACAACCCTAAATGAAACAAGAAACAGCAACAAAATGATGAGGCTGGGAGTGGGGATAGCCTGTTGGAAAGCACTCGCTGGGTACTTGTGACCCCCACACCACACTGGGGAGGAAATGCAGGAGCCCTGCGCTCACCACCAGCCACTCTAACCTAACTGGTGAGCTCCAGGCCAACAAGAGATAACGTCTCAAAGAAGGTGGATGGCTTTTCTGAGGATGACACCCAAGGTTGTCCTCCAGTTTCCATGGGTGCATGCGCATGCGCGCGCACATACACACACACACACACACGCACACACACACACACACACACACACACACACACACACACAAACGCATGCATGCACAGAGGCAAACATTAAAAAAAAGACTAAAATGTTGTGGTTTTCCCTTGTGATGGCTTGCTTGGCCCTACACCAGGCTCAGTCAGTTTTCCATTCCTGTTCATTTCCACATCTCAAATTATGTAATAATACCAGCTACTAGTTCACTGAAGCCTTGACAACTTTGGGTAATTATGCTGATGGCTTAC
This sequence comes from Rhizomys pruinosus, assembly GCA_009823505.1. Lineage (NCBI taxonomy): Eukaryota > Metazoa > Chordata > Mammalia > Rodentia > Spalacidae > Rhizomys > Rhizomys pruinosus. Next base: position 975,561 of record VZQC01010445.1, read on the forward strand.
CTGGTCACTTAATCCTTTAAGGGAGATGCTGTGGTTGTCTCCACTCTACAGTCAGGGCAACTGAAGATGAGAAGGGCTATAATGAGCCCTCTATATCGTGTCCAGTCAGGAACAGAGCCAGGCATATGATTCCAGCACACTGGATCCACATCCTAAACCACTTCCCCCCTTGCAGCAGAGCTGCAGATGGTGCATGGCAGGGGGGGAACGAGGGGAATCTTCACCCAGCAGGAGGGCCTCCGGCCAGGCATTCCAGGACCCTCCAAGCTTTATTGTTCCTCCTCAAAGTGCAAATGACCCAACGACACCTGATCAGATTCCCCTTGCTGTAAGGTCAGCTTGGCCTTTGGGTCTGAAATCCCAGAATAGAAAGATAACTGATTTTTAAGGTTATCATTTTTATTTTTGTCTACAAGATTCATTTTATTATTTATTTATTATTTTTTATGTGTATGAGTGTACTGTCTGCATGTAGGTTGGCGCACCCGTGTCGTGCAATGCCGTGGAAGTCAAAAGAGGGTGTCAGATTCCCCTGGAACTGGAGTCAAAGACAGTTCTTAGCTGCCATGTGGGTGCTGGGGATCGAACCCCAGGTCCTCTGCAAGAGCAGTCGGCGCTCTTAACCACTGAGCCATCTCTCCAGCCCCTGCAAGATTCATTTTAATAGCAACTATTTTATTTAATCACCAGCAATCCTATGAGACAGACAGTGTTTTCAGATGAATGAACTACAGCTCAGAAACATTAAGTAAACTTGTTCAAGGTGTTATACCTCCTAGGTGACAGGTAGAACTTACATATGGACTGATCTGACTCCACAGTCATCTATAGAAATGCCTTCTGTTTAATATCCAGGAGCCCATCTGGGGCAATAGACGACCAAATGTTCTGGTCATCTCAGACATAGCCATACTCCTCTCCTGTTCACAGCCTGCATGGCCCAGCCCAGCAAGCCCATCTGACTTCTGCCCTTGCCCACAGCTGACTGGGCCTGCGTGGAGATCTGACTCCAGCTGAGCCTATCAGAGTCTGCTGTGACTTGAGGTTGCGGCCTACACTGTAAGCAGGAAGCATGGTATTGGAGTGGGTGGATATATGGTTGGGAGACTAGCAGTGTTGCAGTGATCCAAAGGTTGAGTCTGGACACTGAGAAGGAAAGAAACTAAGATTTCAGCAGGGGGGTCAATCTGATAATAGCGAAGAAAATGCATAGACGGAAACAAAGGTGGGAGCCAAAAGCCCGGGTCCTCTGCAAGGGCAGCTGGTGCTCTTAACCACTGAGCCATCCCTCCAGCCCCAAGATACCGTCTTTTAAAAAAGAACTTCTCGCCGGGCATGGTGGCGCACGCCTTTAATCCTAGCACTTGGGAGGCAGAGGCAGGCGAATCTCTGTGAGTTCAAGGCCATCCTGGTCTACAGAGTGAGTTCCAGGACAGCCAGAGCTACCGGGAGACCCTGTCTCAAAAAAAAAAAAAAAAAAAAAAATAAAAAAGGGAAAACTTATCTTGGGGCTGGAAATGGTTCAGCAGTTAAGAGCACTGGGGTTCGATTCTCAGCACCCACATAGCAGCTGAGAACTGTCTTTAACTCCAGTTCCAGGGGAATCCGATGCCCTATTCTGACCTCCACAGCATTGCATGCTACACAACACAGGTGCACCAATCTACATGCAGACAGCACACTCATACACATAAAAAACAATATAATAAAACATTTTTTAAAAAGAACTTCTTTGGTGAATTCTGAGAACAGCTTATCTGTGCATGACAAAGAGAGGGAGAGAGTACTCCCACAGGCCACCGTGGTGCCATCTAGTGGTCTTCAGACTCTCCAATATCAGGGAGACCTTGTCAAGTGAACCTGGGCGGGGCCGCCATGTGATTCATTTGAACGGTTTTTGTAACCTTGTTGCTGTCAGCCTCATGGATGCATTAGGAGCAGGTGAGCAGGTTTCCTTGTCCTTTGAACTCCAAGGATAATCTTGTAGAAAGAAACCCAAGTCAAGCTCCATCTCCCAGAGACTACAAATCCCAACATTCTCCACTTGGGAAGAAGCTTGGAGAGCCTGATACAGAAAATTAACAGTATAGCAGCCCATTCAGATTAAAGACTGTCTCTCACCACAATCCCCTTTGGAAAGCGTATTGAAAGCCAGACACAGATTCCTACAACTGTGTCATATAAAGGTACCCTAGTCTTTCAGGAATACCCCAGGTATGGCCCAGTCCCTAGGGCACTAAGGTTCTCTGAAACTGAGTGGTAGAACAGCTGCCTAGCATTCATAAGACCCTAGATCAATACCTAGCCCTGCTGAGGGGGAAGGAGGGAGTGAAGGAAGGAAGGAACTGAGAGAACAGGAGGGAGATGAAGAGAGGAGAGAGAGATTGTCCTACCCTAAGCATGGGGTGTGTCCCTTGGAACAGGTCTCGAGAACCCCTCCAAAGTCATATGTTAACACTACTTCTGAAGTAAGGTTTTCAGGAGATGACTGGGATCAGATGAGACCCCTGATCTAAGAAGAGGAAGAAAAGGCTGGGGAGATAGCTCAGCTGGTAAAGCGTTTGCCACGCAAGCATAAGGACCTGGCATAAAAGGCCAAGGGCAAGCCTGTCATCCCAATAGCTGGGGAGGTGAACATAGAAGAGTCCTGGATGCCTGCTGGCCAGGCAGGACAGCTGAGCCAGCAAGTTCAAGGCTCAGTGAGAGAGCTAGTCTCAACAAAACGAGGTGGAGGGCAATGGAAGACGATGACTGACACTGACCTCTGACCTCCACGTGTACACACAGAAACACATACATATATGCCACACACATTTAAGAAAAGGAGACAAGCTGGCACGCTTGCTCTAGCTCACGATATAGAGCCCTTCAGGATGTTATGGTACAGTCAGACCCTCACCAGACACCTTCAGAGCAATGAGTTAAGTAAACTTTTGCTCTTTACAAATAACCTCGTCTGTGGCGTTAAGTTATAGCAACAGAAAATGGACTAAACCATTCTATAATGCTCAAGTTTCTCTAGGAAACTAAGTCCTGACCTCCTCGGTTTCTAAAATATAAGACAAGAGAAACTCCCTACTAAGTGAAAGAAGAAAAGAAGGAGGAGGAGGAGGAGGAGGAGGAGGAGGAGGAGGAGGAGGAGGAGCAGGAGCTGGTTCTCTCTAAAGGAGCTGGTTCACTCCCCAGATGCGGTGTCAACAAGAACTTTACAGAGCTCACATCCACTGCAGCTCTTTTCCAAAGACAATGCTAATGATGTATTTTTCCTAGCAAGTACTTTTTTAAATTTTTATTTATTTCTGTATGTGTATGAATGTATTGTCTGCATGCAAGCTTGTGCACCCATGATGTGCAATGCCACGGAGGTCAGAAGAGGGTGTCGGATTCCCCTGGAACTGGAGTTCTCCTGGAATTGGAGTTTCAGATGGTTCTCGGCCGCCATGTGGGTGCTGGGGATCAAACCCGGGTCCTCTGCAAGAGCAGTTGGTGCTCTTAACCACCAGGCCATCTCTCCAGCCCGCAAGTACTTTCTACCATGGGGAGAAAATGAGAAGACAAAGACTCCAGGGGGCGTGTCTAGTAGCACTGAACAAGCATGGCTCTGGCCAGTCAGAGGATTCCACAAGAGAAATCCCCTTGGTGTGCTCCAGAGCCTGGGTTGTGTGTGTGTGGTGCCCTAGACCCTCCTGGCATTGGCGCCATCACTTCCTCTGAGAACCCCTCACTGGGATCCCAGTGTCCGCTGGGCACCACTCCCACACACACCATGTATTTGCTATGTTGTCCTCATTTAACACGTATTGAGTATCTTCATGAAGTTTATACTGGAATACAGAAAAACATGAAAGTGATGCATAAGATATGATGCATAAAGAACAGAAGCTGTAAGTGTTGTAAAGAAAAAGTAAATGGGGAAAGGGAGAGGCCTTGTCTGAGATTCTCTTGAAGGGGATAGTTATAATTTAAGCAGGGTCCTAAGTAACCTGAGAATGAACATTGCTACCCATAAGAGAGGAGAGGAGCCAAGCCACCCAGAGCGAGCAGCAAGGACAAAGGCACTGTGGCAGAAGACAATGTTGATACACTCAAAAAGGTTGCTAGAGAGAGAGGGGAGGTGCTGGAAAATCATTAAGGAAAGGTACAGATGGATGGTAGATCACACTGAAATAGGTGAGGCCAGGTCATGTGGTAGCTTGGAGGCCATGATAAAAGGGATGTTGGGTTTCATTGGAAGTGTCGAGGGAAGTCTGCAAGTAGGTGACATCAATGGTTGCTTTGATTCCAGTGTGGATGGGAGCAATGGGAGGCTAGAGACAAACCAGAAAGCCCAAGAAGGAACCTGAAGGTCTGGGACATTGAGAAAGACTAGTGACTTGGACCAAGAAAGTAGCCACATAAACCACACATAGACACACCCAAATACACACAATTAAAAATAACTCTTAAATATCAATTGCCAGCACTGTGTAGGACTGAATCAAAAGTGTTGACTGAGAACTGGGAAAAAAGACAGATGTCTGGACTGAGTGTAAGGCTGTTGGCTTGAGTAACTGGGTGCTTACCACAGAGCTGGGAAACAGAGTGATCTTCAGGAGGTATGGAGGGTACTAGAACATGCTACCTACCTTTCTGAGCATCCATTGGAATACCAACAGGAAACAGGTGGCACATTTGCATTAGGATAATTTGAGGAGGACTTTTGGTTGGCAAGAGAACTATTTGCCAAGGTGTGGGGTGGGGCCTGTGGGGACCATAGATGATGCCATAACCAAGGTGAGGGGCTGGTACCAGAGAAGGGGTGATTCCCACACAGGAGATGGAGTGAGGAAGGGGGCTACCTCCGGGAGTAAAAGGAACGAGATTCAAGAGAAATGGGTTCAAGTGCTTTGCCTTCTTCATCTGCGTAAATGGTCGCATACGTCAAGGGGCCCCTTTCCCTTGGTACAGAAGACTTGCCTCTGTAATCACCATCTTTGGCCATTTCACCTGGACTCTGAAGAAAAACATAAATAGGGACATTTCTCCTCAGCCACGTCTGCACTCGGACCACTGGGACATCGGCAACTCCGCTGACACGGTCCTGGAGGTGGTCTTGTTCTCCCTGTGCTCTGAACTGTGTTTGTAATTGTGTTTGTCAGATTCCCCTGGAACTGGAGTTGAAAACAGTTCTTAGCCACTATGTGGGTGCTGGGAATTGAACCTGGGTCCTTTGCAAGAGCAGTCGCTGCTCTTAACCACTGAGCTATCTCTCCAGCCCCTGTGTTAGTAATTTTAAAATCATTTTTCTTCTGTGTGTTCTCTAGGGCCATAAGAATCCAGGTGACTCCAAAATCTTTAAATCCCTTTTGGTTGCCATCGAAACTGTGCAACAACCATTTGAGAGCGCACTGTTTTATTTTCTACCTGCCTATTACCCTATTATCACTGTTGTTACCACTGATAGTTCAGGATTTGTGGTTGTTCCTTCCTGCACTGGAGAATCTATGTTCCATTTTCCCTCTCCCCTTCTTGAATAATGGATTGACCCAATCCCAGAATATTCAGGTTCTGTTTCCCAAGGCCATCTCCAGTGACAATTACTAATTCAGTCCAGATCCCAAGAGACAATAGATGGTACCTTCAAATTGCATCATTCAAAGAGGATTTATTACAAAGGTCTTTTACAAGCATGTGAATCCAGAGATCTCCTGAGCCCAGCGGCAGGAAGAGGGGGAGACAAGTAGGAACTGGGTGCCTTGGCGAGCTGATTGCTGATCGTTTGGTCCTGCTGTCTTTGGTTTGATTGGCCTTTGTGGCTGTGAGGTTGGAGTTATCCCCCCAGCTGGGATTAAAGGTGTGGTCTTTGGCTTGATTAGATCTAGTGGCTGTGGGGGCGGAGTTATCCTCCCAGCCGGTATTAAAGGCACGCTTGTGTGACTCTTGAGATTTGAAATCTCCTGGGCCCCGCGGCAGGGCCGGGGCGCGGGCTGGAAGACACCCCCCACCTCCCCCCCCCCCGGCCAATGGAGATTACGAAGAAGGATCTGAAAGGAGTGCAAGCAAAGCCACGCCTTAAACACTAGTGAAGAGGCATTTAGGACTCACAATTGGAATACAGGCAAGGAGAATGCCCATTAATGCCAAGGATCACGAAGAAGAGACTACACTGGAATAGGTGCAAGATAATCCCACGCCAAGCTTTACCAACCCTATGGATGGCTCCTGCAGTGGGATCCCTCCAGGGATGCCCCAGGACACATTAAAGCAAATCAGACAACACCCGACGTGATTCAATTTGGGCCGTTAATTATATCCAATTTATCTAAGAACTACAAGATCAATAAAAGAACAAATAAGAACTAAGAAAAGAGAAGTGAGGCACCGGAGAGAAAGAGAGAAATTGACAAGCTCCGGAAGGAAGTAGAAAAACTGAAAAAGTCCCATTGCTGAAAAAGAAAAAGAAAACCAACCAGCAAAAAAAGCAGCTGAGCTCAAAAAGAGATCGAGGAAGCTCCAAAAAGAATAGAAACACTTAAAAGAAATCAGAAGGAGTAAAAGGAAATTCTAACACTTCATCCATTCAAGATGGAAAGGAAATGAAAAAAGCCTCAGAAGCAGATGGAGGAAGCAGAACAAAGAATATCAGAACCTGAAAAAAAGAAGAAAAAAAAAAAAACAAAACTAAAAAAAAGATTAAAAAATTTAAAAATACACAAAATGGAACAAGCAGGAGCTCGTGGAACAACTATGAAAAGATCAAAGCCTCCGCATCATAGGATAGAGGAAGGAGAAGAATCCCAAGGACAAAGGTATTGATCAGATCTTCAAACGAATAATAGATGGAAAACTTCCCCAAACTAAAAAGGACAAACCAATACACAATTACAAGAAGCACATGAGCAGACCCAAAAGACAATGATTCAAGAAAAGAATTCTCACAACGCCACATCATAGTTAAAATGCTGGGACACCCCAAAACAAAGGAAAAAAATTCTTAAAGCGCAAGAGAAAACAACAAAGTAAACCTAAAAGGGGAAACCTATCAGAATTACAACTGACTTCTTCACAGCCAAACTTGGAGAGAGCAAGAAGAACCTGGAGCAAAGCATTCCCAGTGTTAGAGGGACAATGGATGCCAGCCATGTTATATACACCAGCAAAATGTCAATCATAGTGGAGGAGAGAGGAAAAATCTTCCATGACATAAACAACTTGGAAAAGAATACATGTCCAGAAAACCAACCCTTCAGAGAATACTTGAAGCAATTCAAAGAAACAGGAAGAAAGGAGCAACCAACCCCAGGCAACAAGAAGGAGAAAATAATAAAAGCATAACTGCAGAAGTAGAAACCTAAATCAAACCGCATATAGGATAATAAGCAAAGAAGGAAGCAACAAAAGCCTATCAGTCATAACCTTTAAAATATTAATGGACTTAATTCCCCAATCAAAGAACATAGACTGGGGAAGACTGGATTAGGGACAACAGAATCCCATCGATATGCTGTCTACAAGAAACACATACTTACCTTCAAGCGGAACAGTGCACCCCATTTAAGGTTGAAGGGATGGGAAAAAATATTCCAAGCAAATGGTACCAAAAAAGACAAGCAGTGTGTTTGCTATTTTAATATCGGATAAATAGACTTCAAAGTTAAAGAAGTAATCAGAAAGAGACAAAAGAAGGCCATTACCACTTTTCATTCAAAGGAAACAATTCCAACCAAAAAATTCTCACAATTATGAATATATATGCCACCATCTGGTGCCACGCAGAACTTTATAAAGACATTCAATCCAGGACCACAGTCACAGACTAACCCCAGCACAACTCAAGACAGGGGAGACTTCAATCCCCACTGAGTCCTTTTGGTGGTTCAACGGACAAAATAAACAGAGAGACATCTGAACTGAAGATTGATACACCAAAATGACCTCAATAGACCTCTCCAACATGTCCATCCTAATACCAGAGATACCTTTCTACTCGCCCCGGAACATTCTCGCAAAAAATTGACACATCCTGGGACCACAGAGACCTCCTCTACAAGATTGAAATAATTTCATGCATCTGTCAGACCACAGTGCAATGAAGTCTCAACATCAACACCAGGACAAGCCCTCCTGCCTACAAGAACACATGGACTAAACAACACACTCCTTGAATAATGAAATGGGTCAAGGAAGAAGATAAAAGAAAGAAATAAACATTCCTGGAACTGAATGACAATATGAACAATACATACACATACAAACTTATGGGATCCTTAAAAGCAGTCCTAGAGGAATTTTATAGCCCCTGGGTGCCTAACCATTAGAAAAACAAAAGAGCACAAGTGGAATGATCTAACATAACAGCTAAAAGCACTTGAGAGGGCAACAACAGATGAACCCTAAAACGCAACAAACAGGAAGAATACAAAAATCAGAGAGTAAATCAATGAAATAGAAACCAAGAGAAAAATACAAAAATCATGAAGCCAAAGTTGGTTCTTGAAAAGATAAACAAGATAGACACCTCTAGCCCAGTTAACAAAAAAAAGAAGAAACTCTCATCTCTGTGATGAAAAGGGAAATTTCACAGCAGACAATAAAAAGATCCAGAAAAATTATATGGGCAATTTACAAGAACCTATATTCTACAAGTTTGAAAACATAGAAGATATGGATTGAATATCTGAAATCCTGGAAACAAACAAAGAAGCTGGCCAAGAGGAGAACCGCAGCTTATACAGACGCATAACATATGAAGAAATAGAGGATGTAGTAGAAGCCTCCCAACTAAAAAGCCCAGGCCCAGACGGTTTCACAGCGAAATTCTATAAACATTTCAAAAGCTCCCATTATTCTGAAACTGTTTAGAAGTATACAATCAGAGGGAATTCTCCCCAAATTCCTTCTATGAAGCCAACATCACTTTATTACCAAAACCAGGCAAGACAGAACTAAAAAGGAGAAATTAAGACCCGCATCTCCCTCATGAACACAGATGCCAAATTCTAAACAGAATAACTGGCAAATCGCATACAGACCCACATGCAGAAGATCATCCATCCTGACAAAGTTGGATTCATACCAGAGAGCAGGGATGGTTCAAACATACAAAAATCAATAAACAATCCAATCAACACATAAACGGAATCAAAAGACAAAAACACCATCATCTCAAATTGATGCTGAAAAAGGCCTTTGACAAAATCCAGCATCCTTCATGCTTAAAATCCTAAAAGGAATTGAATTGGGGGTCGTTCCTCAATGTAGTCAAAGCCATATTCAGGAAACGCCCAGCCAATATCATTCCCTAAATGGGGAAATGATGGAAACAATCCCTTTAAAGTGTAGGAACTCGGCAAGGCTTGCCCCCTATCACCCTCCTCTTCCAATATAGTGCTTGAAACACTTGCTAGAGCAATAAGGCAAGAAAAAAGGATATTTAAAAGGAGTACTAATTGGAAAAGAGGAAAGTCAACTATCCCTATTTGCTGATGATATGATGTTTTACTTAAGGGATGCAAAAACTCCACTCAGAAAACTCCTGAAACGATTACAGCTTCAGCAAAGTGGCCAGAGATACAAAAATTAAATCACTTGAAAATCAATGGCCTTTCTTTACACCAACAACAAAGCCACTGGAGAAAGAATTCCAGAGACTTCCCACTCACATAGCCTCAAAAACAATAAGAATACCTAGGAACAAACCTAACCAAAGACACCAAAGACCATCTCATAGTACAAAATTTTAAACCCTTAGAAAGAAAAATTGAAGTAGACCTCAGAAGATGGAAAGACCTCCCATGCCTCATGATTGGGAAAATTAAACATTGTAAAAAATGTCCATTTTACCGAAACTCTTGTAAGATTTAATGCAATCCCAAATCGAGGAGGGACTTCCCAAGAGTTTCTTCACAGCTTTGGAAACAAAAGTTCTTAAATTCATGTTGGAGAAACAAAAGACCCCGATAGCCAAAATCAATCCTGAGTGAAAAGAGCTACAACAGGGGATCTCTATATGACCAGATTTTAAACTATACTACAGGGTATAGTCATTACAGCCTGGTACTGGCACAAAAACAGACCCCTGTTGAACGTCATGGAACAAACCAAAGATCCAAATCTGAGCACATACAAATTTCAGCCATCCTCATATTTGACAAGGGGGCCAAGAACCAGGCAATGAAGAAAAGACAAGCATCTTCAAGCAGTGGTGTTGGCAAAACTGGATCACCACTTGTAGAAGAATGAAATTAAACCCCTACCTTCTCACCTGTACAAAAGTCAACTCAAAATGGATTAAAGACCTCACAGTGAAACCCCAAACTCTGAAGGTGATAGAACGAAAAAGTTGGCAGCAGACTAACAAGACATAGGTGTAGGAAAAACTTCCTAAAAATCCAGACAGCAGCTAGCACAAAGAATTAAGGTCAGTAATTGACAAATGGGACTTCAATCAACTCAAAAGCTTCTCTGTACATCAAAAGATACAATCAAAGGAATGAAAAGAAATCCCACAGAGTGGGAGGAACTTCACTGCAGTACATCTGACAAAGCATTTGATTTCCAGAATAATATAAACTACTCAAAAAAAAAGAAAAAAGAAAACAAACGACCCGCTCAATAGATGGAGCAAAGATGTATAGACTCTTCTCGAGACAATTGCGGTACGGAATTACGCACGCACTCGCTCTTGAGTATTAAAGCACCTGTGTACAAGAATCTGTCTTATATCTATCCACAAATCATACCTAGGAAATGCAAATCAAAACACTTTAAGATATCAATTCTTATCCAGTAAGACTGGCTAGGTCAAGAAAACAAGATGATAACCAAGTGCTGGAGAGGTTTGGGGAAAGGGGGAACACTCATCCACTGCGGTGGGAAGTAAAACTCGTACAGCCACTATGGAAAGCATGTGGGAGAACCCCTTGGAAGACTTGGAATGAACTTGCACCTGACCCAACCATACCAAACTCCTGGGCATGTACACTCAAAACTTACGCCACCACAGAGATAACATGCACGGCCATGTTATTTCAGCTCTCTTCACATAGCAAGGAGCTGGATACCAAAACTAAATGCCCCTCAACTGACGAGTGGATAGAGAAAATGTGGGTACATCTACACCATGGAGTTCTGTATGCAGAGTAAGAAAAGACGACATTACGAGCTTTGCAGGAAAATGGCTGGAGCTAGGGACAACAATGCTGAGTGAAGTAACACAGTCCCCAGAAAAACAAACGACGAATGGTTATCCCTCATCTATGGATGATAGTGCCAAACCCCATAATTGAAGGTTATTCCTGGACAAACTGTCAGCCCATGAAAGGAACAGCCAGAATTGACCAGAGTCCACGACAACAGCTCCAGAGAGAGAGGACTGTTTTGCTTTTCTCAATACACCTGTGCCCTTTTCTAAGCCCAGGGAAAAAAATCTGTGGAAGGAGGGGGCGTGGAAGAATGTAAGAGGCTGCGATTGGGGTGAATGGTGAACACTCATAGCAGTAGTCTGGCACTCATTTGATCAAACTTGATTGAACATACAAAAAACCCTTCAACCGCCCCCACTGCTGTATGGTGGGGCTGTGTGGGTTTGGGCACAACGAGCTGCAAATTGGGTTTTACATGAGGATTGCTTGTACTCATGGATTATCCACTTATAGCTAAAAAATGAAAAAAAAAAACTGAGAGAAAGATGCAGGACAGTATATGGCAGAATGCATGATCCTGGGATGGGGTGGGGGTGTTGAGGGGAAGGGAAAAGGGAAATAATGCCCTGAACTGAAATTGAAATGATGTATGAATGCACAAAGCATCATAAAAAAAAATGTTAAAAAAAAACAAGCATGTGGACATTCCTAAGCACTTGGGAGGCAGAGGCAGGTGATGCTTTGGTGAGTTCAATGGCCAGCCTGGTCTACAAAGCAAGTTCCAGGTCAGCTTGGGGCTGACAGGGAGACCCTGTCTTGCGAAAAGACAAAAAAAATAAAAAATGTGAATGAAATATAAAGGATTCGTGAGGGATGGTGAATAACCAGGGACTAATAACGGTAGGATTACCTGTTACTACTTCAAGCCCCAAGGAAGGAGGAGCTGAGGGAAGAGTCCAATAGTATAAGTCACATACTTGGTTCAAGCACGTAGCCAATCTCAACCTAAACTCAATCTGGGATCAAACCCTGGGTCTCCTGTATGCTAGGCAAGCACTTTACCACTGAGCTATACTCCCATTCCCAAGTAACCTCTTGTGGGGTGAATATTTATCTTCCCACACTTGCGTGTCCCTTCTATCTCTTTCCAGGGTTCCATGTTGCCTGAATTGAACTTGAATTCACAGGACAGGACAGCTCGCTGATGGAATCCACACAAGCAAGCCTCAAGATGGATGGCAAAGCAGGGAAGGGTAGAAAGCAAATAAAGGGGGCCTTTGAAGAGGTCCAGGAAACTCAAAGAGAGGTGTCAGTAAGCACTGGATATACGAATTTGAAAGAAGCTGAGACTAGAGATCTGAATCGATAAAACATCTGTGGAAAGATGGAGCTGGGAGGCATGGGGAGATCACACAGGAAGTGATAGGAGGTGAGTCTGAGAAAGTGTCTTGAGCCTTCTCTTGGGCAGAGCACTGGACTAGAATAGGGTGTGAGCGGTGGGTGAGTGCAGGGAGCCTGAGAATGGGTGATTTCCTGAAAGACAGGGGAGAAATGGGGTCCCAGTGACAGACATGATCAAAAGTGCCAGACGTTGCTGAGGTTGTAAGGACCACAGATTGCCTTGTCTAAGCCCTCTACACAATCACAGGAGGGGCTGGAGCAATGGCTCAGCAGTTAGAAGCACTGGCTGCTCCTGCAGAGGACCTGAGTTCAGTTCCCAGCACTCAGTGGCAGCTCACAACTGTCCGTAACTCCAGTTCTAGGGTATCCCATGCTCTCTTCTGACCTCTGTGGCAATTGCCCTTAGATACATGCAGGAAAACATACATACACATAGATAAAAATAAATTTTAAAAATTAATGGGAACTACTGGAGGTAGGGATTGTGTATTTTGAGCAGTGAACGGATATAGGAGCAAATGACTGAATCAATGACCTTGCCATGAAGGGTAAGCTTAAGCTGGAAACTTTATAGGGTGATAGAACAGCAGTCGCTCCAGGAACCCTGGACATTTGCCTCTCAAGATGTGTTATCTTTTTTGTGAGTCATGTCTTTGAGCAGAAAGCGGAAGTCCAGGTCTCTAGTTAACACAAGCCAAAGGCCAGAGTATCTTATCTACCCAGGAGATCTCCCATGACAACCTGAATGGGTAACTGAGATATTTCCAGCATTCTTCCCGTCTCCTGTTTCTGCTCTAATCTGATGGCTTGATTTTCACAGACTGGTGTCCTCCACACAGGAAGAAACACGTCCACTACTGGCTATGTCTCCAGCAGCTGGACTATGCCAACACATAGCAGATACTCAATAAACATTTGTTGAACAAACTAACTGGCTCCAAGTGGCAAAGAGGAACTACTTTGCCATTAGTTACAGTTCAAAATACCAAAGTTTGGCCTTCCTTAGATGTCATCTCCAGCCAATCAGCCATGGGCAGCAGTTGTCATAATCCTCATTAGTCCTGAATGTGTGGGATGGGAAGTGAAATTCCAAAGGATGGATGGAAAATCCCATTACTGGAGGAGGGAGACACAACGGCGCACAGGGATGACCTTACATATCCCCATAGTGTAAAATCTATTTTATGACTGCACTGGTATAAAAATATGTATATTCTAGTTAGGATTTGACTAAGAAGTTTCCTCTGAGTGCAATGTTTAGAGGTGGGCTTTGGGGGAACTAATTGGATCATGAGAATGTTGACCCAATCAATGGACAAGTCCACTAACACACTCATAGTTAAATGTGCTATTGGGAAGTGGTGGAAACTGGAGAAGACGGGGCCTAATTGGAGGAAGTAGGTTTCTAGGGGTACAGCTTGTCTCAGATCCCTTCCACTCTCAGATTCCTGGGTAACCACGAGGTAAGCAGCTTTGCTTCATCGTATACACCCTGTCATGATATGTGGCCTCAACACAAGCCCATAGCAACTGGGTCAACTGACTATGAAATGAAACTTTTGAAACTGCGATCCAAAACAAATATCTTCTCCTCTATTTTTCTTAGCTTTGTTTTGGTTTGGGTTTTTTGTTTTGTTTTGTTTTGTTTTGTTTTGTTTTTTTTGAGACAGTCTCCCTGTATTCCCATCTGGCCTAGAACTCACTGTGTAGACCTGCCTGGTCTTGATCTCACAAAGATCCATCTGCCTCTGCCTCCCAAGTGCTGGGATTACAAAGGTGTGTGTTACTGCCCAGCCCTTTCTCAGCAAAGAAACATTAACACATACTAAACATTTATCAAGCTAAAAGGTCAGTTTTGTTCCTCACATTTTAAATGATGTCACACCATTTCAGAGACTACTGGGCACTTTAGTGACCAGGCTAGTTGGACAGGTGGCCCTGAGAACAAGCGATTGCCACCTTCCTTACAGGATCTAACTTAGAGTCACATAGGTAGGCATGCGGAAGGCACATAGACTACTTGCTAGCCGGCTTCAGGAAGAATGTGTGAGGTTAAGGAGTCTCCCAGTGGCCAATCAGGAGAACTACACAGGCAACAGGAAATGATTCAGCACTCAGCACCACGAAGTCCCTTTAGAACAGACTTTGCTATGTTAATCAAGCACACCCACATTCATTCACTCTCTTGGGTGGAAGACAAAGTGGAGTCCTGTGGGATTATGGCCAGGTGGCCACGTCACAAGATGAGCATATGGCTCAATGAGCTGTTTACATTATAAATAGTAACTTTTTGGTTGTAAGGTTAAATAAAAGTCATTAAGTCTCAATTATGTCCATATTGTAAAAGCCATCCTACAACATAACATAGGTATATAGCAAACATTTCTTGATAATCTAAATGAATTTATTTTTAAAAGAATTCTTGTCATATATTTTTACCACCTATTAAGGACAAAAGAAACTTTTGTACTAATAAGTATGTGCTTGACAAAAGACACCTTCCACAGTAGTAAGATGGGTGTGCTTGTTTGTTTAACATAATACAGCCAAAAGGAACTGATTTGGTACATGCTGAGAAATGGTATGAAAATATTGAGCATTTTTGTTTTCCATAATTAAACCATTATGTTTATATCAGAGCAGCTATTTTTGTTTATACAGTAAAAACACTGCAACTTTTAAGATACAATATTCTCAAATCTGTGTCAAGGGGTGTGTAAGCTGGTCTTGCCTGGCCCGATGCTATGCACACTACAAAGCACACACACCTGTTGCATATTTATCAGCAGGGTAGCAATGAAGGCACAAGGGAGTGCGGCCAAAGGCACCTTGGGTTAGTGTTTGATTTTGAATTGTTGGTCATTGAGCATTCAGAAACTTTTTACTATTATAACTTTTTTAAAAATTTTTTTATTAATTTTATTTATTTCTGTATATGTATGAATGTACTGTCTGCATGCAAGTCTGCACCCGTGTCGTGCAATGCCGCGGAGGTCAGATTATAACTTTTTTAACCTACCATTCAGTTCTTCTACCACACATGGGGCTATGACTCAGTTAAGTTTTGCTCCATAGGATTCATCTTCTGGTGATCACTCAAACTTTGATCCTATGCCCACTTTTTGGTTTGTTTCAGAACCGAGGGCTAAAAATACCTGTTAAGAGGTTACACAGGTTACAGCCCATGCACACAAGAGAGTAAGAACAATACAAGGAAACCTAACAAGCCTCGGGGCACAAGTACATGCTGGAAACTTTCTAAAAGATTCTGTTACAGAGCTTAACATGGGAAGGCAGATTGGCTGGTAGCTACGCTGATTCCTCTCCTGGGCATATTTATAGCATTGGCTAGCTATAAGCTGATTCTCACTTCGACTCTATGGAAAAGTACTACTACTGCTTCATTTTTCTGGACAGGATGGCACAGAACATCAAAGTAATTCAGCTAAGGGAGCAAAGCAGCCATGGTGGCATCAGAACCCAACTCCTGGGGGGTTTTGGCCCCAACTCCTTGTGCTCACAATGGCCTGTTTAGTGTATCACTGAAATACATAGTAGAGAGTCTCTGCTCATTCCTCGGATGTTTACTGGATACCTACTATGAGGTAGCTCCCCTGAAAGATGCTCAGGACCCAAATATGAAAGCGGCTATCCCTGACTGCTGGCAACTTCAAGACTGAGGTGAGGAAACCAGCAACTTGGCATGATGTGGAGATAGCGGTGAACCTGAGAAAAAGCACAGGAAGAGGCCCCTGGCCTCAACTCAGGGGTGGGTGTGAATTCCTGCAAGAGGCAATGGACCAGTTGAGACCCACAAGAACATTAGGATTTAGTCAGGGGAGGGGTGAGAGAACAGCACGTCTTGAGACTGGGAGTTTACAGCAGAAGCAATGGTCCCCGGCCAGAGGACGCCTGGTCCAACCGGGAGAAGAGAGAGCCACAGCTCAAGGACTGGGGGGACCCCGCTGGCCTAGGTGCTGCGGGACTACCGAAGGGGGTGGACTTTAATTTCCCCCTTTTCCCAGACAGCAGGGCTCACTTCCTCTTCACACGTCACGGTCTCAGGGAGGCCCACTCCGGTTGGACTGCTCCCTGCAGCGCTCCTAGCCCCATTCCTTTTCCCAACATGCCTTTTCTCCATGACACTTGATGCATGATTTTGCCACTCCTTTAGCTGGGACACAAATGCTTCAGAGCTGCCCACTCATCCTCTGCAGCTCTGGCCAACTCACCCCACACCCCTAGAGAGCCTCTTCCTTCCAGGGCTCCACCCTCACCCACTGTCCCTCTCCTCCCTAGAACAATCAAGTGTCAATGGCTAGGCCAGTCCAATGGAGACAATTCCTCAGTTGAGGTTTCCTCTAACCAAGTTGCCAAGCTGACAACTCTAGCTGCCCAGCACACCATCTCATCTATGTCCTAATCATTGGATGTGATATATTACTCTCATGGCCAAGAAGAATTAAGCTTGCAGGAAGGAGCTAAGGTAGGTAATAAGATTTCAGGCTCACGTGCATTCTTCTTATGGGTCTCCAGAGCAGAGGCATTGGAATTTAGTTCTGGCGTCCTGAGGGAGGCTGGAGTTAGAACCAGAATGATTGCACATGGGATCACTCACTCCCACCCCCAGGTATGACTGGGTTTGAAAATCTCAGGGGCAGCAGCTAAAAGCTGCAAATGGCAAGGAAGTCCTTCTTTCACACGGGAGCCTTGGGGGGAATGCAGCCTGCTGACATCCTGGTCTCAACATCCTGTCTCCCAGATCAGAGGTTGATTCTCCTACTTTTGTGTGTTCTGGGATACCCAAGGTGCCTGCTCTCCTGAGTCCATTTTCTGTTCCTATAACAAAATAGCTGAGGCTGAGCACGTTACAAAGAAAGTTAACTTGGCTTCTGATTCTGGTGACTAGAGGTATCCAAATAACAGTGTCAAAGTAGTGCTGAGGGGTCTCTGGCTGTGTCACTGGATGGCAGAGAAAGGAAAAGGGAAAGGGCAGCATGCAGAAGGGGCCCAGCACATGGTGAATGGGCGGCTCACTTTATAAGGACACTCTCTCACAAGAATGAACTCATTCAATAAGACCAGCATTAATCCATTCCCTGGGCAGTAGATGGTAGCCACCATGACCTAATCACCTTGCAGTAGGCCTCAGCTCTTAAAGGTTCCAGTACCTCAATAGTACCACACTGGGAAGCAACATCCCTGCATATGAACCTTTAAGGAACCCATTCAAGCCACACCTAAACCATAGCCCTCCTGTTGAGGGCATGTGATTCCTCTGAACCTGCTATCTACCTCAAGAGCATCTTCAGTGACATGGACCTGACCTATACATACCCATTCCATGACAAGGGCAGGGGAGATATGCTGAAGAGATGTGGGGCCTGGAAGGTACCCCAAGGCCTGACTCAGTGAGCCCAGTCTCCATCACCCATCCCTTGTTTCTATTCCAAGACCACCATCCTCTGGCCAGACTGTCTCTCCTGAGCCTCAAGTTCACATTCCCAGCTGTCTGTAGAACCGGGATCTTGGAGTGGATGGCACACAGGGGCTTTTCATATCTCACCCACGATGCTTCTCTGAAGAGCCCGTGTGACCAGCAAATGTGTGAAAGTTGATCAACGCCATTGAACATCAGGGAAAGGCAAAATGAAAACAACAGTCAGAGATATCCAGGCACTCCAGTGACAAACAATGATCACTTTTAAATGTTTTATTTCAGTTTACAAAGGCAGAGTCTGCTAAATTGTTAGGGAGGGCTTCCTTGTAGCGTAAAAATGGAAGAACATTATCAGCAAAGCATCTCCTTCTAGATTAGAAATCCCAATTCAGTCTGAGGGACCTGGCATAGTCCTTTCCCAGGAGGACCAAGGTCCTTTCACATGAAAGACATAAGCTTCAGCCTCCAGCTCAGAGCAGAGCACCCCCCCCGCAACTCCCCCCTGCAAGTAAACATCAAAGAGCTACCTGCAAGTAGAGACCTGGTGCTACAGTGACACTATTATTACTATAACCAACAATGTCAGAAGAGAGTCACAGGAAGGGGCTTGGCGCATCACCAACAAACCTGGACCTACCCGTAAACATACCAAATCAAAACTGTTTCATTCACTAACGATATTTTGCCTGTGTAAGTTGACCCCGGGGGAACAGCTGAGCATCTCTTCTGATCTGGCAACTTTTCTCACATGGATCTTACAGTAGGAGCACAGCACACAAAGCTGATGATGTGCAGTACCTCTCCTTTTGTGAGACAAAAGAACAAAATCGCTGTGATTTTCCATAGCTCCTTTGGGAAGTCTCAAAGATCACAGTAGGTACAAAAGACGCCCCACAAGGGAGCTCCCTTTCATTCATTTCTCCCTACCTAATTCGGGAAGGCAAGAGCTGATGAGCTGTCATAGCACAGTCAGGTGCTCGCTTAATAGATGATCACAGGCGCTGGGAAGCAAGCTGTGGTCAACCATTTCATGATACACCCAAGGGTGTGAAAAACACACATCCACACAAAAACTCACAGACAGATGTTCACAGCATCTTTCTTCTCAGTCCCAAAGTGAACGCAATCTAAAAATCTACCCACTGGTGACTATTGAAACAGAACACGCTCTATATCCATCTGATGGGATGTTATTCAGGCACAAATGGCATGAAATGCTGATGCATACAAGGACACAGGTGAACTGAATCATGGTGCAATGTGAAAGAAACCAATCATGAAAGGCCACACATGTTGCATAGTTACATTTATATCAAATGTCAAGAATAGGCAAATCCGTATAGACAGAACATAGATTTAGGAGGGTCCATGGATTGGAGACAAAGAGTATGAAGTCTCATTTTGGAAAAAGTGTCCTGGAATTAAAATACAATTGTAATATTTAAACACCCCAATAATATTCTAAAAAAAAATCATTGAACTTCTTTCACAATAAATCTTTGGCTTTTTACAATAGCATATATAAATTCAGGCTACAAAATCAATAGTAAAATATACAGATGTTTATATCTTATATAAGCAAAGATTTTATATAGGGCCCTACAAATTCAATATACAACACCAAAAAGTATCCTGGTAACACACAGTACATCTGCAAACCAGAATGGCCTTTTAGATATAAGCAATGATATCACTCAAGAACTAAGGCTTCAAACCCTTCAAATGTGAGCAGATTGTGCTGAAGTTTAGTTATTTCATGGTTTCTTTTTAGGCACATGCATTATAAAGCCACACAAACCAATTCATTTTCTAAAATGTAATCCTTCCTGGTGCATACCCCTCTCACACTGTGGAACGAATTGATTGATGCTTACCTAGGAAAGGGAATCTGCAAGGTCAAAACTATTTTCATAACAATGCTAACATGGTCTTGACACAAGCGTGTAAAATGCTCATCATCATTATTTTCACATGACTCAAAGTATTTTTAGTGCCTCTGTTTTAAATACTAACACAGCAAATATCAATAGTTTTAACCCACATAAACAAAAGCTCTTTGGGTAAGCTCAGTAAATTTGGCAGGTCACATCTTAAAACAAGAGTGCTGAGTAAGAAGATAAAGCATGGTAGATTACCACCTACCTGGATTAAAGGTGCCTACATGGAATGCTCTTTGTTAGAGCATTAACATAAAGCACCTTTGATTAGGAACATAGTGGGTAAGTCAAGGCAGGCGAGGAAAGCATTGGAGTGAGCCCAGTGAGCAGTCCCATTAAAAGGAAACAAAAGTGAGAGAAAGACCTCTCTTTGACCACTGATAATGAACTCCCAGGAACTACAGCACATGCTGAATCCCCCGCCCTCTGCATTACAGTGCCCACACTGTACAAACAAAAACACCATCAGCTCCTGATCCTGACAGCTGCAGGTGAGCAAGAAACAGTGAAGGCAAAGACTGTTCCTGGGCCCCCGGCACGTCCTTCAGCCTTCCTGAAGATGCCTACGCTGGAGGATTTTTCTCTAACAAGTTCACCCAAAGTGGGAAGCCAAGGGCAGTCAGCCTTGAGGGGAGCAGCATCCCAGGATAGGGGAGGCAGCTAGAGTTGAGCAGGGAGAGTCTTGTGGTAATGAGAAGACACCAGTTACTGACAGGTGAGCCACACCGACGTGCTCAGTTGCATGGTCAAGTGGGACGTATGCAGGTGGTGCAGAAGTGGGCAGGAAATGACAGCAGTGGCTCCAGGGACTAGCCACGCTGTTGAGCTGCTCAGTGGACATTTTTTTAGGAGCCTGAGTAGGAGAACCACAAAAACCATGGCAAAGGAGACAGTGGGAAGTGGGACTTGGCAGAGACACAAAGAATCCAGAGTGGGGGCCGGAAGCTACCAGGGGACTGCTCTTTGAAATATACAAATGAGCTGGGAAGATGACTCAGTGAATGAAGTGTTTAGATGCCAAGCATGGGGACCTGAGTTTGATCCCTACAACTTACATAAAAAAGCTGAACAAATGGCGTATGGTTGTAACTCATTCCAGCTGGGAAGGCAGAAGTGGGCAGATCTCTGGGGCTCACTTATCCCAGCCACCTTAACCTAATTAATCATCAAGCTTCAGATCAATGAGAGATCCTGTATCAAAAAAAAAAATTGTATGGGTCCTGAGGAATGGCATCCAAAGTTAACCTCTTGCCTCCACATGTAGCACATACATGCATGTACATGTGCCTACACATGCATCCAATGAACAGAAATATGAATTCAGCAAAAGTTAAAAAAAACCCACAGTATCCATGAGCTCAAAGCAACAAGGTCAAATCACACTTATCTCCACTGACAGGCATGCACCCTGTCTCTTTACAAGAGCAATCAATGACTCCATGAGAAGATCACCTGACCCACTTGCTGGTTTGTACTACCCCAAGTATTACTGACCCCAAACCTGGTGCTTTTCAGAGAAACACATCACACCATCATTCAGCATGAGACTGTCCTCCGTTTGACAGCTCTTTCCTTTGGAGCATTGCTACAGGCCAACCCAGCATCATGTTCCACCCCTAGAGGGCGACAGCCAACCCAGCATCATGTTCCACCCCTAGAGGGTGACAGCCAACCCAGCATCATGTTCCACCCCTAGAGGGTGACAGTCACCCTCCCATGCACAACCGAGGGAGCACAACCATCCAGTAAATCAGTCAGGAGCTCCCATCAGGGTTTGGCCTTTGTTGAATCCCATCCCCAAACATGTCACTCTTCTCTTGCTTCTCTGGTGTAGTCAGCAGACTCCTGAGCTTCTCCTGTGTAGTCAGCAGACTCCTGAGCTTCTCCCATGTAGTCAGCAGACTCCTGAGCTTCTCCTGTGTAGTCAGCAGACCCCTGAGCTTCTCCTGTGTAGTCAGCAGACTCCTGAGCTTCTCCTGTGTAGTCAGCAGACTCCTGAGTCTTCCCCACCCTCCCTCTCCTCCAGCTTCACCATCCCAACATCTGGCCACCCTTCCCTTCAGTAACAGATTTCTGTGTTCTAACACTCCAACTCTGATGCTGGCACATGTCTGCAGAACCTAGGCCTGATTTGTAGGGCCCATGGTAAAAGCACATTATTTCAGAAGTTGTTAATGGCTTCAAGATGGTAACAGCAGAATAGTGAGTGGAGCCCAGGCCCTATGAGACCACATGAGCCCCACCCCTCTTGACTGCGGAGGGAGAAGAAACTTAAACAATCATCCCCCAAGGCAGAGCAGCCCAGCAACTCATCAGGAGCAGGGGAAGTGGAAAGGGGCACTCTCAGTCACGGCTGCTGAAGCACCCCAATCTCATCATCTTTCTGTTAAGAAGGATTGCTAAAAATGGCCAAAGCACAAATTGCACACTGAAGTTGAAGGTTAAGGAAAAGCAAGATATCTGAATACTTATTTAAAAACCCAAAGACAAGTTTTGAAGAGTCCTTCCTGAGCACAAAACTAAGCTCCTAATCATAAATACCCCCACCCTGCTCCTGGGGTAGGGGCGACTACACAGTTGTGGAAGTCCTGGAGGCTTGGGAGCTCAAAACAGGTACAGTGGAGGCATAGTGGGTACTCGGGAAGACTTCCTGTCAACAGAAAAGCCAAGAGGGTGCAAGCTGCACCCAGAGAGGCAGACTAGGGGAGATACTTCTCATGTTCCCAGGTGACTCCTGTCAGTCCTGAAGGAAGGGATGGTTCCAGACTCCCTTTTCCAATGTGATTTTTCTCAGCCTCTGCTTTCATGAAGATCACATAAGTCAGGATATGTTCCTCACAAGATGTGGGTTTCAATGAAGGCAGAACTAGGGAAACCAGTTCACAGGCAAAAAATGTCAGAGAGGAAGGAATGTGCCCAAAAGATTTGACATCACAAGTTCTGGAGAATTGACCCTCCCCACCCCAGCCCTCTGGCCAATGACATCCCTGTGATGAGACAGGGGTCTGTGAGAATGCCTCAACTTCCTGGTGCCATTTACCATGGCTCCTGCCACCCCAGCAAACCCCCTCCTCACCCCCAACACACCTCTGCCATGAAACACTCTGCCCCTTAGCGTCCAACGCATAGCAACTCAAAATGTAGCTGAATCCTAGAGTAACAACCCCAAAACTCGGACAAGTCAGAGCAATATGCTGAGACAAAATATTGCCGGGCATATCTAAAAGTGGGCAGTTCTGCCCTTCCAGAAGGAGAGAAGGGGAACCACTATGGCATTGCAGGGCCAGCAAGTACAAGCCTCACACAAGCCTTCCGAAGGCCATCAGCAGCAAGTCATGGCTCTGCCACATGGACAAAGTCAGAAAGAGTCGTTCGAAAAACAGGCCGACTCCTAGCTCCCGTCCCAGGCCTGGAGGGGCAAGGAACCTGGTCAAGCTGCGGAGGAGCAGGAAAAGAGACCAAGAATTCTCTGTACCTCTGGAAAACGAAGGCCAAACCCATGTACTGCCTCCCCTGGGGCCGCTGGTGGCAGGCCCTGTTGATGGCCAGGGAGGGGTGGGGCGCTGATCAGGAAGGAGAAAGAGAAGAAGCTGCTTGAGGAAGTGAGCACGATCAATCAAATCAAAAGCCTGGATAAAAACCTAAAGAAATAGAAAGACCCTGCACAACTTCATTCCACTCTACCCAGGAGCTCTCCACTGCAAGAGAGATTAAAAGAGTACTTCCTGCCTAAGAGGAGGGAGCTGCTGGACACCATCTGACAAATACATCTAAGGGCAGAGACCACCCACTGTGCAACCAACAGCTCAGAGCAGCAGCAATCAGCAGAGGCACCCGGAAATTACCAGCCAGACCCCCAGAACAGGATGGTACCCCATCATAAACAGCAACCAGCTGACCTGCCAGGACCTTCTTTTCTTGGAGTCCATCAGGACAAGAAGCCAGTACTTTTTTTTACACTGTCCAGCACCTATGTAACCACAAGGCATAAAGAATGGAGTCCTCAGAGTTAAAAGTTAATATTAACTTCGCTGTGCTGCAAAACTGTTAAATTGCTTAGGTGAATGGCTGTACTATTATTGTTTCACTTTCTTGATGTCTCAACTAAATGATTGTACCATTATTGATTGTTTTACTGTTTTTGATGTTAAGAGTAATTTCAGGTGTGAATTTTCTGAAAAATATTTACAGGGAAGTTGGGTTATTTTTTTCATCATTAGCTTAGACTTGCATAACATGTTATTAGTTTTAGGGCATATAAAAATAAACTTCACCTGAGGAGCAGAGAAGAAAAAAGAGAAGGAAAGAAATTTGCAGAGTGGCAAACCCAAAAGGCCCTCTGCACAGTATCAGAGAAGGCAAAAGTTCTCTGATCCTTAGGTCAGGAATTTGGCAGAGTGGCAAATTGGCAAGGCCCTCTGCACAGGATCAGAGAAGGCAAATGCTCTGATTTTTAGATCAAGAAATCGGCAGAGTGAAGAACCCAAGAGGTCCTCTGCACAGGAGCAGGGAAGATAGATGCTCCTCAGGTCATGAAAAAGAGATTCTTGTGTCTCATTTGATTAATTTCTTCGCCGCCTTTGCGACCACCCAGTTCAGGAACTGAACCTGCTGGAGCTGGACTCCAGCAAGAACTCTTCTCTTTGAAAAGGTTCATGGCACAGGCCACTGGTGATGTCCATGACAAAGATGCCCACCCTACCAGGAAGACCATCACCCCAGTCAGGACAATTTCTTGTGCCTCAGCCATCTGTTGTTCTCTTGAGAAAACCTGATCCATGCTTCCCTTAAACAAGAATTGCTATTTACCTGAGAAGGTATATAATTACTTCAATATGACTTAGAACTTTTAAAAACTATTTTTTTTAATCAGTCTAGAGACTTCCCCTCAAAAAAGTATCTTCCAACTGGCAACAGTGAGTCAAACTCCCCCATTCCCCTCACTACCCCAGATGACAGCCTTAATGGAAGACTGCCCACCCGGAAGCACTACACCTACACCTTGATCCATCTGAAGTCTTTTCTGACCTCATATCTGCGCTTTTCTCAAGCCCTTCCCTTCTTAGGGTCAGTGCAGAAGAACCACTGTGTCAAAGTGTTAAAGAGGAACCAACTCAGTTCCTGAAATGATAGTGAAACTGGGGTCAGCCTCACTTTATGTTTCCTTGGGTCCTCAGCATCTGTTCCTGACTCTTAGGGCATGTGACTAAAAATGCCAAAAGAAACAAGTGGGGCTGAACCTGATTCACCTATGGAGGACAAATAAAAGATCAACCATACATAGCATCAGAGGCCCTCATCACATCCAAGAGACCAGTATGTGGGCCCCAGAGCATTCAGAACACCTCCTAAAACAGTGGAGACTACAAATGTTTCCACTGTGACATCCAAACAACCTATCAGTAAAGCCTACTGTTGGCTCTGGTATCTGCCTGAATGAGGAAAACATCAGCTCTCAGTAAATGCTTAAAAAAAACTAAAAGAAGATCACTTCCCCACACAACATTTCACTGTTTAACCATAACTCATATTGTACCCAACAGTAAGAGCCTGAAAAGGTTACATTGCACTTCATGTTCTTCAAAGCCTTTAGGTTTGAACAACATGAAATACAACAAAAATGGAGCCACAGATGATCAGCTGCCCAGCCTGTGTTGTGATCCAGTTGATTATTTCAGATAGGACTGCGGTTTGGAAAGCCTGTAGTCCTTCAACTTCTAAAATTCCCTTCCCAGAACTGCACTGATTCCTCCAGTCAGTGTACAGAAGTACCCAGGAATCCACAAACTACAAAGTATAAGCACAGTCAGTGTACAGAAGTACCCGGGAATCCACAAACTACCAAGTATCAGCACAGTCCCTGTACAGAAGTACCCGGGAATCCACAAACTATGAAGTATCAGCACAGTCCCTGTACAGAAGTACCCGGGAATCCACAAACTATGAAATGTCAGCACAGTCCCTGTACAGAAGTACCCAGGAATCCACACACTATGAAGTGTCAGCAGGTCATGGGAACCCGAACTGGGGTGATTCCCCACCTAGGGCAATTCCGCCTCCCCTGCCATCCCTGAGGGCATTTAACAAGGTTTAAAGATTATTTCCATTGTTAAAACTGGGATAGGATAGGTTGGAGGGTGCTACTGGCATCTAATGGGTGGAGCCTGGATTCTGCCAATCATCCTACAATGCATAGGACAGAATGTTTCTACCCCAATGTCAACAGTCCTGAGGCTGTGGAGCTCGGCTCTACAACACAGGCACTTGAACTCCTCTCCTAGGTATTCACCCCATGTCATGACCCCTCTGAGCATCTCAGCGAAGCTGTAGACTATCACCAGGAAGAAACAATATGAACTCTATACATGCATACACAGACACAGAGCTTCCCAGGGTTTGTTGCAGGAGCAGAGCTCCTCAATCACTCAATGCCCATTCACAAGTGCTTGTCAATACCAAACACTGAGATATCAAGGTCAAGTGGTGCTCTTTTACGCAAGTAGCCTTCTTTTCATCTTCATAAATAAAAGAAATCCTGTTTCAAATGAACCGTTTCCACATCTGAGCTCGTTTAAGCCTCACGGGCATGCAACTGGGACCATTATCACCATATGACAGAAAAGAGAACTGGGGTACATTTCCAAGGTGACACAGCTAGTGAGTGGCAAGGCCACACAACAGCCCTTGTGGAACCTGTGGTGGGAAGCCAAGTACCCCTACTCCAGAATGCAGGCGAAGTGCAAAGGCCAAGCCTGGAGGACTCTTTTCAGGCATTCTTTCAGGCAGATGCATAGGGGTGTGACATGGACCTGGGCATGGCTGTGGAGGGGGACACGGGGAGCTCAGCCCTGTCGCTTGCCAGGAGCCCGGCATGGTCCTGATCGCCACAGGTGCCGATGTCTCCAGTGCAGCTCTGGTTGGCTCACTGCTCCTAGCAGGATGCCCCTGCGTTGCCATCAACTCCTTCTCAACTCCACGCCTTCCACTCCAGTGGATGTGACCTGCAAACCAGCTCCAAGGCTAACCCAATTTACCATCCTTGATCGGCCTGCTTAGAGGCCCCTAGGCTGCTTTCCATGCTCTCTGGAGGCTAGCAGTCCGCCATGACCTGGAAATGAATGAAAGGAATGGGATCGTGGTTTCTTTACCTGGCCTTAGCCAAATCACTACTTGAGTTCTTGGTCTCTATCCACTTTTGTTTCATAACCAGAGGCTATTCATGGGGGAACATGCAGAAACCTACCTTAACATGGCCAGGGACTGATCCTGAACTTGGTGATCCCAGCCCCACAGGCTGTCCTCACATCTTGATGGGCATTCCTTCAGTCCCATCTCTGTTGAAAACCACCCAGCACACCACCTGTGACAATCAAGAGACTGCGTTCATCCAAAGTTTGTTCAGAAGCACATTTTCTTACAGTCGCTGATACACACATTCAATGCTAATACTTTTGGTTTAAAAAAAAAAAACAAACTGCGCTGGCAAGATGACTCAGCCAGTAAAGGGGCTTGGCACCAAGCCTGGCAATGTATCTTTTGATCCTCGGATTCCCCATGGTGGCAGGGGAGAACCAACTCCTCAGGTTGCTCTCTGACCTTCACATTTACGGCGGCCTGAGTGCACACACACACAAATGTTTGTTTTTTTAAAAAAATTGTTTTTGAGACAGGGTCTCCCTGTAGTCCTAGCTGATCCAGAACTTGCTGTATAGACCAGGCTGGCCTTGATGTCACAGAGATCTGCCTATCTCTACCTCCAACATGCTTGGATCAAAGGTGTGTGCCACTACACCAGAAACTATAACTGTTATTATTTTATTTTTATTTTATGTGTACAAGTGTATTGCCTACATGCACATAAGTGCATGGATGTTGTGCAGTGCCCACGGAGGTCAGAAGAAAGTATCGGATCCCCTGGAACTGGAGTTATGGATGGTTGTTAGCCATCATGTGGGTGCTGGGAATCAAGCCCGGGTCCTCTGCAAGAATAGTCAGTGCTCTTAACCAATGAGCCATCTCTCCAGCCCCACTCTGATATTTTACAATATCACTCCTCAGCTCCTCCTTCTCACTCCTCAGCCCAGGCCACAGGCTGTGCAGAGTGGGTCTCACTGCCACTCTGCCCTGCCTGAGAGGAGCCAACCTGCTGCTGCAGTTCCACATGGGAGCACCCTTCCACCAGAGCCAGTCATTCCTTGCCAAGAGGGAGAGGAACACCAGCTGGGGTCCTGCTGGCTGTCTGCTGAGCAACCCAGATCTTAGATTTAAAAGGAATCTCTGCTGTTCTGGAGAGCTGTGGGAAGGGTTCAAAGTGTCCTACATCCTGGGGAGATCCTTCCAACCTATACCACCCTTTCTCAATACCTGGGAGCCCTGCAGATGAAAAAATCATGTCCACCACATGCAAGGTCCTATGTGTCCTCTTACTGTGGACATACTTGCCACCACCGGTGGCTATGCTAGAACAGGCCATCACTGA
The DNA here is from genome assembly GCA_009823505.1 of Rhizomys pruinosus. NCBI lineage: Eukaryota > Metazoa > Chordata > Mammalia > Rodentia > Spalacidae > Rhizomys > Rhizomys pruinosus. The sequence goes on from VZQC01010445.1 coordinate 1,003,941, forward strand.
TTACTCAGGAATCTTCTGCCTTGCCTTTCGAAAACAGATTCCTGCAAAGTGTGCTACCCACCCCACTCTCACTGAATCCCACTCCCACCTTCTCCCTTAAATTCCCAAGCCAGACGCCATTCTGTGCTTAGCTCTACCTTTCCCCTGAGCCTAGCCCCGGCTACCCTGAATTAAACTTTGCTCCAGAGAGCTTAAAAAAAATAATAATGTTTTTAGAGATGTGCTTATAGATATACAGAGCAAAAAACATCCCCCTCTGCAGTGTCTGCAACTTGCCAGCTGTGGAGGGGCGATCCCTGGCACCACGTGATTCCCTGGGTTGCTTCTGAGGACTCCTTCCCTGCTGGGTTCCCCTCCTGCCCCCCCCCCAGGTAGAACTCACCCTTCCCATGCGAGGGAGGAAGTAGACCTGGCTTATATCAGACCTGGGTGCTCTCCACATCCATTTTCAAGGAAAGAGCTAGGAAACAGAATGAGATGGGTTATGAGGGCTGAGTCTTTACCTTAAATCTTTGCTCTCTAAGGGAGCCTTAAGACAGTCTTTTCTGCATCACGAACTGGACTATGGGAACCTTGGGTTATTCAAAATTTGGACAAAGATACTTGCAAAATGCACCAACTACCTAATTGTACAGCAAACTGAGTAACATCAATGTTATCTGAAAACAACTGTGTTATTATATTGTAGAATCCCTTAACAATAAACAAATAAAAGAGATTTAAAAAAAACAGCCTTTTCTTCCTCCTCCCCTGGGCCTCTGGTAGTCATTCAAGCCTGGCCACCCTGACTCTTCTATTTTCTGTGGTTAACTTTGGTATGAGCTACTGTTCAAAATTTAATCAGACATATCCCACCCTGGATGCTGGATCCCTCTTGAGCCTTTGATCGGCTGTGGCCAGTGGCCCAGGTTCTGTGGCCCATCTTGGTGTCTCAGCAGCTCTTCCAGGACCTCTGCCGACCTGGAACATCCGTGTACCCAGGACATCTTTAATTTTTCCCTCTTAGTTGGTCATCTCCCAGTACACTGCAATTGAAGCAGTTGTTAAAGGATGTCATCGGTACCAAGTGGAGACAAGGAGCATGCGTGGCAGGCTGGGTTCTAGAGCAACAGGGCAACCTACCTGTTCACCAGGGAAAGTGGAGTTGCAGTATGTTCTGATGATGTTCGTGGCGTGATCCCGACTTCAAAAAGAAAAAAAAAAAAAACAACAAAAAAAAAAACAACTTAGTACCCAGGAGGGCCACAAGGGGTCAGCAGAGACAAAAGTCTTGTGTTCTCTGCTGCCAAATTATGATGTAATGGTCCCGGATGCAGCCCTGACATCATGCTTTACTTTTAATGGAGAACGGGACCAGTGAGATGGCTCAGGAAGAGCATCTGCTGCCAAGGCTGATGGCCCAAGTTCAATCTCCTGAACTACTTAGTGAAGGAGAGAACTGACACCTACAAGTTGTCTCTGACTTTCACATGTGTGCCATGGCAACACACACACACACACACAAACGTACATACACGCACACACGTGCACACACATGCACATGTGCACACACATACACAAACATACACACACAAACACACATAGTTTTTCCTATGAATAAAGTGGAGAACAGGGGAAGCAGCTCCCCGTCAGACCATGCTAGTATTCAGCTCGGCCGGATTTCTCTAATTCCAAGCCTGGTTCACTGACAACCAATTAAAAATGAACACTTCCAGGCTGGGGTGATAGCTCAATTGCCAAAGTGCTTGCTGTGCAAGAATGAGGACCTGAGTTTGGATCCCCAACACAAACAAACACACACACACACACACACACACACACACACACACACACACACACACAACTCAAACTGTCTGCACCCTGAGTCAGATTCTACATCTTAACAGATTCTTCAGGGGATTCACATGTCCATTAAAGTTTGAGAAACTTCTACCCTAGTCATCAAAAAGGCACTTGGGAGAGTCTAGTCTTACACTATACCAACAAGGTAACGGATGTAGGGGTTGAGGCCCAGAGGGAAGATCCACTTGCTTAGAGACATTAGTCATGGATTGGAGAGGATGGCACAGACCATCAGGATGCTGACCCCTATTGTCATACCCATCTTTCCTCAGCACCCTTAGAACTGGGTGTGGATTCAAAATGTCCCTGAGTGGTGTCAGGTGTTAGCGGGATCTTGAAATGTCCCCAGTATTTTTAGTTCATGAGTCAGAGAGCCCAAAGAAAGAAGGCTAAAAATACTGTCCCACCCCAAGGAGTTCCTGTGATCATATAGAACACAGGTCAGACACATGTGTGAGCTAAGTAAGGCCTCTCACCTGGAGTCACGCTGCAGAACCAACTTGACACCTAGGGAAACAGAAAAGCATCCGTGCAGACATGGAGTTCGAAAGACTTCCACAGGCTCAACTTGTGCAGGTAGCTTAGAGGTCAGTGGCCAATGACTTGAATAAGGTGAGCGATACTAAATATCAAAATCAGAAATGGGTATGAACAGAGTACCAGGTAAGAAAGAGTTAGGCAGCTGTGGAACTAAAGCTGGGTTGGAAAGGTGGCTCAGAACAGACAGACATAGAGAGCTGATTCACACCCTGACCTAGAAGCCACAGAGAACCATGGAAGTTGCTTAATTTGATGAGGGTGGGGAAGCCAGGCCCTGAGAAAGATCCTGTCCCTAGCACTTGGGAGGCAGAGGCAGGTGGATCTTTGTGAGTTCAAGGCCAGCCTGGTCTGCAGAGAGAGTTCTAGGACAGGTGGGGCTACATGGAGACCCTGTCTCGAAAAGACCAAAAAAAAAGATCCTGTCCTTTATTAGATGTGGCACAATGCAGGGAAAGGACAATGCAGTTGTCCTTACCCTGGAAGCTCATCGAGGGTACAGCTCAGGGCTCGTTCATCTCAAGAGCACCAACTTTGACCTTTGGAAAGTGCAGTGCAAATGATTAAGATGACCAAAGGAAATCAGCCTTCAACCCCAGGACCATTCATAGCAGATTAAGCCATCCTCTCCTGACCTTCATGGTAGAATGGGGATGGTGATGAAAATTTTACTATACCTAAGGATACAACAAAAGTCATCTTTCATCATGCCTATTACATACCTGGCACTCAGCAGGTGCACAAAGCCATGGTGACTCCTCTGTATTTGAACCCTGCCTTTCCCAGGCAGAAATTCAGTGACTTTTCATCATCTTGATATTCTTTACAGCCCCGTGAACTTCATTCAATTCCTCCTTGGCCCTGATATAACATTGCTGGAGTAGTTTTTACATATTACAGTACTTTACAACTAGGAGCTCATCTAACCCTTCAATAATATTTTAATAAATTTATTTTATTTTATTTTTGTATGTGTATGAATGTACTGTCTGCATGTAGGTTTGTGCATCCATGTCGTGCAATACCACGGAGGTCAGAAGAGGGTGTTGGATTCCCCTGGAACTGGAGTTCTCCTGGAATTGGAGTTACAGACGGTTCTCACCTGCCATGTGGGTGCTGAGGATTGAACCTGGGTCCTCTGCAAGAGCAGTCGACACTCTTAATCACTAGGCTATCTCTCCAGCCCCATAACCCTTCAATAATATTTTGACATGAGCATTTTCCTACTTTATATGTGAGGGAAAATAAGGACAATCCCAGTACTCAGGAGGAGGAGGAGGAGGAGGAGGAGGAGGAGGAGGAGGAGGGAGGAGGGAGGGAAGGCCTGGAAGGACAGAGCTTACACTTAAGCAAAAAAGTATTTGAACCAGATGCTGACTTAGCCACATCTCTTCTATGGCCTCCAACAGGAGACTGCCCAGGACACTGTACTGCCTCACCATCTGTGACCTGCCCAGGACACTGTACTGCCTCACCATCTGTGACCTGCCCAGGACACTGTACTGCCTCACCATCTGTGACCTTCAGGGTACTGTTTCTCTCTCCATAAGTAAATTCTCAATTGTATATTCTAAGCTTATTTTTCACCACCAGTTCTACATTTGTGAAGGTCACTGGGCTATATACACATGCATGCCTATCTTTGCCTGAACCTCAACCAGCCTTCCAGGTCTTAACTCTCATGAGCCTCAGGTCGCTTTACCCTAATCCTTGCATTTGGGCATGAAGTTCATTTCCCCCAGAAGATCAAGTTCTTTTTTTTTCTTTTCTTTTTCTTTTTAGTTCAAGTTCTTTATAGCTCTGTTGGTCTAGTTCATACTGGCCCTGGCCAGTCTCTTGCCTTATATTATGGTAGGATCTTGAAGTACAAGAATGTTATTAGTGTCTCTAGTAGACACAGGACCTACCTCTTTCTCAAACCAGCATCCTTGACCAGTTCCCCTAATCTGCTCACGTACTGCTGTCCATCCTTTAATGTGTCCTTCTCCAACTGTCTCCTCATCCCCAACGATCCTCTGTGCTCACAGCCACATCCCAACTGCCTCTTAGATTGTTCACTTCCTGAACATTCCATCAGACCCAACTGCTCATCCTCCTCCAGTGAATTCAGGCCAGGCACCTCCCACTGAGACTACCTATTCTGTGTCTCACTGAAGTTAGCTCTCAGCTTCTTCACAAGTAAAACCATAAGCTCCTTGGGCCCAGGAACTGTGTCTTATTTTTAAACCCCACAACACTGGTCATGGTAACTGGTACAAAAAATTACTAAATACATTCTAAGTAAATGAATTTGAATATTTAGTCAAAGCAAAAAGGTGTCTGATTCACAGGGTACATTTGAGTTTAAAAAATTAATACGTATGTGTTTCTTGATCCAGAAACATGAAATTACACCCACAGACCAGTCCATTGCTAAATGCACATCTCATTCTTAGATGTTTATTGTTTTAATGAAATGGGTTGATAAAATATTTTTGAGTAAATAAAAGGGATGTTTAAGGTCACCTAATCAAGAGAGAATTTAAGCCTATGTTTTAGAGAGGGTTGTCTAGAGGAATAGGCATATACTGGGGATTTATCATATTGGCTTACGTGCAGAGGCTAGGTAGTTTAACAGTAGTGAACTAAAGAGCCAAAGAACCTGCTAACTGCTAGGTCCAAGTCCCAGCCAGGGTACTGGAAGCCTAGAACAGTTCTGGAGAGTCACTGGTATTGAGTCCATGTTGAAAGGCCCAGGAAGCTGGAATCTAAAGTCAGCAGAGGGTCACAAGAGCAGGGTTAGCAGTCACTCAGAAAGGAGGGAGGGTCCCTGCACCCAGGCTGCTTTTTCCTAGGACATCTCTTGCATCTGGGTCTCCTGTTGCAAAGTGCTGCCCACCTAAGAGTGAGTCCCTCCCACCTGAACCCTAGCCACTGCCCCACATGTCAATCCTCTCTGGATACACTCCCAAGACACTCGGGGGCATTTTATCAACCTAGATCTCTTAATCCAGTGGAGATGACAACAAATACCAACCTGAACACTGGAAAGGCTGTTAAAGGGCTGTTCCCAATTTCCAAGATTTGCCCAGTTAGAAACTCTGGAGTAAAACCTAAAGGGACCCACAGTTACAAAACAGTGACTGTGTTGGGTAACTTCAGTTGTCAACTTGACTTTACCTGGGTAAAGGGAACCTAAGCTGAAGAATTACCCACATTCAGCTGGCCTGTGGCCATGTCTGTGGGGCATTATCTTGATTGCTGAGTGATGTGGGAGGGCTCAGCCCACTGTGGGTGGTGCCACTCCTGGGCAAGTGGTCCTAGATTGCATGAAAAAGCAGACTGAGCACAGACCAGGGAAGCAAGCCAGTGAGCAATGTCCCTCCATGGTCTGTGCTCCAGGTTCCCCCTTGAGTGCCGGCTCTAAAAGTCCTTGACAAAGGACTCTACTGTAAGCTAAAATAAAGCCCTTTCTCCCCAAGTTGGTTTTGGTCAGTATTTTATCACAGCAGCAAGAAGTATCTCGGACAGTGATGGAAGTAATAGAAGTCCCACATACTCTGCACTCAGCTTCCCCATAACAAACAACCATAATACAGTAGGATTCCAGAAAGGTGCAACCCCCTTTCTGGGACTTTCTGAGCCCACCTATAAATCCTAGACCTTCCCCAACTCTGATGCCCCAACCTCCATTCCCATGCGAAGGTTATGTGCTCCTCATAGCTAATAAAGCTGTTTCATTTGTTAAAAAACAAATCAAAAGGCTCACAGTACATTAATCTACAGAGTGCTCAGGTTATCCAGTGCCTGTAATGTCTTCCCATGCTTCAGAGTCCCACCTGGGTTTTATCATTTCCTTTAATATCTGGCAGGGTTACTTCCCCTTCTTTTGATAGTTTTTACCCTGACTAGTCTAATATGATCATTTTCTATAGCAAGTTAGCAACTCTGTGAAATAGCACTTTTTTTTTTTTTAGAAAAAAAAAAGAAAATTTATTTGAAAAATTTCCTTACAGACCCAGAGGACGATTGGTCTTTATCTGAGTTTGATTTGGCGCTTGAAATTGAAGGTGGAGCATCAGCAGTCTCTGTCAAATCTGGAACCCTCAGGAAGTTTTCTAAGTCTCCTAATACACAGGTATCCCCAAAGAAGTTCTTCATTGTTTTATTTCCACACTGGCATGGCATGTTGGCAGAGGTTTATTACCAGCACTGACATCAAGGGTCATATGTACTTAGTTGAATTCCTTGCTGCCTGGGAGAACCATGGAATTTGCTCGCTCCTGTCCTTCAATGATGGTTTCAAATGCCAGGGAGAGTGAAGTAGGTAATTGGCACTAGCATCCACAGATGAGTGATACCATGCATCGTTTGTTTTTCTGGGACTGTGTTACTTCAATCAGCATGATGTCCTCTAGCTCCAGCCATTTTCCTGCAAGCTCGTGATGTCATTTTCTTTACTGCTGCATAGAATTCCATTGTGTAGTGTACCACATTTTCTCTATCCACTCGTCAGTTGAGGGCTTTAGGTTGGTTCCAGTCCTTGCCTGTGATTGTGAAGAGTTGCAATAAACATGGCCGTGCATGTATCTCTGTGGTGGCGTAAGTCTTGAGGGTACATGCCAGGAGTGGTATGGCTGGGTCGGTGGCGTTCATTCCAAGTCTTCCAAGGGTTCTCCACCACTGCTTTCCATAGTGGCTGTACAGTTTACATTCCCACCAGCAGTGGATGAGTGTTCCCCTTTCCCACACAACATCTCCAGCTCTTGGTATCATTTGTTTTCTTGATCCTAGCCGTCTTATTGGGAGTAAGATGATATCTTAAAGTGTTTTGGATTTGCATTTCCCTAATGATTAGTGATGTTGAGCATTCTTGGGTGTTTCTCAGACATCTCTCAATTCCTCACTGTGAACTCTCTGTTCAGTTCTTTGCTCCATCTATTGAGCGGGTCGTTGTTTTCTTTTTTCTTTTTTTGTTTTTTGAGTAGTTTATATATTCTGGAATCAATGCTTGTCAGATGTATCTGCAGTGAAGGTCTCCCATTCTGTGGGATTTCTCTTCACTTCCTTGATTGTTTCTTTTGAATGTACAGAAGCTTTTGAGTTTGATGAGGTCCCATTTGTCAATTGTCGACCTTAATTCTTGTTGCAGCTGCTGTCTGATTTAGGAAGTCTTTCCTACGCCTATGTCTTGTGTCTGCTGCCAACTTTTTCTTCAATCACCTTCAGAGTTTGGGGTTTCACGTTGAGGTCTTTAATCCATCTGGGAGTTGACTTTTGTACAGGGTGAGAGGTAGGGGTTAATTTCATTCTTCTACAAGTGTGATCCAGTTTTGCCAACCACCACTTGCTGAAGATGCTGTCTTTTCTCCATTGTGTTTCTTGGCCCCCTTGTCAAATATGAGATGGCTGAAATTGTATGTGCTCAGATTTGGATCTTTGGTTTTGTTCCATTGGTCAACAGGTCTGTTTTTGTGCCAGTACCAGGCGTTTTTATGCTATAGCCCTGTAGTATAGTTTAAAATCTGGTATAGAGATCCTTCCTGTGTAGATCTTTTCACTCAGGATTGATTTAGCTATTCGGGGTCTTTTGTTTTTCAAATGATTTAAGAACTTTTGTTTCCAAGCCTGTGAAGAAACTCTTGGGGATTTTGATTGGATTGCATTAATATCTATACAAGAGTTTTGGTAAAATGGACATTTTTACAATGTTATTTTTCCCAATCCATGAGCATGGGAGGTTTTTCAATCTTCTGAGGTCTTCTTCAATTTCTTTCTTTAAGGGTTTAAAATTGTTTGTAGAGGTCTTTGGTATCTTTGGTTAGGTTTGTTCCTAGGTTCTTTGTGTTGAGGCTATTGTGGTGGAAGGTCTCTTTGAATTCTTTCTCTCCAGTTGCTTGTTGTTGGTGTAAAGAAAGGCCATTGATTTCTAAGGTTAATTTTTGTATCCTGCACTTTGCTGAAGCTGTTAATCGTTTCTAGGAGTTTTCTGTGGAGTTTTTTGCATCCCTTAAGTAAACAATCCTATCATCAGCAAATAGGGATAGTTTGACTTCCTCTTTCCAATTAGTACTCCTTTAATATCCTTTTCTTGCCTTATTGCTCTAGCAAGTGTTTCAAGCACTATGGTTGAAGAGGGTGGGTGATAGGGGGCAGCCTGCCGGGTTCCTACCTTTAAAGGGAATTTTCTCTCCCTTTCCCCCATTTAGTGATATTGGCTGTGGTTTCCTGTATTTGGCTTTGATTACATTGAGGATGATCCCTCCAATCCAATTCCTTCTAGGACTTTAAACATGAAGGGATGCTGGATTTTGTCAAAGGCTTTTTCAGCATCAATTGAGATGATGGTGTGGTTTTTGTCTTTTTCCATTTATGTGTTTGATGATGTTTATTGATTTTCGTATGTTGAACCCCCTGCATCTCTGGTATGAATCGAACTTGGTCATGATGGATGATCTTCTTGATGTGGGTCTGTATGCATTTGCCAGTATTTGTTAGAATTTTGGCATCTGTGTTCATGAGGAGATGGTCTATAATTCTCCTTTTTAGTTGGATCTTTTCCTGGTTTTTGGTAGTCGAGTGATGTTGCTTTTAGAAGGAATTTGGGAGAATTCCCTCTGATTGTATACTTCTAAACAGTTTCAGAAATAATGGTTGTTCAGGTCTTTTTGAAATGTTTTATAGAATTCTGCTGTGAAACCGTCTGGGCCTGGGCTTTTTTAGTTGGGAGCTTCTCTTATACATCCTCTATTTCTTCATATTGTTATGGGTTTGTTTTAAGCTGCTGGTCTCCTCTTGGCCAAGCTTTGGTGATTCCGGATTTCAGATATTCATCCATTTCTTCTAGATTTTCAAACTTGGTAGAAGTATGGTTCTTTATATTCCCATATAATTTTCTTGATCTTTTCTGTCCGTGTGATATTTCCCTTTCATCACAGATTGTATTGATTGGAGTTGTTCCTTCTTTCTTTTTGTTAACTGGGCTAGAGGTCTGTCTATCTTGTTTATTCTTTCAAAGACCAACGTTTGGCTTCATTGATTTTTTGTATTGTTTCTTTGTTTCTTTCATTGATTTCTGCTCTGATTTTTGTTTTTAATTTCTTCCTGTCTGTTGCGTTTAGGGTTCATCTGTTGTTGCCTCTCAAGTGCTTTTAGCTGTAGTGTTAGATCATTCACTTGTGCTCTTTCTGTTTTTTCTAATATAGGCACCCAGGGCTATAAATTTCTCTCTTAGGACTGCTTTTAAGGTATCCCATAGGTTTTGTGTGTTGTATTGTCATTGTCATTCATTCCAGGATGTTTTTATTCTTTCTTTATCTATTCCTTGACCCATTTTATTCAAGAGTGTGTTGTTAGTCTCCTGTGTGTTCTTGTAGGCAGGAGGGCTTGTCCTGGTGTTGATGTTTTGAGCTTCATTGTCACTGTGGTCTGACAGGATGCATGAAATTATTTCAATCTTTTTGTATTGTAGAGGTTTCTTCTGTGTCCCAGGATGTGGTCGATTTTGGAGAATGTTCCGTGGGGTGCTGAGTAAAAAAGTGTATTCTCTGGTATTAGGGTGGATGTTCAGTAGAGGTCTATGAGGGTCCATTTGGTGTATCATATCGTTCAGTTCAGATGTCTCTCTGTTTATTTTTTGTCCTGTTGACCTATCCAAGGACTCAGTGGGGTATTGAAGTCTCCCACTATGAGTGTGCTGGGGTTAGTCTGTGACTTGTGGTCCTGGAGAGTTTGTCTTTATAAAGTTTGGTGGCACAAGGGGAATTTGGGGTCATATATGTTCATAATTGTGAATCTTCTTGGTGGATTGTTCCTTTGATGAAAATGTAATGGCCTCTTTTGTCTCTTCTGATTTCTTTTACTTTGAAGTCTATTTTATCCGATATTAAAATAGCAACACCTGCTTTCTTTTTGGTACCATTTGCTTGGAATATTTTTTTTCCATCCCTTCACTTTAAGGTGGTTGGCCTGTCCTTGAAGGTAGATGTGTTCTTGTAGACCAGCATATCGATGGATTCTGTTTCTCATCCAGTCCTCCCAGTCCTTTGTCTTGTATTGGGGAATTTAGTCCATTAATATTAAGGTTATGACTGATAGGTTTTGTGTTGCTTCCCTTTTGCCTTTTATTCATCTGCGGTTTTGATTAGTTTCTACTTCTGCATTTATGCTTTTATTGAATGTTCTCCTTCTAGGTGCCTGGGGCTGGTTGCTCTTTCTTTTCTTCTGTTCCTTTGGAATTGCTTTCACGTTTCTCTGAAGGGTTTGGTTTTCGCGGACATGGTAGTCTTTCAAGTTGTTATGATGTAATGGAAGATTTTCCTCTTCCTTCCACTATGATTGACATTTTGCCTTGGGTATAGTGAACCTGGGCTGGCATCCATTGTCCCTCAACACTGGGATGCTTTGCTCCAGGTTCTTCTTGCCTTCCTCGTTGCTCGAGAAGTCCGTTGTTATTCTGATAGGTTTTCCCCTTAATAGGTCACTTGTTGTTTTTCTCTTGTGGCTTTAAGAATTTTTTCTTTGTTTTGGGGTGTCTAGCATTTGAACATGATGTGGCGTGGAGAGAGTTCTTTCTGATCTTGTCTGTTTTGGCAGATTTTGTTGCTTCTTGCATATTGGTATTATGGTTTGTCCTTTTTAGGTTTGGGGAAGTTTTCATCTATTATTCTGTTGAAATCTGATCAATAACCTTTCTCTTGGGATTCTTCTTCCTTCCTCTATTCCTGATGATGCGGAGGTGTTGATCTTTTCATCAGTGTCCCCAGTCTCCTGGTTGTTCTGTTTTTGTATTTTTAAATTTTTCATAATCTTCCCTTGAGGTTTTTAGTTGTTCTGTGTTATCCTCCAGGTCTGATATTCTTTGTTCTGCTTCCTCCATTTCTGCTTCTGAGGCTTTTTTCATTCCTTTCTCCTTGAATGGATGAGTAGTTTGATTTTCCTTTTCTTTCCTTCTGATTTCTTTAGTGTTTCTTTTCTTTTTGGAGCTTCTCGATCTCTTTTGTAGCTCTTTTGTTTGCTGGTTCGTTTCTTTTTCTTTTCAGCATGGATCTTTTCAGTGTTTTACTTCCTTCCGGAGCTTGTCTTCTCTCTTTCTCGGTCTCCATTCTCTTTTCTTAGTTCTTAATTTGTTCTTTATGATCTTGTAGTTCTTTAGTATGTTTTCCCAATTGTGTTTCTGATGTCTGTGTCCTGGGCATCCCGGAGGGGATCCCCACTGCAGGAGTCGTCCATAGGGTTGGTAACCCTTGGCGTGATTATCCTGCCCCCTTTCCAGTGTAGTCTCTTCTTCGTGATCCCTGGCATATGGGCTTCCCTTGCCTGTATTCCGATGTGAGTTCCTAAATTCCTCCTTACTGTGTTGAAGGCGTGCTTTGCTTGCCTCCTTCAGATCCTTCTTCGTAATCTCAGTTGGCGGGGGGGGGGGGGGGGGGGCTTTTTTCAGCCGGCCCGGCACCTGCCGCTGGGCTCAGGAGATCTCAAATCTCAAGAGTCACACAAGCGTGCCTTTAATACCGGCTGGGAGGATAACTCCGCCCCCACAGCCACTAGATCTAATCAAGCCAAAGACCACACCTTTAATCCCAGCTGGGAGGATAACTCCAACCTCACAGCCACAAAGGCCAATCAAACCAAAGACAGCAGGACCAAAGGATCAACAATCAGCTCGCCAAGACACCCAGTTCCTACCTGTCTCCCCCTCTTCCTGCCGCTGGGCTCAGGAGATCTCCATAGCACTTTTTTTTTGAGACAGGGTCTCCCTGTAGCCCCAGCTGTCCTAGAACTATGGACCAGGCTGGCCTTTAACTCACAGAGATCCACCTGCCTCTGCCTCCTGACAGCTGGGATTAAAGGCATGTGCTTAGCATGCCTGGCCACTTGTTGATACTTTTACAGTGCATTAAATTATAAATTCACTCATTGTTAGGAGCTTAACGATGTTGAATTGTGATACAAGGATGCCCTTCTCACCTAGCCTGCTTCTGGCTCCAAAAAGTGCTGTAAAAATGTCCATGTATAGATCTTTTCTTTCTATACTAGGCATTCAGTGCCTGGCACATAAATGCAAGTTCTCCACCACTGAGATACACACCTAGCCCCTTTTATTGTGTGTGGGGGGTGTTCTTTTCGTTGTTGTTTGGTCTCCTGAATAGCTGAGTATGGTGGTTTGAATGAGTGTCCCCCATAGGCTTTAAGTATTTCAGACATTTGTCTCCAGTTGGTGGCACTGTTCTTGGAGATCTTAGAAGGTGTGGCTGTGCTAGAGGAAGTATGTCACTGGGGGCAGGCTTAGTGAGTTTAACAAGCTGTGTGGTCTCCAGCTGCGTGCTCTCTCTCTGCTTCCTGTGCTCATTGCGAGCTGTGACCCTCTCGCATGCTGCTCCAGCTCCAGCCTCCATGCCTCCCGCCACAATGGACTCTAATTCCCTGGAACCATCAATCGTAAGCTCAAATAAACTCTTCCTTTTATAAGTTCCTTTGGTCATGGTGTTTTATCACAGCAACAGAAAAGTGACTAATACACTGGGATTACAAGGCCCATGATTTTTCATGTTTCTTGTTTTGTTGTTTTGTTTTGGTCTCCTGAAGCCCAGGCTGGCTTGGAACCCACTTTGTAGGCCAAGCTGGCCTCCATCTCATAGAGATCCGCCTGCCTCTGCCTCCTGACATTTTACCTCTGACTTTTCTAGTATAATTGCATCTGCTAAAATGTCTAGCACAATAAGTATTAATAGGCATACTTATTTTGTTCCTGATCTTACTGGAAATGTCCTGAGTCTAGTGTTTCCCTTACTAAAATAATGAAGATGATAGATAGATAGATAGATAGATAGATAGACATAATATATTCATCAGAAGTATTGATCTTGCATTCTGTAATTTTTAAAAGTAATGAACAGATGCAGATGCTGAATTTCAGGACAAACATCTAAATATGGAATTTCTTCACATTTCTCCTAATATTGATTCAATATCACCTACTGAAACATTCTACTTCATCACAGTATATTATTAATGTAGTATTAGAGTCTGTTTTCTACTGTATATTCTATATTGTGTCAGCGTTCTATTGCTATTTTGCATCAACATTTCTCAGCGATGTTGATTCTCAGTTTTCTTGTTATATCAATGTCATCAGGTCTAAGTATCGACAGTCTTGCCCCATGGAAGGAAGCTCATTGAAATTATCTGGTTTAAGAACAGGTGTGTGTGTGTATGTGTGTGTGTGTGTGTGTGTGTGTGTGTGTCCAAACAGACAAATTATAGAGACAGGAAGTGGCATCTAATTGGAGGAAGTGGATCACTGGATATTGGGAGGGGTGACCTGGGTCTATCTTGTTTCCAGCCTCTTCCACAGTGTCTCAGCCATGAGGTGAATAGCTCTGCTTCATCACATCCTCTTCACCCTGATGTTCTCCCTTACTTCAGGCCAAAAGCAACAAAGCCAGCTGACCATGGACTGAAATCTCTAAAACTGTGAGCCAAAATCAACCTTTCTTCCTTTAAGTTGATTTTCTCAGGTACCTTGTCACAGCGATAAAAACTAACACTATACACATACCAAAGTCCACTAGACTGTACATGACCATAATGAATCATGTATGTGAATTATTTCTCAATGTGATGCTTTTTTTTAAATGGGGCACACTTAGGAAGAATTAAATGGAATATGAATTAATGAGAAAGAAAAATTCCTCAGATGAAAACAATGTGGAATGTTGTGGCTTACCTTTAGGATTATTGCCCACATCTGACATTACTGCACACTGACTCCTAGTCTTTGCAGCACAGCTCTGCAGGGCAATAAAATCAGCCACTTTTGCCAAAAACGTTATCCAAGATTCTTTCTTCCCATGTGTATTTGTTCCTTCCCTTGTTGCTATGTCACAGTATCTGACAAAAGCAACTTCAGATAAGAAGGGCTCACCTGGGAGCACAGCTCAAGAGTGCAGCATATCATGGTAGGAAGACATGACGGCACGGACAGAGATACTGGTCACATCGCATCCACAGTCAGGAAGCCGAGACGATAAATGTTAGTGCTCAATCACTTTCTTCTTTTTGTTCAGTCCTGGATCTGACCCAGGAATGGGGTTGCTCACATTTATGGTGTGTCTTCCCTCCTCGGTTAACCTAATCTAAATAATCCCTCAGAGATATGCCCAGAGGTTTCTATCCCTAGGGAATGCCTGTCAAAACTGTTAGTATTAAACCATCATACTGTGGAAACCTTCCTAGTGAAACAAAAAGAGACAACCTTCTACTTGGCTTCCTTCCTAGTTTCGTTTCTGTTGCCTGGATAAAATACCTGACCCAAAAGGCAATTTAGGGGAAAAGGAGCTTCCTTGGCACACAGTTACAGGCCACACCCCATCCTTTCAGGGAAGTCAATGCAGATTCTTAAGCAGCTAGTCACATCACATACCCAGTCAAGAGCAGAGCGGGGATATACACACCCTTGTCCACTTGCTTGTTGGTTAGTACTGCAGCTAACTTTCTTTATTCTTTTTTTTTTTTATTTTATTTATTTCTGTATGTGTATCAATGTACTGTCTGCATGCAGGTTTATGCACCCATGTCGTGCAATGCCGCGGAGGTCAGAGGAGGGCGTCAGATTCCCCTGGAACTGGAGTTCTCCTGGAATTGAGTTTCAGACGGTTCTCGGCCGCCATGTGGGTGCTGGGAATCGAACCCGGGTCCTCTGTAAGAGCGGTCGGCGCTCTTAACCGCTGGGCCATCTCTCCAGCCCCCAACTGTCTTTATTCTTATACCACCCAGGACCATCACCCCAGGAAATGGCACTGTCCTCAGTGGGCTGGCCCCTCTTATATCAATTACCAATCAAGACAATCCCTCACAGACATGCCCATGCCCACAGGCCAACCTTATTGAGATGATACCTTAATTGAAATTCTCTTCCCAGGTGGTTCTAAGTTGTGTCAAATTGATAGTTAAAAACTAGCCAGCACAGCAGGGATAACCTTTAACATGCTTTTAAATTATTTTTGATATTTGCTTGAATGATCACAACAATAATGTCTGCCTTTAACAAAATGCAATGAGTTCACTCATTTGATCAACTTGATTGAACATACAATCCCTCACCCCCCGCTGGAAGGTGGGGCTGTGGGGGTTTGGGCACAACAGCATGCAAATTGGTTTTATGTGACGGATGCTTATACTCATGGATCATCACTTATAGCTAAAAAATGAAAAAAAAAACTGAGAGAGAAAAATCCAGGAAAGTAAAGGAAGAAAGAATGATCTGGGATGGGGGGGGGGGAGGGGGGAAGGGAAAGGGAAATATGCCTGAACTGAATTGGAAATGATGTATGAAATGCACAAAGCATCAATAAAAAAATGTTTAAAAAATGCAATGAGTTCACATCTTGGTGAGTGTAAAACTAAAATAAGCACAGCCAAAGACAGAGTAGAGAAAGATTTATTGTCTGCATCAGGCAAGGAGAGGGTGGGAGTTCTTTCTAAGGTAACGTTCTCCTCAAGCAGAGGAAGCATGGGAATTTTGCTCAGGGAGCCTATACATATTGATATAGGGATCTGCTTATTCCTAAGCATGCTCAGTTAAGGAGCTCATGCCTGAGCCTACTCAGGTTAAGGTCATTATTTTTTATTTTAATTTTATTTTTTATGTGTATGACTGTTTTATCTCCATGTATGTAAGTGCACCCATGTATGTAATGTCTGAGGAAGCCAGAACGGGGCACAGGATCCCCTGGAACTAGGGTTATGGAAAGTTGTTATTTGCCATGTGGTTGCTGGGGATGGAACCTGAGTCCTCTGCAAGAGCAGCCAGGGCTCTTAACCACTAAGCTATCTCTTCAGCCCCAAGGCCACATTTCTTTTTATTTATTAATTTATTTATTTTGGTTTTTCAAGACAGGGTCTCCCTGTAGCCCCAGCTGACCTGGAACTCACTCTGTAGACCAGGTGGGACTTGAACTCACAAAGATCCACCTGCCTCTGCCTCCCAAGTGCTAGGATTAAAGGTGCGTGCCACAGTGCATGGCTAGGGCCACATTTCTTAAAGAAAAGATAATAGTCACATTTTTTGGTGAGCTTAGCTCACAGACATGAGGCACACATGTAAACAATTAAACTGGCAAACAGAAATGCCTCTAAGGCTTACTCAGCTTGCACCATAAAGTTTTAGTTGAAAATAAAAAGATGTTGAAGGTGTATTAATAACTAATCCCAAGCCAAAATTCATTTAACAATTTATTATGAAGTTGTAGTCAATCATTCAAATGGAAAATTTTAAAATTAAGCATTATAAGCCTGGAGAGATGGATCAGTGGTTAAGAGCACTGGCTGCTCTTGTAGAGGACCTGGGTCCACTTGCCAGCATCCATATGGTGGCTAACAACCATCTTTTACTCCAGTTCCAGGGGTAACTGGAGTAAAAGAGGCCAGGACGCCCTCTTCTGGCCTCCTTGAGGCATTGCACACATGTGGTGCACTTACATGCATGCAGGCGAAACACATAAAATAAAAAATAAATCAATCAAAACAATTTTATTGAATTTTTGTGATTTCCATACAATAATGTTTGATGGTATTTAGAATATATAAAAGAATATTAAATAGATATATCATATATATCTAGATATATAATAGATCATATTAGTTCCGATAGAGTCTGATTTGTGTCCCCAAATGTCCTTCAGTGTGGATCCATCCACTGGGCCCACCAAGAGTCCCAACCCCAGTAAGCCGTTGTCTTACCCCCTCCCACCAGCCATCAATGGCCCAAAGTCCCTTAGGTTAGACTGGGATTTTCTTACCCATTTCCCCGTGTCTATGTTGGGACTTTGTCTGGTTTGAGCTTGCATGGCACGTGTGTGCGCTGTCACCATTGCTGTGGGCTCATATGATACCTGACCTGCCGCCGTCTGGAAGGCTGTTCCTTGTGTTCATTCCCCCCGCCCCCAATCTTTCTACCTCTCCTTCTGCAATGATCTCTGAACCTTGGGAGTCAGAGGTTTGAAATAGGTGTCCTACTCGGGGATGAGCACCCAAAACAAACTCTTAGTCAAATATTCTTGCATGATATAGTGTAACATGATAAGAATACAACCCGAGTCTAATTTGATAACATGCTGATAAATGAGAGTCGGAAAATATTTTAAAAACTTTGTTTTTCATAATTAAACCATTGTTTCCATAAAAGTAGAAAACTTTGTATAGTAGAAAACACTGTAACACATACTGTAATCTGGAATCTGAAGGGAGGTGTTTGCAGGTGGCATTGATGGGCAATGATTGGGATGATGTCATCAAGAAGAGTTCATGTTCAGAACCCTGGCTGTGGGTTCAGAAGTCTGATGTAATACTGTGTGCTTCCATTAACACCTGGGATTCAATTTTTGTTAATGAGGGTTCAGAAATCTTTCACTGTTGTCGAATTTTCCGTACCCACATAGGCCACCTCTCCTCTTCTTCTCCCCGAGCTTCCTCTCCTCAGAGTATGCACTTGGCTCCACATTCTTGGGGGGGGGGCAGTTTGGAGATGGCCTATCCTCCCTCATTCCAGATCCAGCTCTGAAGAGCCAAGACCTGGGTGTCTGCAGGGCCCTTTGTGGCTCAGGAGAGCAGAATAAGAGTGGTGTGGAAGGCACTAAAGAATGACCCAGATCTGAGTCTCTTTAGTTTAGATGACAATGTTTACATTAGTTTTCCTTTATTTTGTGACTTTATTCTGTATTGCTATTAAGAAGTACAACTCTGGGGCTGGAGAGATGGCCTAGCGGTTAAGAGCGCCGACCGCTCTTGCAGAGGACCCGGGTTCGACCCCCAGCACCCACATGGCGGCTGAGAGCCGCCTGAAACTCCAATTCCAGGAGAACTCCAGTTCCAGGGGAATCCGAGACCCTCTTCTGACCTCCGCGGCATTGCACGACACGGGTGCACAGACTTGCATGCAGACAGTACATTGATACACATACCGAAATAAATAAAATAAAAAAAAAGAAGTACAACTCTTCATTTCCAAACTTGAGAAGTGTCTAATTTTCTTTTTATTATTTCTTTCTATCTTTATTGCATCATGTTCAAAGACTATATTCTAGGATGTATATGTAGCTCAGATGGTGGACTGTGTGCCTCACAAGCATGAAGCGCTGGATTCAATTCCCAGTGCTGCATAAAACTGGACATGTTGCTATATACCTATAACCCCAGCACTGGAGGTAGAGGCAGGAGGATCAGAAGTATTTCCAAGGCCATCTTCAGCTATACAGGGAATCGAAGACCTCATGGGCTTCATGAAAACTTGTTGAGAGAGAGAGAGAGAGAGAGCAAGAGAGAGAGCGAGAGAATTAAATTCTGTGTGTGATTATATCACATTTTGCTTATTCGTTTCTCTTTTGATACTTGTTATAAATTTTGAAGCCTATATGATAATATATGCCAACTGGGTAGCTCTACTGGTGACTTCTACTCTCTGTATATTATTAAATAGATGCCAATTTCCTATATTACTTAAAGGCATATTGGCTGACAAACTATACCCAGAAGTCCAATCTGTCCCACTTCTTGCTTTTATCTATAAAGTTTTATGGATACAACTCATGCTAACTCATTTATATATTTATTTATAGCTGCTTTCACATTACAATAACAATAACAAGGTTGAGTAGCTACAATATAAGCCACACAGCAAAGCCTAGATCTTCATTATCTGGCCCTTTAAGTAAATGTTTGCTCTTTCCTGAGCTATAGTAACAAATACACCTCAACATTAATAACAGTTCAAATACAAATTTATTTTTCTTTCATACATAGGCACCTCTTTCCTTTGTTTGATGTATGAACATAGTATACTTTTATTCCTTGATTCCAAAATGCCCCAGGGTTTCTGCCTCTTTTTCCTTGAGCTGGCAGAAGGGGAAATGGTCCTTGTATTGCCCACACCCACTATTTCAGGCCTGGGTTGGCTATGGCACACATTTATTCACTCATGATCTGTTGGCAACAAATGGGCACCTGATGATATCTTGAGGATGTAAAGGATAGGACACTTGGCCCTTGGCTTTACCAATTCCTCTGAGTGACAATTCTAAGCTATGAGCATGTCAGATCTGAGCTTGGGCCTGTGTGTGAGCTAACATTTCAGTCAGCATGTTCCAGTCACAAGTGAGGGTCACAGGACCTCTTTGTTTAAGCCCACGAGTTGGGATGATGTGATGATACATGGGTCTGGGAATGGCCACTAGGAGGTGACATCACACTGCCTATATAAATGACATGTTGCATTTGAATAAATTGGAATTGCACTTGGATTTGCACTCTCTGGTCTGTCCCCAAGCTTTTACTGAAGTGATCACACGTGTTAACTCCCACATATGACGCCCAACCATGGGGTGATTGAAGTGGTCTGGTGAGTCTGAACTGCTGCAAAAATGGGGAAATTACTTTCTGGGGAGCCCATTCTTCAGACTGAGCAATTTTGGGGCACTGTTCTCTGGTTCTCTCTGGTTCTCTGCTACTGGTTAAATCTATAATGGCTCAAACCCCAGATAAAAGACAGGCACATGAGGTTTAGTCTCTTAGGAACATATTTATTTAGGAATTGCTAAGACTGTCTACCTGTTGGTACATGGTGGGGGAGCCAGCAAGATGACGAATGAGTCATGCCCGTGGGACCTCAGGTAAAGGGGAAGAGGTCATAAGATTGACAGCCTCTGGAGGAAGTGGACAGCTGTGTGTCCCTTGGGATTCTGGGAAACCCAGACTTAACACTACAAGTCCTCTTTTCTTCTTGATAACTACTTTTTCCCAGTATATGTGCTCCCTGGGAAGTGGTCCCCACATCCCTGAGGACCCAAGAGCCTCTGGTGCAGTATTGGTACAGGCACTTGCCCTCACTTCTGCCCTGTGCCCCTTGGGAAATGGTCCCAAATGCTGGAACTGTGACCAAGTGGGTCATCTGTGAGACTTCTGCTGTGTTTCCAGCCCCACCCATGAGCACCAAACAACTCCCAATACTTTGTCCTAGGTGCCAGAGGGAATTTCATTGGGCCAGAGACTGTCACTCTAGGTATATTAAGTATAACGTCATAAGCCCACCTAAGTTGGGGATTTTCCAGGAAGCCAAATGAGGTGGAAGTTCTGAGAAAGTTGCTCCAATCAGGCTCCTACTGATAGTCATCAGGTGACTCTGCCTTCAGGCTCCTCTCTCATCTTCGGGCTTTCTCTCTGCTTCAGACAGTGGGATGCCATGCAAAGCATGAACTCATTTGGAACACCACCCAGATTTGGGATGCCTTCTGGATGGTGACTTCCTTCATTTGGTGGCCATCTGTTTCTCTCTCTCTCTCTCTCTCTCTCTCTCTCTCTCTTCCTTCCTCCTCATTTGCTTTTCTTTCATTATTATTATTAAACTTTTCCCATAAGTCATACATCATTTCTCAATTGAACTAGAGTACTTCCCTTTCCATGCCCCCACCCCACCTGAGTCCCTGTACTCTGCCATACATGTCCTGCATCTTTTCTGAGTAGTTCAGAGTTTTTTTCAGTTCTTTTGTTGTTGTTCCCTCCAACTTGTATTGCTACAGTATATATATATATATATATATATATATATATATATATATATATATCACTTGAATTGGAGGACTTTTTCTAAAAGATGTCATGTTTTCCTTAAGGAAGTGCTCAAAGATTCCTCCTTGGCACCCAAACAACCATCAATTCTGCACTTTTGCTCCACATTGAGGTCTTTCCCTCCATAGTCCCCTAAATGAAGTTCCATAAGCCCTTCGTCCTGTCTTGAATCCCCTGTACTGGCCTCCATGATACAGGCCCAGTAGTCCAACAATGACAGTCTATATTCTGATGAGGCGTAGATCCCCTTAGCTGTTTAGTCCACAAAGCTGGGTATCTCAGTAGTCCCCATCTGGCATTGAGGTTTGGAAGATTCTTGGAGAGACATGAGTCTTCAGTCACTATTGGAAGGTTAAAAGCTGTGTCCTCATGTCTTTGAGAGTGCCACAAGTGTGGCAAGCTGTAGAGTAGATGCACTTGCCAGTAAGAATTGAAGACAGGCCAAAAACAAAGTCTCTCTCTTTTTTCTTTTGGTCTTTTTACTAAAGATCTCAAGGTTTTATGTCTGCAGTACAGCTTCCCTAGTCTTACTAATTATTTCTGGTTGCACTTTCCTTTTGGATGCTTAAGGCCACAGTTAGCCCATCTTAACCAAGGCTTTTGTTTTGTTGAGGTCAGTTGAGGATCTGGTCTCAGGGGTCTCTTTGGGGTTTTTTTTTGGGAGGGGGAGCCCCTTGCTCCTTTCATCTTTTCCCTTACCAGTTCCATCCACTCGAGGACAAAATCAAGTCTTGCTAGACCAGGCTTCGTTTCCTGAAGCATGAGCAGACTTTCCTCTTTATAGACTGGACACTAGCTGAAAGTCTCATTAGTGGCTCTCAAAGACCTCCCTGAACAGAAAGACTGGTGACCCACATTTGCAAGACATTTCAAGAGATGCCCCCACATATAATCCCCTAAGACTTTGTTGCTCTTTTCACTCAGGGTTGTTTTGGCTATTCAGGGCATTTTGTTTTTTCCAAATGAAATTAAGGACTTTTTTCCCAAGCCTGTGAAGAAACTCTTGGGGGTTTTAATTGGGATTGCATTAAATCTATACAAGAGTTTGAGTAGAATAGACATTTTTACTATATTAATTTTCCCAATCCATGAGCATGGGAGGTTTTTCCGTCTTCTGATGTCTTCTTCAATTTCTTTCTTCAAGGCTTTAAACTTTTTGGAGAGATCTTTGGTGTCTTTGGTTGGGTTTGTTCCTAGGTGAACACTTTTTAAGATGTTTCTCAGCTATCTCTATTTCCTCACTTGTGAAGTCTGCTCAGCTCTTTACTCTGTCTTTTGAGTGAGTCATTTGTTTTCTTCTTTGTTTTTTGAGTAGTTTATAGATTCTGGAAGTTAATGCTCTGTCAGATGTATCAGCAGTGAAGGTTTCCTCCCACTCTATGGGTCTTCTCTTCACTTCCCTGATTGTTTCTTTTGCTGTACAGAAACTTTTGAGTTTAGTAAGGTCCTACTTGTCAATTGTCAACTTTGTTTCCTGTGCAGCTCCTGTCTGATTTAGAAAGTCTTTTCCTAAGCCTATGTCTTGTAAGTTGCTGCCAACTTTTCTTCTATCACCTTCAGAGTTTTGGGTTTCACATTGATGTCTGTGATCCATTTGGAGTTGGTTTTTGTATAGGGTGAGAGATAGGGGTTTAATTTTGTTCTTCTACTAGTGGTGATCCAGTTTTGCCAACACCATTTGCTGAAGATATTGTCTTTCCTCCATTGAGTCTTTTTGGCCCCCCTGTCAAATATGAGGTGGCTGAAATTGTATGTGCTCAAGTTAGGGTCTTCAGTTTTGTTCCATTGGTCTACAGGTCTGTTTTTGTGCCAGTACCAGGCTGTCTTTATGACTATAGGCCTGTAGTATAGTTTGAAGTCTGGTATAGAAATCCCCCCTATATTGCTCTTTTCACTCAGGGTTGCTTTGGCTATTCGGAGTCTTTTGTTGTTCGATATGAATTTAAGAATTTTTTTCCAAGCCTGTGAAGAACGTCCTTGGGATTTTAATAGGAATTGGATTGAATCGATATACTAATTTGGGTAGAATGGACATTTTTACTGTATTAATTTTTCCAATCCATGAGCATGGGAGGTCTTTCCATCTTCTGATGTCTTCTTCAATCTCCTTCTTCAGAAGTTTATAATTTTTGTTGTAGAGATCTTTGGTGTTTTTGGTTAGGTTTATTCTTAGGTATTTTATTGTTTTTGTGGCTATTGTCATTGAGAAGGTCTCCTTGTATTCCCTCTTCAGTTGCTTGTTGTTGGTGTAAAGAAAGGCTACTGATTTTTCTAGGTTAATTTTGTAGCTGGCCACTTTACTGAAACTCTTAATCATTTCTAGGAGTTTTCTGATGGAGTTTTTAGCATCCTGCAGGTAAACTATCATATTGTCTGCAAAAAGGGATAGTTTTACTTCCTCTTTTCCAATGAGTATTCCTTTAATTTCCTTTTCTTGCCTTATTGCCCTAGCCAGTGTTTCAAGCACTACATTGAAGAGGAGTGGCAAGAAGGGGCAGCCTTGTTGGGTTCCTACCTTTATGGGGAATCCTTCTAACTTTTCTCCATTTAGGATGATGCTGGATGTGGGTTTCTTATATATGGCTTTGATTATGTTGAGGAATGATCCTTCGAGTCCAATTCCCTCTAGTACTTTAATCATGAAGGATGCTGGATTTTGTCAAAGGTTTTTTCTGCATCAATTGAGATGATCCTGTAATTTTTGTCCTTCAGTCCATTTATGTGTTTCATGATATTTACTGATTTTCATATGTTGAACCATCCCTGTACCTCTGGTATGAATCCAACTTGATCATGGTGAATGATCTTTTTGATGTGGGTTTGTATACAGTTTGCAAGTATTTTGTTGAGAATATTTGCATCTGAGTTCATTAATGAGACCGGTCTGTAGTTCTCTTTTTTGGTTGCATCCTTGCCTAGTTTTAGTATTAGAGTGATGCTGGTTTCATAGAAGGAATTTGGGAGATTTCCCTCGCTTGTATCCTTCTGAACAGTTTGATTAATAATGGTTGTAAGTCCTCTTTAAATGTTTTATAGGATTCTGCTGTGAAACCGTCTGGACCTGGGCTTTTTTTATAAGTTGGGAGGTCTCTTATTACATTTTCAATTTCTTCATATATTATGGGCCTGTTTAAGCTGTCAATATCTTCTTGGTTTAGCTTTGGCGATTCCCCAGATTGCAGATATTCATCCATTTCTCTTAGGTATTCAAATTTAGTAGAGTATAGGTTTTTGAAGTATTCCCGTATGCTTGTCTGGATCTTTACATTGTCTGTTGTGATAGTTCCCCTTTCATCATGAATTCTATTGATTTGGAGTTGCACTTTTTTTCTTTTGGTTAACTGGGCTACATGTCTGTCTATCTTGTTTATTCTCTCAAAGAACAAACTTTTGGATTCATTGATTTTTTTGGTATTGTTTTCTTTGTTTCTATTTCATTAATTTCTGATCTGATTTTTGTTATTTCTTCCTGTCTGTTGTGTTTAGGGTTTATTTGTTGTTGTCTTTCAAGTGTTTTTTTTTTTATCTTTCAAGTGTTTTTAGCTGCAGTGTTAGCTCACTTATCTGTGCTCTTTCTGTTTTTTTAATGTAGGCACCCAGGGCTATAAACTTCCCTCTTAAGACTGCTTTTAAAGTGTCCCATAGGTTTTGTTGTGTTGTGCTGTCATCGTTTTGTTCCAGGAATGCTTTTATTTCTTTCTTTATTTCCTCCTTGACCTATTCATTATTCAGGAGTTATTGTTTAGTCTCCATGTGTTCGTGTGGGTAGCAAGGCTTATCCTAGTGTTGATATTGAGCTTTATTGCACTATGGTCTGTAGAATGCATGAAATTATTTCATTTTTTTGTATTTGTTGAGTTTTTTTCTGTGTCCAAGTATGTGGTCAATTTTGGAGAATGTTCCGTGGGGTGCTGAGTAGAAAGTATATTCTCTGGTGCTTGGGTGGAATATTTGGTAGGTGTCTGTGAGGTCCATTTCCTGTATTGTATTGTATTGTTCAGTTCATGTCTCTCTGTTTGTTCTTTGTCCAGGTGGTCTGTCCAAAGGACTCAGTAGAGTATTGAAGTCCCCTACTATGAGTGTGCTGGGCTTAATCTGTGCCTTGAGGTCCTATAGAGTTGTATTTATAAAGGTCGGTGCACTGGAGTTAGGTCCATATATATTCATGATTGTGAAGACTTCATGGTTAATTTTCCCTTTGATAAGGATGTAATGGCCCTCTTTGTCTCTTCTAATTTTACTTTGAAATCTATTTTGTCTGATATTAAAATAGCAACACCTGCTTTCTTTTTGGTACCATTTGCTTGGACTACTTTTTTTTCCATCCTTTTAAGTTGCTGCCTATCCTTGAGGGTGAGATGGGTTTCTTGTAGACAGCACATCGATGGATTCTGTTTCCGAATCCATTCTCCCAGTCTAATCTAATGGATTAACTCCCTTTTGATTGGGGAGTTAATCCATTAATATTTAAGGTTATAATTGAGAGGTGTGTGTTGCTTCTTTTCACCTTATTATCCATTTGCATTTTTTGTCTAGGTTTCTACTTCTGCATTTCTGCTTTTATTAATTTCTCTTTCAAGGTACCTAGGAATAGTTGTTCCTCTCCTCCGTCCTTTGAATTCCTTCAAGTATTCTCTGAAGGGTTGGTTTTCCAGACATGTATTCTTTCATCTTGTTCATGTCGTGGAAGATTTTTTTTCTTTCCTTCAACTAGAATTGACATTTTTTGCTGGGTATAGTAACCTGGGTTGGCATTTATAGTTGTTTGGCACTCAGAATGCTTTGGTCCACGTTCTTCTTGCTTTCATAGTTTGGACTGAAAAGTCAGCTGTAATTCTAATAGGTTTTCCACTTATATGTAAATTGTTGTTTTTCTCTTGTGGCTTTCAAATTTTTGTCTTTGTTTTGGGTGTCTAGCGTTTTAACTATGATATGGCAGGGGGAGTTTCTTTTCTGGTCTAATCTATTTGGTGTTCTATGTGCCTCTTTTATTTGTATGAGTTATTTATTTATTTATTTATTTATTTATTTATTTATTTATTTTGTCTTTTTGAGACAGGATCTCCTTGTAGCCCCAGCTGTCCTGGAACTCACTCTGTAGACCAGGCTGGCCTTGAACTCACAAAGATCCACCTGCCTCTGCCTCCCAAGTGCTAGGATGAAAGGCGTGTGCTGCCATACCTGGCTTGAGTTTGTCTTTTTTTAATTTGGGGAAATTTTCATCTATTATTCTGTTGACAATCTAATCGATACCATTCTCTTGAGATTCTTCTCCTTCCTCTATCCCTATGATGCAGAGGTTTGATCTTTTCATAGTGTCCCCCATTTCCTGGTTGTTCCACTCTTGTGTATTTTTAAATTTTTCATAGTCTTTACTTGAGCTATTTAGTTGTTCTGTGTTATCTTCTAGGTCTGATATTCTTTTTTCTGCTTCCTCCATTCTGCTTCTGAGGCTTTTCCCCATTCTTTCCTTTCGATTGGATGACTGTTCGATTGCCTTTTTCATTTCTTCCTGTGCTTTCTTTACTACTTCCACTTCCTTTTGGAGTTTCTCAATCTTTTTTTGTAGCTCCTTGTTCTGTTTGTTGGTTTCCTTTTTCATTTCAGCATGGGATCTTGTGGTGGTTTGAATGAGTGTCCCCCGTAGGCTGTAAGTATTCAGACATTTTGTCTCCAGTTGGTGGCACTGTTTTTGGAGGTCTTAGAAGGTGTGGCCATGCTAGAGGAAGTATGACACTGGGGGCAGACTTAGTGAGTTTAACAAGCCTTGTGGTCTCCAGTTGCTCTCTCTCTTGACTTTCTGTGCTCATTGCCAGATGTGAACCTTGGCTTGCTGCTCCAGCCCCAGCCACCATACCTCCCACCACAATGGACTCTGATTCCCTGGGACCGTCAATTGTAAGCTCAAATAAACTCTTCCTTTTATAAGTTCCTTTGGTCATGGTGTTTTATCACAGCAACAGAAAAGTGACTAATAGAGATCTTTTCAGTGTTTCCACGTCCTTCTGGAGTTTGTCATTTTCTACCTCTTTCCAGAGTCTGTCATTTTCTCTTGTTAGTTCTTTCCAAAGTTTGTCATTGTCTCCCTCTAGGTCCTTTCTGAGTTTTTCATTCTCTCCCCTTAATTCTATGATTTCTTTGAATATATCTGTGATTGTTATTCTGTGATCTGTGTCCTGGGTTACCTCTAGGGAAATCCCATTGTAGGAGTCCTCCACAGGCTCTGTAGAGTTTGGTGTGGAGTTATTCTGCACTTTTCCATATCGTTCTTTCATTGTGCTCTCAGCATGTGGTTTGCCTTTTGCCTATATTCTGATGTGAATCTTGAATGCTTCTTCACCTTATTGAAGGATTGCTTTCTTTGATTCCTTCATGTGCCTTCATTGTATTCTCCTTATGAATGGAGTGTTGACTTGTCTAGGCTGCAGGCTTTCAATTTTGATTATATATTGGAAGGTATAATTCACTCTTCCCTTTCTGTTCCACAAGAACTGAGTGGGTAACAACCCAGATGACACCTTCTGAGCATTGTATTCCCTCTGCTGCCAGCCTCTCTCTCTGGAGTTCCAGTTGCGGGGGAGGGGTTGAGTTATGCTTAGCCAGCTCCCAGGATACTCTGGACTAACACACCAGTCCACACACCCTCCGCCCCAGCTGCTCAGGCAGCAGTTGCCTGCAATCTCTGTGTTTGAATCTCAGCTCCCAGCTCCCAGGATCCTCTGGGCCAATACCTCATTTGCTTTTCTGTGACTTCGTGCAACCTCATAGCCTTTAACTCAGGAACTTTATGACTGCCTCAACATAGAGGCCCTGAAGACAAGAGGCACTTGTTCCCTGCACCCTTATGGGATGCAGGGGGCATCCCCCAGGATATGCAATGGCCTCATAAGGAACACCCTACAAACATACCCTGTTCCTGGGTTAGAAGGAAATTTTGGCTCATCCAGGAAGACACACATAAGGGGCTGATCATCCACTATCTTGGGCCCCCTCATGTTTCCTTAAAGGTGCAGGACACACCCCAGACCCAGTGGGAGAAGATGGTCTCAGTGTGAAAGCCAAGAAAGTCCATCCCAGAAGCAGCACATAAACCTGATCTAAAACACAACATCCACAGCTAGCATAGAGATGCTCACAATCCTCTTTCTCCATCTTTCTACTCCTCCTCCTTTCTTCCACCTCCTTCTCCCTTCCTCCTCCATCTTTCTGAATTCCCTTCCCAAGGCTCTTACCTCATCTCCCTCTTCCACCTCCTTCCACCTCCAAACTAACTCTTTTTCTCCTTTCTCTGTCTTTGACTATGGGTTCCTTCCACTCCACGCAGTCCTCTCTGACTCCCTTGGAGTGTCTACTCTGATCTCTAAAACCTCTGGGGCTCTGACAGACACTTGATCCTAAATGACTAAGATTCCATTGCACTATTTCTTGGCGTCAGCACCCTCTGGACAATAAATCTAGATGGCCAGAAGACAGCACCCAGGACTTCCAAATTCTTTAAGATCATGAAAATTACTGCCAAAGTACTTGGCAAATTGTCTTCTTCAAAAGTTCCCTTTTCAGCAACAGCTTTTATCCAATGTTTTTTGAATTGAAAATTAAATGCGTAAGGATAACTGTTTTTAAACTTTACTTATTTTTAATCTGGAGTCCTGATATTTCCTTTGGTGTCCAAACTGTCTCCCAGCACTTGGGAGGCAGAGGCATGTGTATATCTTAGTCTGGTTTGGGTGGAGCTCTTTGGAGCTTGGGAATTCCCCAGCTTGGTAGCTGTGCTTCTGTTTCTCTGGTTGAAGACCCATTTGGGTTCTTGCACTTGGGTCAGTCAAGGTGCTACATTCCAGAATGGCCTAGGCCAGCCCTGTTTCTTGCTTCCAGGAGTGGGAGAGGGCAGCCTGAGACAGCTAGTGGGTTTTATTGTGTTCCTGCAGTGATTTCCTATCTGCCCCCCCACCCCCATATCTCTTCTCCCTCGTCCTGAACAGCAGGTTGTGGTGGGTGCCTTTAATCCTAGCACGCCTTCAATCCCAGAATAGCCGAGGTTTAGGTTAAGGTCAGAAATAGTGATTTCTGAACAAAATGGAGTTTATCTGGCCCATCTCATTTTCCATCTCTTATTAAGCTGGAAACCCAGTTAGGGATATTTACTACATTTCTGAAAATGCTGTGAAGTTTTGGTTTTAAAACTAGTCTGTCATGCAACATGTATATCTAGTCAAGGTTTATTTAAGAGTGTTCAGTTTTTGCCCAAGCTTTATCTTACTTCAAGGTTTAGTCAAAAGATATGATATACAGAGTCATTGTTAATTTTCAATCCACTCCTGGATGTACTGGACTCCCTGTTACAGATTTGGATCAAATAACATAGACAAGTAGTGGATTACCTCTGCCTACAGTTTGAATGGATTTTGTAATTCCTAACGGCTTATTTCCTATCTTTGGGTATGTGATACAACTCCTGCCTTTCTGTAAGAACTATAAATCAGGATATGGCGGTCTGGGAAAGAAAGAGACTTCCTGTTTGTAGTAAATTGTAGTAAATTGTTTCCTGAAATTGTTTAATTTTCTCTCATGGGCTGTGCCTGGCTCAACCTATGGTGTTAAATCTCTCTTTCAGTCAGTGTACTACAAGGCTGCTTGAGCTTTTGTCCAAGCCTTTTCTAAAATATTATACAGTAATTAAAAGTATCAGGCTGGTGTAACTTAGCTTTCTGGATGCTTAATGACCATACTTAATGCCCATACCAATTCGGCCAAGGGACTTAAGGGTTAACTTTGTTCCTTGCCCTCAGAGGTCAACTAAGTTCCAGGGGACTATATGTATGGGGGCATCTCTTGAAATGTCCTGCAAACGTAAGTCACCAGTCTTCCTGTGCAGGGAGGTCTTGGAGACTTCAGCCAGTGTCCAGTCTATAAAAAGGAAAGTCTGCTCATGCTTGAAGAAGGGAAGCCTGGTCTATCAAGGCCTGACTTTGTCCTTGTGTGCATGGAACTGGTAAATGAAAAGCCAAATGGGGCCAGGGGCTCCCTTCCCCCAAAACCTGAGTGACCCCTGAGGACCAGATCCTCAACTGACCTTCAGAAAACAAAAATCTTGGTTAACTGTGTGGGCTAACTGTGTGGCCTTAAACATCCAAAAGGAAAGTATAACCAGAAATAATCAGTGAGGCCTGAGTAATTGTACTTCAGGTATAAAACTTGAGATCTTAGTAGAAAGACAAAAAGTAGCTAGTTTCTTGAGTTATTTAGCAGCCTGGTCTGTGCCAAAGGTTGGGGATGCCAAAACTGTGTCTTCCCCCAGGCCTCAGAGTGGGAATCCTGGACAGCATAACCCCCATGGCTGTATCCCATAATTGGAACCCTCAATAACCTTAGGCCTCATCCCTCATACTAATAGCTTGCTGCCTTATCTGGTGCTTTCAAGACACTATCCAACAACTGACCTGTACTAGTTTTAATCAATTTTTGCTTGCTCTCCCTTCAGACAAATACGAACTCATTCCTTCAGACAATGTTTACACCCAGGTATAAAGCATCTCACCCTTTTGTGTCATTAGCCCCCTCTCCATCATCTCCCATCATCTCAAATCAGCTAGAAAGAAAAATGTCACCCCCTATCCCTATGACACAAAAGGGTGGAATGTATGCCCACCTAAGTTGGGGAATTTCCAGGAAGTCAACTGAAGTAGAAGTTCTGAGAAAGTTGCTCCAATCAGGCTTCTACTGATACAGGTCACAAGCCTCAGTTTATCTCAAGATTCTTCTACTGAAACCAGCCACAGACCCACCTATGCCCATTCCCCTACCTTTCCACACCCATTTCATTGTAAGCCCACTTCCTTGTGTGCTTGGGTATAAAAACTGCCACTTTGGGACATTCTGCTGGCCTGTCATCCTAATCCCGACACAGGCAGGCCAGTTGCCATGCCTGAAATAAACCTGACTTCCTTCTCATCAGAGTCCTGACTCTTTCTCCCTCTGTGCCAAGACTCCCCTCAAAATGAACCTAACACAAGGATGGCACCACAATCATTGGGGATTAGGGTTTGCCTGGGACAATTCCCAACTAGAACTGGATTTTTTGTTTTGTATTTTTGAGACAGGGTTTTTAGTCCCATCTATCCTGGAGCTCATTCTGTAGAACAGGCTGGCCTTGAACTCACAGAAATCCACCTGCCTCTGCCTCCCAAGTGGTAGGATTAAAGACATGCACCACCACGGATTCTATGGCTTCTCCTGGCTCTGATGCTCAAGAGTTTTAAAATCCTTTGCCCTGAGCAGTTACTAGGCCCTGACTTCCTTTTTCTAATCCAAACTTAAGGCTCTTTTTGTGCTGTTACCATTCAACCAGCCCCGCCCCCTCCCTTCACCCAGGCCCGGTTTTCATCCAGGCCTTGAGTTTTCACCCAGGCCCTGTTTCCCCCAGGCCCATGTTTTTGAGTTAGCCCTCTTTTTGCCTGTGTCCCCCAGGCCCCATGTTCCCCATCCTGAGCCACCCCCTCCCTCTCTCCCTCCTCTGACTAAAAAAAAAAAGAAATAAAGGTTAAAACACTCTCGGGTCTGCCCTGCAGCCCAGCACTCAAAACAGGTTCAAGCACCTGGACTTCGTCATGTGCAGCTGGCTGTCCAAGGCCAGGCTCTTTCTGTAATGCTAACTCCTCCCTGGGCTTGGTCATGTGCAGCTGGCTGTCCAAGGCCAGGATCTTTTTGTAATGCCAACTCCTCCCTGGATTTCTCAGGTTTCTACCCTTTTCCTCTTAGGCAAATTGGCACTCTCCCAAATTTCAAAAGGGGCAAATTTCCTCCTTTGCCACTTCTTGTAATTTACAAAGAGGCTTGTACCTGGAATACTGCTTTATTGTTTTTACAAAGGCATTGCTTTTGTCCGCTTTTGGACAGGAGCATTAGCTATTGCCTGTTCTTGGACAAAAGCATGTTGTGTCTCAAGATGTTTCTAGCTGTTTGACAATGAGGAGTGATCAACTCCTCAGCTGGGTATTGAGCTGTGGGGTAATCAATTCCACAGCAAGTTAGCTACAAAATCATCAGTTTCATAGCTGTGCAGCTGATCGTTTGGTTGCAAAACTACCAGTTTCATAGCTGTGTGTTGGCTACAGAACCACCAGTTCCAGGGAAAGCCATGTGCCAGCAGCATTCCTCAAGAGCAGTCTGTTAGGTCATTCCTTTGAGATTGAAACTGCCAGTAAAAGAGACTTTGTTCTACAACTCTCAGAAAAAAACACACGTTTAACTTTCTACTTTGCTACATAGAAGCAGTAATTTGGCTACAACCTAGAGCCATGGCTGATTCTCCCTTTTTGGTTGCAAATTGAGGAGCTGGGCAGTTCTGAAAGGCTAAAGCCCAGGGTTTATTTATTGCAAATTAAGGGATTTTTTCACAGACACTGCAGCAACCAGAAGCCAAACTTCTAAAAAAGACATATTTTTCTCCTAAACTAAAAGTTAAAAATGTTATATTTAACCTGTAGTATGAGTCCCATAGGACTTGACCCCTAATGAGAGTTGGATTTATTTCTAAATAACTTAATACAACCACAAGCATTTAATCATATGTTCTAACCTTTCCATTTGTCTTGGCTTTCATTTTAGAAAGTTTTATCATTGTTTCAACCTGTTTCTGGATAGAATTATTTTACACTTTAGGTTCTTGTGGATCTCATAGGTAACTCTCTTTGGATTTCAAGTCTGTTCATTAGCCTATTTATTTTTAAGGGATTATTTTA
This sequence comes from Rhizomys pruinosus, assembly GCA_009823505.1. NCBI lineage: Eukaryota > Metazoa > Chordata > Mammalia > Rodentia > Spalacidae > Rhizomys > Rhizomys pruinosus. Next base: position 1,036,661 of record VZQC01010445.1, read on the forward strand.
GATTTTGACATCTTTTCTATAATATATTTTACATAATGTTTATCAATTTCCAGTTCTCTTTATACTTTAAATTTTCATTCATGGCTTTTTTGGGGGGGTGTTTTTTGAGACAGTCTCCCTGTAGCCCCACCTGGCCTTGAACTCACAGAGATCCACCTGCCTCTGCCTCCCAAGTGCTGGAATTAAAGGTATGCACCACCACATCTGGCTGCAGTCTTTTAAAACTAACTTGGTGGGGGTCGCAGGGGAGACGCCATAACGTGCCAGGCCAGTAGGATCGAAAGGTTATTCCTGGACAAACTGTCAGCCCATGAAAGGAAACAGCCAGAATTGACCAGAGTCCAAGTCAACAGCTCCAGAGAGAGTGGACTGTTTTACCTCTCATCCACCTGTGCCCCTTTTCTAAGCCTAGGGAACAACCTGCGGAAGAGGGGGCGTGGTAGAATGTAAGGGCTGCGATTGGGGTGAATGGTGAAACTACAGCAATGTAGTCTGGACACTCATTTGATCAACTTGATTGAACAAACAACCTGTCACCCCCCACTGGATGGTGGGGCTGTAGGTGTTTGGGCACAACAGCCTGCAGATAGGTTTTGCATGAAGGATGCTTGTACTCATGGATTATCACTTATAGCTAAAAATGAAAAAAAAAAAACTGAGAGAAAGATGCAGGACAGTTATGGCAGAATACATGATCTGGGATGGGGTGGGGGTGGGGGGGAGGGAAAGGGAAATAAGCCTGAACTGAATTGGAAAAATGTATGAAATGCACAAAGCATCAATAAAAACTAATTTAAAAAAAAATAAAAAAATAAAAAAATAAAAAAATAAATAAAACTAACTTGGTAACATATGTTTTTAATTCCAGCACTCTAAAGACAGAGGCAGGTGGAATTCTATGGGAGTTTGAGGCCAGCTTGGTTTGCCTATGGAGTTCCAAGACAGCAACAGCAGAGAAACCCTGGCTCAAATGAAGTGTCTCTTACTAACTACTAGTAAAAATCCTCATTCACAATATAAACTAAAAATCTTGGTCCAATTTAAAGGAGATTTTTGGAAATGGTTTTGTATTTCTCCATGAGTATTAAGCAATAATGTGATTTCCTTTCCACAGGTTGTGTGTGTGTGTGTGTTTGTGTGTGTTTGTGTATATATGTGTGTAAAATGATACATGTTTATATTTTAATCTCTTATGTCTTTATAGGTTTCTGCCTATGAAAGAGTCAACAATAAACAACTATGGATAAATCAGGTCATAAAAGCAACAGGACAGCTGGGAATAAAGGGGGACTCTATCTCAAAAAGACCAAAAAAAAGCTATTTGCTTCATACTTTTGGTATTAGCAGTTTTTGTTTGGTCTTGTACAAATTATTAGTGTATAATCACGTACTGTTTGGGGTCACTAAATGGCTTACTGTGAAATGGAGTAGGCCCCTCCATCAAAGCCTCAGGTCTGTTAATACAATCAAACAACTAAAGGATAAATTAATTTATTAAATAATGAAATTACAAATGTATCATACCAATTGAATGTTTTACTGAGTATATACTGCCACCTTCTGGTTATACCCCTTCAAAACCTGAGGGAAAAATCTATTCTCTAATTGGTTCTTGTATAAACTAAAGCTGTTAAATTACAATGGAGTTTTTAATCTTTAAGGATATAAGTTAATTTTTTATAAGTTAATTTTTAAAAATATGAGAGACTTTCTTACCTCCCCCCCAGAACAAGGAGAAATATGACAATGATGAGGTCACTCTCCAACTGTAAATTGGAGACAGCTATTATAGAGGTAATCTCTTATAAAACTGGTAAAACTGCCTTCTTTAATTGACTAATAGACATAAGAACTGTGAAAAGGATTATTCTCTGTTCAGAGCCAAATATAATACTAAAGTCCTTAAACTATGCACTTAAGCAAAATATATCAATACAGGAGCTCTGACATCAGTAATGGATTATTCTACCAGGGAGATGTTGGCCAGGGGATCTAAGGCCCCACAAAAGGTAAAGGCTCCTTGCCTCTAAACTGGGATACCTGCAAGAAGAGAGGCGATAAGGCCCTGCTGCTGAAGACCTGACGTTAACATGGGAAAGATGCATTGAGACCACACATGCAAGTGTACAGATGGCCTCTGGAATACCAGAGAGTGTTACCAAGGGCCACTAAACCAATAAAGCAAATACGGGTCTCCTTGAGTCAAGCAAGACTCCACCGTCAACACCAGCTACACCTCACCTGCCTGGAAATACTGTGCAGCAGAGGCAGCCATATGCCTGTATATCCCAAATCTAATTGGCTATTGGCTCTCTCCTTGGAGGAATAACCCATGGCTGATGCCACAAGCTTACATCCTCTACAGGTTAGGAGATGTCATAAGCCACAGTAAGACCCTGTCATATTTAACAGGAAAAAATGTAATTCATGGATCAACATATCATCTAAACATATGTGTCTATACCAAAGTAACCTACCATAACTATTAATGCTGTTTAAATACCTATATATCTAATTGCTTGTGCTTCATTAGTAGGATCGAAAGGTTATTCCTGGACAAACTGTCAGCCCATGAAAGGAAACAGCCAGAATTGACCAGAGTCCAAGACAACAGCTCCAGAGAGAGTGGACTGATCTGCTTCTCATCCACCTGTACCCCTTTTCTAAGCCCAGGGAATAATCTGCGGAAGAGGGGGCGTGGTAGAATGTAAGGGCTGCGATTGGGGTGAATGATGAAACTACAGCAATGTAGTCTGGGCCCTCATTTGATCAACCTGATTGAACATACAACCCCTCACCACACGCTGGAAGGTGGGGCTGTGGGGGTTTGGGCACAACAGCCTGCAAATTGGTTTTACATGAAGGATGCTTGTACTCATGGATTATCACTTATAGCTAAAAAATGAAAAAAAAACTGAGAAAAATATGCAGGACAGTTATGGCAGAATGCATGATCTCGGTTGGGGTGGGGGTGGGGGGGAAGGGAAAGGGAAATATGCCTGAACTGAATTGGAAAATGATGTATGAAATGCACAAAGCATCAATAAAAAATGTTAAAAAAAATAATTATTATTTCTATTGTAGGATGCAATTCCTTTCTATATTTAAATGTGTTTTATATGTAAGACATTTGACCACTAGGTAAAAAAATTTGGAGTAAACAGATTTTTGTGCCAACCCTAGATGAAACATCTCTAAAGAAAACTGATCATTTAGAACCTGCTCCAAAACAGTCTATACAAGTAATAAAACTCTGAAGGGGTTTGTTATGATAGGTAAAGAATAAAGCTATATAGATAAGCTTAATTTCTCTAAGATCATATTTCAGTCAAGTAGTTTAAAAAACAAAATGTATATCTGGTCAAGGTTTATTTTAAAATGTTCAGTATTTTCCCAAGCTTTATCTAAACATTCATGGTATTTAAAACTTTAGTTTAAAAAATGCCCATATTAAATGAAATTGGCTAAATATTTTCAATATAAAAATAGTAAAACACTTAAGCTATTGGGGATACAAAATTGTTCTTAATATTTGCTCTACTCCTAACTGGTACTAAATTCCCGGTGACAGCTTTGGGATTATATGCAAATAAGTGTTCTCCATATTTCTCTGCATTGTACGACATTGCCTGTTACATTTCCTTTGCCTGTAAAGATAATTTGGCTCAAGAAGACTCAGTTTTACCTCCTTGAAGCAACAGTATAGATTCCAATAGAAGACAGTTTGGATGGGCTTAACAGACCTTTACAACTTGGTTCCTATCTATGGGTATGTAATACAAATCCTGCCTTTTACAAAATTATATATTGAGATACAGGAGTCTGGGAAACAAGAGAGATGGTTCTGTTCATGGTACAGAAAACAAAAAGGGGAAGGGAACTGTGCCTCCCTCTGGGATGCAGTTTGCAGAACCCTCTCTACTCTGAAATTTTTCAATATTGAAATCAGAATTGAAAATTCCAATCCATAAACATTGGAGACTTCTAACAGGCCATGATAGACACCATTGGTACTATGACATGGTGCAATGTCGGGACAATGAAAAAAAAAAACCCAAATCCACTACTAATGATGAGAAAAGGACTTCCCACATATGGAGCCCCCATTTGGGGGACTACATTCAAGACACATCCAAATTATCAATCGGGGCCCACCAGCAGGGGAACTGACTCATCTAAACACCTAGAAAGTGTGGTAACATGGACATTTGTGCCTGTCCCTTTGGATTAATGCCCGACCTCTAAATATTTCTTTGTGGTCAGTAAGACATATGAGTATATAAAAGCTTTTAGTGCCAACTGTGGCTGCTCTACAAAGGAGCTGTTGGCCAGGGAAGCTTTGAAAGCCCCCCAAACAAAAGCAATTTGCCTGTGATGTTGGGGTACATGCAAAAAATGAATGGTAAGACCCTACTGCTGAAGACAGTGGTGTTAGTATCAAAAGGAAAAATTGTGTTGAGACCTTGCATTTCAAGTGAACAGCTGACCTTCATGATACCAGAGAGCACTATGCAGATCACTGCAAGGAAATGGTCTCCAGAATTATGCAAAACTTGTAAGCTACACCTTACTTGCCTGTGAAGAGTGCAGATAGTGGCAGCCTAATATTGGTACACCCCCCAAATTGTAATTGGATGTATGGCCCACTCCTTGGGGGAGTAGCACATGACTGATACTACAATCTTCCACCCTCTAGTGGCTAAAAACAGTATAGGCCACAATAAGAAGCTATTGCTAGTTCCTAGACTAAAATGCCATCCAAAAATTTATGTCTGTGCCCATAATGTAACTTGTCATGATAGTCCATGTTTGTTTGCCTGTACTTCTTGCTATTTGTGTTTTATTAGTAGAATTTAAAAAGACCCCTGGATGAGCCACCAGCCCATTGGAAGCAAAGCATGGAGAGTCCAATGTGTCACTTCAAAGAAAATGGATCAGAGAGATCAGGGATTTCCCAAGACCACCTGAAGCACAGGTAGGAGCTTGGTGCTTCAACCAGGCAGATTGTTTGCGTGACACAATCATCTTTGACTTGATTGGCTTGTGTGGCTGTGGGGGTGGGGTTGTCCTAGCTGGTATAAAAAGTGGTCCATTGCCACTGTGAGACTTGAGATTGGGGATTTCCCAAGACCACCTGAAGCACAGGTACTGAGGTATGGGCTAAACAGGAAGTCTTCCCCCCCCCCAGCACCTCCACCAGGACAACTGGGATTGCCAAAACAGTGTCCAAGTGGATTCTTTGGAGAAACTTCAAAACAGAAAGGGAAGAGTGAGTTAGACTTCCAATAGAAAGGCTAAAATTTAGACAAGTCAACACTCCATAAGCAAGGAGAAAAGAGGAAAAACAAATCAATCAATCAAACAAGGAAGGCATCTGAAGGAGGTGAACAAAGCAAGCCTTCAACACAGTGAAGAGGCATTTGGGATTTGCATTGGAATACAGGCAAAGAGAAACCCACATGCCAGGGACACGATGAAGAGACAACATGGTAAAGGTGCAGGATAATTCCACATCAAGCTCTACCAACCCTGTGGAAGACTCCTACAGTGGGATCCCCCTGGGGATGGCCCAGGATGCAGATATTAGAAGTACAATTGTGGACATACTCAAAGAAATCAAAAACTATAAAGAACAAGTTAGAGATCTTAGGAGAGAGAATGAAAAACTCAAGAAGGACCTAGAGAGAGAGAATGAAAAACTCCTGAAGGAAGTGGAAACACTGAAAAGATCCCATGTTGAAAAAGATAAGGAAACCAACCAGCAAAGCAAAGAGCTACACAAAGAGACTGAGAAGCTCCAAAAGGAAGTGGAAATACTAAAGAAATCACAAGACAAAATGAAAAAGGAAATCAAACACTCATCCAATCAAGAGGAAAGGAATGGAAAAAGCCTCAGAAGCAGAATGGAGGAAGAAGAACAAAGAATATCAGACCTGGAAGATAACACAGAACAACTAAAAACCTCAAGGAAAGATTATGAAAAATTTTAAAATACACAAAAGTGGAACAATGAGGAACTGTGGGACACTATGAAAAGATCAAATCTCTGCATCATAGGAATACAGGACGGAGAAAAATCCGAAGAGAATGGTATTGATCAGATCTTCAACAGAAGAATGGATGAAAATTTCCCCAAACTAAAAAAAGACAAACCAATACAAATACAAGAAGCACATATAACTCCAAACAGACAAGATCAGAAAAGAAACTCTACGGCATATCATAGTTAAAATGCTAGATGCCTAAAACAAAGACAAAATTCTGAAAGCCACAAGAGAAAAACAACAAGTTACATATAAGGGGAAACCTATCAGGATTACAACTGACTTCTCAGTGCAAACTATGAAAGCAAGAAGAATGTGGAGCAAAGCATTCCCAGTGTTAAAGGACTATAGATACCAACCCAGGTTACTATACCCAGCAAAAATGTCAATTATAGTTCAAGGAGAAAGGAAAATCTTCCATGACATAAACAAGATGAAAGAATACATGTCCAGAAAACCAACCCTTCAGAGAATACTTGAAGCAATTCAAAGGACAGAAGACAGGAGCAACTATCCCCAGGCATCTAGAAAGAGAAATTAACAAAAGCATAACTGCAGAAGTAGAAACCTAGACCAAAAACGCAAATGGATAATAAGGTGAAAGGAAGCAACACACATCTATCAGTTATAACATTAAATATTATTGGACTAAACTCCCCAATCGAAAGACATAGACTGGGAGATTGGATTAGGAAACAGAACCCATTGATAGGCTGTCTACAAGAAACGCATCTTACCTTCAAGGATATGCACCACCTTAAAGTGAAAGGATGGAAAAAAATATTCCAAGCAAATGGTACCAAAAGAAAGCAGGTGTTGCTATTTTAATATCAGACAAAATAGACTTCAAAGTAAAGGAAATCAGAAGAGACAAAGAAGGCCATTACATTTTTATCAAAGGAACAATTCACCATGAAGATTTCACAATTATGAATATATATGCACCAAACTCTGATGCACCAAACTTTGTAAAGACAATTCTCCAGGACCACAAGGCACAGATTAACTCCAGCACACTCATAGTAGGGGACTTCAATAATCCACAAAACCTTTGGACAGGTCAACTGGACAAAGAATAAACAGAGAGACATCTGAACTGAATGATACGAAAGACCAAATGGACCTCACAGATATCTACTGAATATTCCACCCTAATACCAGAGAATACACTTTCTAGTCAGCATCCCATGGAACATTCTCCAAAATTGACCACATACTGGGACACAAAAGAAACCTCCACAAATACAAAAAAGATTGAAATAATTTCATGCATTCTATCAGACCACAACACAATAAAGCTCATTATCAACACCAGGATAAGCCCTACTATCTACAAGAACACATGGAGACTAAACAACACACTCTTGAATAATGAATGGGTCAAGGAAGAGATAAAGAAAGAAATAAAAGCATTCCTGGAACTGAATGACAATGATAAGACAACACAACAAAACCTACGGGATATTTTAAAAGCAGTCCTAAGAGGTAAGTTTATAGCCCCACATTAGAAAAACATAAAGAGCACAAGTGAATGATCTAACACTACAGCTAAAAACACTTGAGAGAGAACAACAGATGAACCCTAAATGCAACATACAGGAAGAAATAAAAAAAAATCAGAGCAGAAATCAATGAAATCGAAATAAAGAAAACAATACAAAAAAATCAATGAATTCAAAAGTTGATTCTTTGAAAGAATAAACAAGATAAACAGACCTCTAGCCCAGTTAGCCAAAAGAAAGAAGGAACAACTCCAAATCAATACAATCCCTTCAGTACAAAAGCAATTTTTTTTCTAAATAGTTGCAATCTATAGTTGGTTGAATCCCAGATGCAAACACATCAATACAAAGGGCTAGAAAAATATATACGTTTTCTTAAATTTATTTAAAAAGAAATTTAATTTAATTTCATGGCCTCCAACAAACCAAAGTCACAAATCAAACTTCCCCACTTCCTGTTTTCTACCTCCTCTCCAACTCACTCTGCTTCCCATGTGTGGAGGAAATGTCATTTCTCTGCTTTCTCTCTGATGGTCTGGTCTCATCCTCCTGCTCCCATGCTTTCCCAAGCATTATGAACTTCCTCCCTCTGGGACTTTAAGCCAAAGCAAACCCTTTCTTCTCTAACATCCTTAATTTATTTATTTATTTTTGTATGTGTATGAATGTACTGTCTACATGTAGGTTTGTGCACCCATGTCATGCAATGCTGTGGAGGTCAGAAGAGGGTGTCGGATTCCCCTGGAACTGGAGTTATGGATGGTTCTTAGCCGCCATGTGGGTACTGGGGATCAAACCCAGGTCCTCTGCAAGATCAGTTGGTGCTCTTAACCACTAGGCAATCTCTCCAGCCCCCTAACATCCTTTTTAATTAGGGTATTCTGTCATGGCAGCAGAATACTTATCCACCCACCCTGGAAAAAAATGGAGAATAGGCTTCTGCTTACTAAATACAGATAGAAACAATCCCTTGTTATAACTTCATTATCTGAAAGATATGGACACATAACCAGGTCATTTTGGATTTTGCTCTGTTATTTTATTAATGACAAGGCCAAATCTCATAAAGTTACTTGCCAAACACATAAATCAATGGTAGGATATATAACAAAAGAAAACGAACCATATAATGAAAGCCTGGGAATGCGGGCAGCCACGAACGCTAAGGTGGAGGGGGCGGGTATCGAAGCTGTCCAGCACACACGGTGACACTGGGTCTTCACTGGCCCATGGTCCTCAGTATAAGAGCTGATACACTGTGGCACTTTCCTTGGAGCCCGTGACCAGATACTTATTATCAGAGGACATGTCACAACATAGAATGTTGTAACATTCATTTGCCTAGAAAAAGAAGGGGACAACATGCAAGGGTGAGGCTTGAGACAGACATGGGAACTTCACGTTTCAAATTTATGCAGACCCATGGCTTTGTTGGGCCATAGCTTGAACTCAAGAGTGAAAACCATGGGTTCACAACATAAGTCCTCAGTTCCCAATACTATAAAATTCCACCTCAGTGGTAATTTCCAGCTTTCTGGGTTCCATTACAAACCCCCCAATACACACACACACACACACACACACACACACACACACACACACACACACATTTCTGTACCTGGAACAACCTTTGCAGAGAAGGTGCCGCTAAGCAATAGACTGACTCATTCAGCGTGACCACAAAATAGTGCCCTGGCAAAGGAAGAATGGATGGAGAGGCTGAAGACTGAATGTTTGTTACCCCAGATCTATCTTCAAATAGACTCGAGAGTGACATCTTCTCTTCCTCACTTTCCCTGCCTGTGAAAAGCATGGCCCCAAACCGCCCATTTATCTGATGCCACCCTCCTACAACACACAGAGGACCAGTGAGTTTCACTGAGCCAGAAGACCATCACAGGAGGCTTAGTTGCCTCTCTCTGTCTGACCCTTCAGGCTTCATTCTTCACTCCACAGTACAGAGGGAGCCAGAAGGAAAAGAGGGTGAAAAGAGAAAGAAGACAAGATGCCTGTGGGGACTCACCGCAAGAGGCAAACTTCAGGTTGTGGTGTTGTGTGTATCTTTGAATAACAGCCTTATACTTCTCCTCCTGGTGTTCATGTAGGATGACAATGTCACCCATTTTCAAGCCCACTAGCACCCATTCCTCACTGGGGTCATGGGTAATGCTAAGGATCTGTGGGAAGAAGGTTTGGGGTCAGCATTCAAAGTTGTTGATGCCATCATTCATGCCACGACCTCAAACTCAGACTCGACTCTCTGCCCACATACAAGCCCCAAGCCTAGGGGTACACTTGGTCCTGAAAGCAGCCCAGTGGTCACCTCATTCCTCAGGTTGTGTTGCTGGAGCTTCTGGTAGCTCCTCATGTCCCAGGAATACAGGGTGGTGTCCTCACCGCCTGTCCAGAACTTATAGCCTGTGATGTCCACACAGCGAGACCCATAGGGAGGGACTTCATGTTTCCTAGTGAAAAACAACTCAGAGTTCTTCAGACAGGTTGAGGGCCCACAGAAATTACAGGGTGGGGAAGACCCAGATGCACCTTCCAGGCTTCCTGGCATAGCCCCACTGCCAAGAAAGGAAAGTGGGATCTCACACTCAGCCCCTCCAAAGAAACACCTGAGCAGGTCTGGAGAGAGGTCCTACCTTATCAAGATTTGGTTCCGAACATCCCAAATCTCCACAAATCCTTTGAAAGAAGCCAAGCAGATGTGGGCATCAGAGGAGAGGGCCAGAGAGTAGCATATAGGGCCTGTGGAGGGCATCCGGGCCCTAACTTGGGGAGTGGGTGCCAGGTCCCAAAGTGTCAGAGCCTGGGCCATGCCCCCAGTGATCAGACTCTGCTCATCTGGGAATAGCTTGCAGGTGAGAACACAGTTCCGAGGGTCCTGGGGGAAGGATACACTCTGTCATTACACCTTGCACTGCTGAGGGCACAGGGCTTGTCTTAGTTCTCCAATCCTGCTTGAGAGGCCCTCACCTGAAAGTCCAGCTGGGCCAGAGGTGTGCTGTCTGAGGCACACAGGGCATTCTCATCCCACACCCTTATGTAGCCAGCACCACACGTGTATGCGCGGTATGGTGTGCTGCTGATGGCAATGGCGTTGACTCGCTTCCCATGGTGGAGTGTACCAACCCTCCAGGAACCATGCGGGGCATTTCGCTTGACCACTGCCTCATCTGGAACAGGAGGCTTGAGAGAGGACAGGCCTGTCATCCATGGAGAGAGCCTGTCCAGCCCCCACACCCTAAATTCCTAGGCCTCTGTCTCACAGCAGAGTTTGGCTCAGAGGTCCCCAGGTTGCATGTCTTATAAAAATGACTCTGTGAGCTAGAGGCCCTGTTTAACAGAATGGTGGGAGGACAGGGAAGGCAGCCTCATTAAGAAGGTGCTATCCCAGACACTACCACCTAAAGGAGATGGAATAGAGGTGCGTGTGTACACACCACTTCTCCATTAGGATGTGGGGGAAGGGAGGGGAAGGGAGACTCCTGAGTGTGAAAAATATAACAGCAAGATACTTACAATGGCTTTGAGGAATGACCAAACTTCTTTGTTGGGCAAGGATGAAGAACAGAACTGGCCTACAGAGAAACAGCCACACCCACCTCTCAGGGACCAGATGTCACAGCAAGGTCAGGAGAAAAACTGCTCTCCTAATACCAGACAGGGTTCCTCATCCTTCCTCTAGGATCCAATTTGGGCACTACCCCCTCCCTGCCCACATGGTCATAACCAGCACTTACTAAACATGGCTCCTGGCTGGAAGCTATAACAAACAGAGGGAGGGGGGACAAGGAGAGAAAGGATAGCATGAAGTGCAGAGCTTGGTACTGGGATCTTCTCACCCCAAGAAAGTTGATTACCTCATCCAGCCTTGTTCAAAGGAGCCTTACCTTGTGCCAGGTGCTCCTTCTGGTTCTGCCTCTGAGAACCACATGATCTGGGGCCCATAAAGGCCCTGGGCCTGGAGGTCTGACTGCTGCTGGGTCATACTGTGTATCTCCTGATATGCAGGGCCATGGCATGCTGAGGGACTGTGGTTCAGCTGGGCCATTCCATGGAGTCTGTCCAGTTGGTATTGCTCTTGTTGCTCATGCTGAGAAGAAGTACCAGAGCTTTCTAGCATATTCTTTATCTCCTTTGTTTCATCATAAATCCTGAGTATAGTGAATGAATCCTCTTTTTCTTCACTCATGTTCTTGGATCAATCAAGCACCTGAACATCTGGCTCTAGGGACCCACCAAACAGATCCTGGGTTCCCAGTTCATCCTGATCCCCTGGTAGCATGAAACAGAACAGAGAGGGGATGGAGATGGCTCCACCAGTAAAGTGCTTGTTATACAAGCATGAGAAGCTTAGTTCAGATCCTCCTCATGCACCTAAAAGGACAAGCATACACCTGTAATCTCAGTGCTGAGGAGGTGGAGATGGGGGCTCACTGGCCACCCTAATTGAGGAACTCCAGGTTTGGTGAGAGATTCCATCTCAAAAACATAGCACAAGCCTATCAGCCTGCGTTTGAACCCCAAAACCCACATAAACAACCAGATGTGGGGACATACACCCATAATCCGGATGTGGGGTTAGACTCAGTCGAAACTTGAAGGCCACCTAGTCTAGAGTAGGCAGCACTGTAACAGAAACGACAGGGAGACCCTGCCTCGAAATAAGGTAGAAGGAGAAAACCAACTCCCAAAACATCCTCTGACCTCCATATATGTGCTGTGTGTGCACATATGCTAACATGCAAAAGATTCAAATTTTTGAAAAAAGTAGAGAGCAATCAAGGAAGGTATCAGACATCAACCTCCTGCCTCCTGCATGCATACATGAATACATGTGCATGAACACCTGCATACACACTTGCATACATGCAAATATACAGAGAGAGAGAGAGAGAGAGAGAGAGAACACAGAGGCAGAAATTCCAATATTTTGTGCATACTCTGTTTCAAATGGTCTGAGAACACTTCCTTTAAGGTACGACTTCCAAAGACTGGTTACCAACTAACTTTTACACACATGTGGAGTGCACTTATGGTTAGATCAAATCAAACTCATCCTTTAATCAGGACATACTCATTTCAAATGCAGGTTCATCCCCGATACACCCAAACCCTAAAGCTACAGGAAATCCATACACAAACCACAGAGTCTCACTCCCTACAGGGGGCAGATGAAGCAGCTCAAGCCCATGAGCTCACACCTTAGATGCCCTACATGATAGGAACAGAATGCACGGTGACAAAGAGTTGGCCTGGCAATGGTTAACATTTGCTGCACCCTGAGCTAATTCTAAGAGTGAACAGAATTCCCCCTGTAGGCTTTTCAATACTGAACAAGACTAGTGCCAAAGACTAAATGGAAGACAGTGCACTTAATTGTAGACTGTGCAAAGAACCAAAGCTCTAAGGAGTTAAAACAGACCAAGTACCCTCCTTCAGAAAGATTCTGCTACAATCTGCCCAACAGTTAGCCCTGGGGAGCCCCAGTTTCTGTTGATAGAGCATAACAGAAACCTCGGAGAAACAGCAGATAGCCATGGAGAGAGAATCTTCTAATCAGAATAACGGTACCAGGGCTCAATCCCTGGCTCTTAGGGATGATTCCAACAGGCCCTACGCAGGAACTGGGCAAGAACTGGTTAGTTGTATTGCTCTTACTATATGTTTGACCCTGAATTAAATGTTTCACATAGGGGATCTCCTTTTATCCTTACAATCACATACACTATATTTAATGGTTGGTTGGTTGATCTGCTGGTTTTGTGGTGCTGGAGATCAAATCAAGGGGCTTCCTTGCACATATTAGGCAAGCAAACTATCACGAAGCTAAACCCATGTGAACCACATTTTGTAGAGACTGTTTTGATACAGGGTCTCTGTAGTACAGGCTGACTACAAGTCTCTGGCTACCCACTTGTGTCAACCTCCCAAGTGCTAGGATATGTTTCAGATTAAAAAACTGAAACTCAGAGCAAATGGGCATCAAGTCCAAGATCCAGCACCCAGGAAGCACAAAGAAGCTCAAACCTTGATCTCTCAGCTCCCTTTTCAACCTCCCCACTAGAAGGACAAAGGCACCATTCACCAAAATTACCAAGACAGCATCCTTTCAAGGCACTGTACTCCATCTTTCAGGAAGTTATCCTGTCAAGAAAACTGGATATATACAAAATGATACACTTACAAGATGGAGCAAAACTCAAGCCCACAGGAGGAAGACTGGGGAGCAGGTTAGCAAATCCAGAGTGGAAAGTAACAGGATAGCTGCAGTAGCAAGAACTCACCCACTGACACAGAAAATCCCAAAGTGTAATGAGAGGTGGAGGTGGGGTGAAAAGTTCAGAACAATGTACGAAATATGCAGCTGCTGGTGTAAAAAAAAGCAGGATGGAAATTAAAATCTATCTACATACATGTTTGTTTACATACCCGTGTAAGTAGAATGGCTGCTTTTGTAATGATGACAGAATGCACAAGTCCTATACAAGCTCAAACCAGACAAAAATCCCAACATAGACATGGAGAAGTAGGTAAGAAATCCCAATGCAATCTAAGGAACTCTTGGCAATTGATTGCTGCTTGGACAGGGAGAGGCAGAATTTTCTAGGAATGGGACTCTTGGTGGACCCACACTGAGGGACAATCGGGGACACGAATCAGACTCTATGGGCTGCAATATATATATATATATATATATATATATATATATATGTATTATATGAGAGCACATTATATATATATATATATATATATATGTATGTACATTAAATTGGGTGGGGGGGACAATGGAGGGAGGTTCTGATAGGAGAGGTGATCTAAATACCATCAAATTATATTGTATGAACTTCACAAAAATTCAATGACTTTTTTTACAATGTAAAAAAAAGAAATTGGCAAACAGGAAAGAAGAATAAGAGGGAGCTTAGTCACTGTAAGTCTTAATAGTGGTTTTCCATATCTGTGGATACTTCAACCTAAGTTAAAAATTGTTGCACCTGGTATTTCTCACCCAAGTGACTTTTCACCTCCCTAAAAAAAACAGTCCTGGTGATTCTTAATTTGATGTTGCATTCTCTTAACACATTTTCTCTGAAAGGCATCAGTCTTCCTTTAACTAGGGACACCAGGGGCTACCTCAGCCCCTGGCGAGGGTGACCGTGTCAAATACAAGAGGACCCCACACAAGCAAGGGACCAGCTACCAGCCCCCTCATGGAAGATGGGTAAGGCTTAAAGACACTGAGGACACTGAGCCAGAACTTCTGACTTCAGCTAAGAATAGAGTCAGAATCGAGATTTTCCTCTCCAGTCTACAAGAGCTGGGAAATGCCACGTTGACAATACTCTGGGACAGGAAGCTCATCTTAGAAGGCAGGACAAAGCCAAGACATGGGAAGTGGAGGAGTAAAGATCCAGTTGCAGGGCCCACTGCCAGTCCTGGATCTGCCTTTTCACACCCAGGGACTGCCTAGAGCTCCAGGGCTTCAATTTTTAAGCACTAAAGGATTACTGAAACCCTGGGTCGGAACCTGGTCAGGCGTCTGGATCCTGAATGGCTAGTCGAGAATCAGGGCCTGCTCACCCCCCATGCTGAGCCACTGCTGGGCCGACATGTCCAATCACACTTGGGTCTTTGAATAGACAAGACTGGAGTCTTCCCCGTACATTCATGGCAGGCCCTGATATAGAGAAACATCAGGATAAGCATTTGGACTGGATTTGTGCAAAAAGCTTTTGCTCTCGGGAGCTCACTTCCAGCTGACTCCCCTTTGTTCCTAGGGCAGATCCTCAGCAGAAGCCAATGGCGATGGGTGAGAGGAAGGGAGAAACCACTTTCCTTTCCTCTCTGCTCTTGCCTAAACGCATATGCCTCTGTGCCTATCATTTTAATCACAGTTTCTGAAACAAATGAGCCAGAGACGTGTTGCAATTCTGTGGATGTCTTAAATTTGAGCACACATCACAATCCTCTGGAGGGCTTGTTTGGACTGCCAGGCCCACCGCCAGAAATTCTGATTTAGGAGTTCAGGGTAGGTGCTGAGACTCTGTATTTCTAACTGGTGCCTGGTGATGGGAATGTTGATGCAGATGGTGGTAGTGATAGTATGGTGATTATGGGAAAGATGGGAATGATGATGGTGGTAGTTGATAGTAGTTGTGGTGGTGGTGATGATGTTATGGTAGTCGTAGAACTGATCGTATTGGGAGTGATGAAGGTGGTGGTGGTAGTAATGGTTGTAATATAGGTAGTGATCATGATGGCAGTGATCACAGCAGTGGCAGTAACATGTTATGGTGGTGGTGGTATTGGTAGTAATGGTGGCTGTGATAATGGTGATAATCACAGTGGTATTAGGACTGTTTGTGACAATGGAGGTGCAGTTGCGGTAGTGATGGTAGTAGTTATGCTGATCATGATGGTAGTGATAATAATGACAGTGATGTTATTGTGGTGGTGGTAATGGTTGTAATAGTGGTGGTGACCATGGTGCTGCTGATCACAGTGGTGGTGGTGGTAATGGTCATGATAACGGTGATGTGATGGTGAACATAGTGATAGGAGGTGGTAATGCTGCTGTTGGTCCAGGGACCACATCTGAGAACTTCTGCACAGCCCTTCTATCTGCTGGCTCCTGTCCACAGGAGGGCGGTGGGTAGAAACTTCTACTCTGGTCAGCCAATCTGCCTCCTGCTTGCCCTCTCCCCTCACAAAACTACTCCATATTCTAATTTCTTTCTCACTCATTAACATTCTTGTGAAACAAAAATCCTGAAATGGCTGCTACCTGGAAATCTCACATGACGCCTTACTTCCAATCTCTAAAGTTCCCTGTCTCTCCCTTTCCTCTTCCTCTTCCCCCTCCTCTTGTCCCTAAGGCTTTTGTTGCCTTTCAGATGATCCTAAGATCCCCAGCCTGATATTAGAGATCTGTCCCCATCTGCTCTCCCTGTTCATTCTCTGTGTTTCTGCCACAACTGACCCACTGTTCTTAGCAGCACATCCACACCCTCAGATTTTGCCCATTCTTGTCCCTATCCCAGAAATTCTGTTCCCTGCTCACTTGTGTATCAAATAGATACTCCCATGCCCTCTGAGCTGGGCTTGTACAAGGGACCAAACACTAGACCAAGGCCAGGAGCCCTGTCCTTGAGGAGCTCCTTGTTAAAAAAAAGGGGGGGGTAGGTGGTGGG
This sequence comes from Rhizomys pruinosus, assembly GCA_009823505.1. Classification (NCBI taxonomy): domain Eukaryota; kingdom Metazoa; phylum Chordata; class Mammalia; order Rodentia; family Spalacidae; genus Rhizomys; species Rhizomys pruinosus. The sequence goes on from VZQC01010445.1 coordinate 1,053,410, forward strand.
GCCTGTGGTCAGTGCAATCCTTGGAGGAAATGATTTCTAGAACTACCATTGGGTCGGGATCATACAATGGTGGCTGTCTGTGTTATCACAGCTAGCTGTGTTGACACCTGAGGAGAACATTTCCATGCATCCTATCCTAACTCACAATTCATCTTTTGGTGATTTATCTTTTTTTTTTTTTTTTTTTTGTTCTTTTTTTTAGACAGGGTCTCCCTGTAGACCCCGCTGGCCTGGAGCTCCCTCTGTAGACCCGGCTGGCTTGAACTCACAGAGATTCCACCTGCTCTGGCCTCTCAAGTTGCAGAGATTTAAAGGCTCTGTGCCACCACGCCCAGCGTGATTTATCTTTTTATTGATTCTCATAGGACACATGCAGTGAGGTACATGGGGCTTGGGTTCTGTCCCCACTTTGGAAATATAAGAATCAACTGGAGGAGGCGTTATCAGACTCTCATTGGTTCTTCCAAGACCAGAATATAACTCTAGCCTATTACTTTAAGAAGTGTATTTGTGGAAGAATGAAACAATAGTCACCCACTTTTAGTAAAATTTAAAGCTCAAACAATAGACAGAGACAAATATATCATGAAGCGTCTAGCCAAGGAAAATGTGAAGCCTTTGGGAAGACAAATTGGGAAGTCGAGCCACAGCAGTCCAACTATTTGTTTGATTATATCTTGTCACAAATACAGAAATATGATAACTTAATAATGCCTGTAGTAGATTTGTCAAAATACCTCACTTCATTGAATTATGATGTCCTGGCCTATTGTATAATTGAAGCTTTAGCAAATCCAGAAAAAAGAAAGAATGAAGCATGATGATACAAACTTATTTCACAGCTGGTATTTCAGATCTGGCCTGTTTGTGGTATGGTTTTTCATAAATATCCGATTGATCTCGCTGGTCTTCTTCAGTATGTAGCCAATCAATTAAAGGCCTGGAGAAGCTTTGACTTGCTTATATTGAAAAAAATGGTGCAAAAAATGGCAGGAATAGAAATTACAGACGAAATGACAGTTGAGCAGCTAGAGGCCATTACTGGTGGGGAGCAGCTCAAAGCCGAGGGTAGTTATTCTGGCCAGATCAGAAACACTAAAAAATCTTCTCAGAGGTTAAAAAAATGTGCTTGAAAAGCCTTATCAAGGCATAAGACTACTAGATAAGATTTATGGTGTGAGTGTGTGTGTGGTGTGTGTGTGTGTGTGATGAGAAGCGCATAGAGAGAGAGAAGAGAGGGATCACGCGAGACTGAGAGACGAGACAGAAGCGGAGGCATATGTCTTATAGCAGTCTGTTGTTGGCCTTTTAACTCACTTAATGGTATGTTTTTTTGTATGTGTATGAATGTACTGTCTGCATGTAGGTCTGTGCACCCATGTCGAGCAACGCCACGGAGGTCAGAAGAGGGTGTCTGATTCCCCTGGAACTGGAGTCAAAGACGGTTCTCAGCTGCCATGTGGGTGCTGGGGATCGAACCTGGGTCCTCTGCAAGAGCAGTCGGCACTCTTAACCGCTAGGCTATCTCTCCAGCCCCACTTAACGGTACTTTTAAGTGAACATAATTTCTTAATTTTAAATGAGTTCACTTTAAATTTTCTTTTAAAATTATTTTTTTAGATCTCATATCAGAAAGGGTTAATGATTCCAATACAATGGAGAAGTTCCTTTGGTTTTTCTTCTGAAAGTGTCATTATCTTTCATATTTACATCTGTGATATCTAGGACCTTTACAATATCCAGAAATACTTGTAGGGTCCAAGAACGAAGCCTGGGCCTATTTGGCGAGACAAGACAGCATGTGTGATGATGAGGAATCCAGACCTGATTCTTTAATAGCTTATCAGCTTGTGTGGCTGTTTCCCAATCTGATAGTGGCCATAACAACAGCTACAGCCCATTTCCCCTAGGGCTAGGGGAAATTTAATCAGACTTCTGTTTCAGGGGAGTTGGATGCATGAAGGATGACCACAAGACCCAAAGATTAGTAAGAGTGTCAGTGATATCAGATTCCAAATAAATAAATGTGCATTAAGGACTCAGGGCTTCTTAGTGGCCCCAGAGAGACAGAGGCTGGTGAGTGAAGGACTCCAGCTATCAGTTAGTGTTGCCTGGAGGCCAGGATTTCTAGGTGAGGCAGGGAGTCTAAATCATGCTGGGCTGTCTGAACTGTCACAGTCCACTTTGTGGTTAACCAAGGAGAGCAGCTTACATGTCAGGACACTAAGATGCAGAGAGGAGCTGAAGTGATTTGCTCATAGTCACATAGCACAGAAGTGCTGGAGGTAGGGCTTCAGCACAGGTGTGCATGTGGACCTTACCTCCACCCAGTTTCAGGGATGTGGAAGAGGAGGAAGAAAGAGGTTCCAGCAACCTGGAGAAAGTGGATCCTCTGCATGGGGCTGGATGCTGGACTATTAAGAAACTAACCCGTGCTGAGAAGATGTGGGGATGTGGGGAGGGGTAAGAATACCTAACTACTTAACAGGTTCTAGATTTAACATACCATTTATTTTCAGTGGAACTTTGGTATATGGGTGGAGGGTATATATGCATATTTTAGAGTAATATAAAATCAAAATGGAAAAATGTAAACCCTGTAATATGATTTGGAAATACACAGTTTGTTTTCAGATGACATAATTTTAGTATAGGTGATCATATATATATATATATATATATATATATGCATGCATACGTTGAAGCAATACAAGTTGGAGGGAACAACAATAAAAGAACTGGGACAAAAAGCTGACTGAAACAGTGAAGTTCTCCCCAAAACAATAATCCTCTGCTTTGAAAAAAAAAGACTCAGAAAAAGATGCAGGACATGTATGGCAGAATGCATGACCTTGGGTGGGGTGGGGGGAATTGAAAGGGAGATGAGTCTAAATTGGACTGAGAAATGATGTATGATATATCAAAAAATTTAATAACAATTAAAAATATATATTAAATTTTAAAAAAAGAAGTATACGCAAACCAAAAATAAAAAAAAAAAAACTGCAGCATAGAAAGCAACTACGTGGAGAAGAGTCTGAGGGAGCCTGAGGGAGAGCACGTCAGGGGCAGTTGAGTCACCCGGACACTTTGAAAATTATTGGATGGACACCAAAAAGGAAGAAAATTGCAACAAAGTTATATAGTGATCAATTGATTGATTGATTGATGAAGGCATTGTGACCAGAGGCCTCAGAATTTACCTCTGTAATTCTTTAAGGAATAGGCTGTATTTGATATTATAGTGTCTAAAGAAACTTTAGAGGTCTTAATTAGCATAAGTGACAACTATGTGTATATAGTTTTAATATTATTTGATTTTAAAACATAATAAAATTTCTTTAAAAAATTATTGGATGGAGAAAGATGCTCTTCCTGTTGCCTCCAGGAAATTGTAAAGACCCTTTGGGCCCAAACTGCTTGAACCAGCATGGGGCAGAGAATGAAAGCTGGACCCATAATCCCCAGACACAGCTGTGCATCTTCATGGTCCTTCACCCCAGTGGTCAATTAGCATTGCTTTCTTGAGCCCCACTCTGCTAGATACTAAGGATTCAAGGCTGGGCCTATACTCCTGGCCATGACCCTTGTGAATTCTAGTCTTTGGGAGAAACTGGTCCTTGAATTGGCCATTACAAATCAGAATGGAAAGGGCCATGTGGGGGAAGGAGCACAGAGGAAAGCACGTAGCTTCGAGTGAGGGCTAAGACATCAAGGGTAGCCGGGCTTCACAGGGCCAGTTGGGTAGTAGAATGGCAGGCGCAAAGGGTTAGAAGAGAAGCATATTCCAGGAACTTGAGGAAAATTTAAGGACCAGAGAACAGAGGGTATGTTCCTAGGAAGCACAGAGGGAAGGAACGTGTGCTCTTCTCTAAGGAGAATAGGGAATATTGAAGAAACTGAGTTGAGGGAATATAATCACACTTATATTCAGAAGGACTCAGACTGTTCTTCCATGCATAGACCAGGGAAGGGGCCAAAACTGCAGGCTGGTGAACACCTGAAAGATGCTGAACTCTGCCAGGCATGGTGGCACACACTTTTAATGCCAGATCTCAGGAAGCAGAAGCAGGTGGATCTCTGTGTTTGAGCTCAGCCTTGTCTACACATGAGTTTTTCAGGACAGGTGGGCAACACTGAGACACACTTCATGCTCACAATCAAAACCGTAGAAAATTGCATGCCTGTAGAATGTGGAGAACTTGGAACCCTCATACAAAAATCACGAAGAAACTGGGAAAAATGGTTTGAGAGTTTCTCAAAAATGTTAAACAGAGAATTTCTTTTTTTCCCTTTGTATATATTCTTTTTTATTTTGTTATACCTTCCTCAAACAGAGACATTCAACAGTAGTTAGAATGGCCATCTCCCAACATTAAAAAAAACTGTACCCCCAATAGGTGAACAAAAAAATAAAAAGAAAAAAAAGCCAGGCGTGGTGGCGCACGCCTTTAATCCTAGCACTTGGGAGGCAAAGGCAGGTGGATCTTTGTGAGTTCAAGGCCAGCCTGGTTTACAGAGTGAGTTCCAGGACAGCTGGGGCTACAGGGAGACCCTGTCTCAAAAAGACGAAAAAAAAAAAAAAAAAAGATGAATAGTATCCTAGAGTTCAGCTTCAGTAAGCCACTGTGGAGCCTTAAATGGTGAGGCCTTCCAATTTCAAAGTGATGTGTCTTCAACTTGGATCTATTATAATGGAAAAAAAAATTAATGTTTGGTGAAATGAGATTTCATTTCCAGACAGGATTAGTAACAGCATTCACTGATTTCATGTTCTTCTTTGTGAACTGTGAAGAGAATGAATGGTAGCTAGGAGGTCAGTGGGGTTCCAGCTGCAGAGGAGGACAGTACACCAGGACAAAACACCTGTATTTTTAATTACAAAGCTAACAGCAGTTTTAAACCTGCAACTTAATTACAGAACAACTACACCAAAATCTTTTCAATGGAAAACAAAATAACAAAAAGTGTTAGAAACTAGATTTCAGAAACAGTGCAATAGATCAGGCTAGTAACTATAAACAGCACTAAATAAAAATATCTTGCTAAGATGAGGGGTTCAGCTTGGTGAGATCATTCCAAAGTATAACAGTTTTACTCTTACACAAACTATACTACAAAAATAGTTTTATGAACTGATTTCTGGATAAAAGGTATTCACAAGGTTTATTATCAAAAACAAAGTACCTTAGCTGACAAGCATAGGTTAGAAAAAGCAACAAAATGATTGGTCAAACCTTCTTAAGGGCCATTATAACAGTTAACCCAATAGATTTCAGATGAGATGCCACGTGTCTGTGACTCAGGCAGTCTGAGGTTCCTCTTTCTTTACTTTTTCAGATGGGTCTACGCTCTTCCAGATCTGAGAAACCTTCTCGACCATCCCTGACGCCCCCTCTTTATAGGAAAAAAGAACAAACATGATGGTAATGAACCACTCCCTAACTGTAAATAAGAGCCATATTGTTACAGTGGTAATTTCCTATACAAAAAGGTATAACTACCTTTTTTTAATTGACTGATAGGCATAGGAACTGTGAAAGGATTATTCTCTATTCTAGAGCCAAATTCACATAGAAAGTCGTTTATAATGTCTATAATTAGCAAAATATATTACTACAGGAGAGCCTGCATAGCACAATGAATTGTTCTGCCTATGAGATGCTTGGCTAGGGTATTCAAATCCCTGCTCCCCCCAAGTGGTAGATTAAAAGGCCTTATTGCCTATAAGTGCGATATATGAAGGAGAAAAGGCAGTAGTTCTGTTGTCGCAAGACCTGGTGTGAGCATGGAAAAATTGTTATGAGACGCACATGTGGCTAGCGTACAACTGGCCTCCTGAAAGTGAAGAGAGAGCGTTACCAAAGGCCACCTAAAGCCAATACAGCAATATGTGTCTCCCTGGGACAAGCAAGACTCCCTCCAACAAACAGACACCTCACACAGCCTGGAGATATGTGCAACTAGTGGCAGCCAAGTGTATATATATATCTCAAAATCTATTGGCATTAGCTCTCTCCCTTGGGGAGTCTAAACTCACAGCGGATGCCACAAGCTTCATGGTCCTCTAGTGGTTAGGAAGAGTTATAAACCACAATAAGAATTGTCACCCTTTATAGAGGAAACACAGTTTAGTATTAGCATACCATCCTACAAGCATCTGTGTCTATGCTCATAGCTTAGCTTGTCATAATAAGATTGTACTGCTTAAATGCCTGTACTCCAATAGCTTGTGCTTTGTAGTATGACTAAAAAGGGTATCACTGGAAAAGCTGTCAACCCTATGAAGGGAACAACTGAACAGACTAGAGTCCAAAATGACACCTCCAGAGAAAAAACAGAGACTGTTTTTCTTCTCACCCACTTGTGCCCCTTTCCCAAAGCCCAGGGAACAAACTGCGGAAGAGGAGGCGTGGTAGATTGTAAGGGCTGCAGAGAGATAGGGGTGAATCATGAGACTACAGGAATATAGTCTGGACTCCTAACTGATCAACATGCCTGTGCATACAAGCTTCTCCAACTGGACTATGGGAACCTTGGGTTGTTCAAAATTTGGACATAGATACTTGCAAAATGCACCAATTACCTAATTGTATGACAAACTGAGTAACATCAATGTTATCTACAAACAACTGTGTCATTATATTGTAGAATCCCTTAAAAATAAACAAATAAATTTTTAAAAAAGTACATTAGCTACTTTGAATTTTCATTAATAACTACAACAAAAATTCACAACCATGCTATAGGAAAAAAGAAAAGAAAAGAAAAGAAAAGAAAAGAAATAAACTGCCCACCCCGTCAGTCCACCTGACTGAGAGTTTTCTTCAGCACTATGGTCCTAGCAGGTCCCCTCATGACAGAATGTGGCAGTCATGAATTAATTATTGTTGTTCAAATAAAAAAGTAAAAACAAAACAAATCAGACCTGACAAAATCTTACCAAACACATGTCAATTTACAATTGAGTTTACTTTACAAAACACCTACATTGACACAATAGGCTCCTAGCAGCATTTGCAGACAAATGTTCTTTTAATTCATCCTTACACGCTGTAAGTGAATAAATTACACTATTTAAAGAATTACTGTCAATAAGTTCCCCTTTCTCTTTTATCAGAGAAAAAGAATAGGGCAGACAAGAAGACTGGGAAGGAGCACACACACAGTAACTACAGACGCAACAGCCAGAGGTCGGCGATCACCACCACACAGCACGACGCTCCTACAGCCACTTCACAAGTATTTTCAAGAAAAATATTTTGTATTATAGGTAAACCCTTCAACGCTTTCACTCTTCCTCAAAATCAGTCTGGGTCTAGTTGCTGGCAGCTGCAGCACTAGGTACTGGGCCTGCAAGTCATCAAAAAGAGAAAAAGGGAAATACCTTTTCCCATAGATGAAAAACAATTTTTATTTTAAAAAAGAAAATACATTAAATTTTAATTTGGACTTGCAAAGGAATACCATGTAATAAATGGCTTAAAGTAGTCTATCAAAAAATTGGGGGAGATTTCATAGTGAGTCAGCAAGGCATTTTTGTTTTATTTAAAAAAAAAACAAAAAACAACAAAACAATAAAAAAAAGCCTCATTTCCTTACAGAAAGTTTTTTTGAATGAACCTGTAAACAAAAAGCTCCCATTTCAAAATAAAAACAAAATCCCAGATCATGTAGATGTTTACAATGATTACATTTATCTAAGTAACATACATACATGTTCAGTTGTAAGATGTTAACTAAATTTCTGTGACAATTTTTTTTTAATACCGAGAACATTAGAGTTAATGCAGAGTCCTAAGGATTATCTAGTAGTCACTATGTTTTTCTTAAGTCTTCACTTTAGATGCTGTTATTTCTAACACAGGTAAGCAGGCAGTCTTTCATATGCTCAAACACTGGAATCTTTGGTTGCTACCATATCAGCTGGCTTGCAAACAAGAAGCCAGCCATTTAAAGAACGTTTTAAGTCAACAACTTGCAAACCCCAGGGATGAAAAACCCTAAAAACACAATTGTGAACATTTACAACCATCACAACTGTGTCTGAAGACTGTTCATGCCATTCTTCTGAGATGAGATCTCAAAGCAGTATAGTTCAAAATAAAATGTTTTAACAAAACATTGGCATATGCACGATTTCTCCACCAATTTGTGTGTCAACCATTTAGTTAACTTTTCCACTTGAAAAAAATGCAATAGAAAACCTGACACCATGTTTCACTATCTCAGTTAATATTCACAATTGCAGTGGCTACAACTCAGGATACAGCATCACCAATGCTGCCCAGAGTCAGTTTATATTAAGTTCTTTACACCAAGTAAATGGTTGTCCACAACCACTGGCTAGTGTACATATGAACTAAAATGTCTAGATTTGGGGAGAATCAAATGCTGCTCCATCATCTGCTCTGCTGCTTCTGCTCCTTCTTCATGCTCAGAAACCTGTGGGGGTTTGGGCCTGCTGACCCTGCCCACTGGAAGAGGCTGCCTGCTGTGCTGCTTTCTGTTTTAACATTGTCCAATCAAATGTGTAGTCATATTGGTGGTTCAGGGTTCTGAAAAGGATGCGAAATAGCTGCCTCAGATACATGTAATCTGGAGCCTCTTCAAAGCGCAGTCCACGGCAGTAATTTTAGTACATGATGAGTTCTGCAGGAAACCCCTTACACAAAACTTCAACAGGTGTAGACATCTTCTTTTCACTAATCTTTTCATATTTTTGTTTCTTTGTTGCAGCCTTCAGCCCTTGCCACGGCAGACTGGTTCTATTAAAATACATCAAAACATATGGGCTGGAGAGATGGCCTAGCGGTTAAGAGCACCGACCGCTCTTACAGAGGACCCGGGTTCGATCCCCAGCACCCACATGGCGGCCGAGAGCCGTCTGAAACTCCAATTCCAGGAGAACTCCAGTTCCAGGGGAATCCGAGACCCTCTTCTGACCTCCGCGGCATTGCACGACACGGGTGCACAGACTTGCATGCAGACAGTACATTCATACACATACAGAAATAAATAAAACAAACAAAAAAAAATAAAATAAAAAAATAAAAAAAAATAAAAAAATAAAAACATATCCTAATGATTCCATGTCATCTCAGCAACTCTGTTCAATACCAAGATGTGCAATGATGCTGGCATATCGGGCAGTGCCAGTGAGATTCTTATCTTCTCTGTATGGTATATGTTGCCTTGTCCTGTTGTCTCTGTACTTTTTGGCCAAGCCAAAATCAATAAGGAATAACTTATTACAGTGATGCCCAATACCCATTAGGAAGTTATCTGGTTTCTCTGTGTATAAAGTTCTTTGTGTGCACATATTCAATTCTACTGATCATCTGATCAGCTAACATAAGTACAGTTTTCATTGTGAATCTTCTTGAACAGAAATTGAAAAGGTCTTCAAGGCTGGGTCCCAGAAGGTCCATGACTAGCACATTATAGTCTTTTTCTTGTCCATACCACCTTATGTGCGGGATGCCAACCCCACCTTGATGAATCTTATACAGTTTGCTCTCGTACAGCAACTAGGGGTGCCTGGCCTTCTGCGATTCTAGCTTCACTGCCACTTCCTCGCCGTTGGTGATGTTGATCGCCAGATAAATGTCCCCGAAGGAGCCAGATCCGATCTTTTTTCCCTCCGACGATGAACTCGGCCTTGGAGCCGCTGCTGCTCGCCATTCTGAGACTCGAAGATGGAGCCTGGGGCCGAGCCCCGACACTTCTACCGGGAGGACGGCGGGCTCCGGGGCTACTCCACCCATCGAGGCTGCAGAGGGCGGCCGAGACGCGGAGCCGAGGCCTTCCCGGCCTCACGGGGCTTCACGGGGCGCCGAGCCGGCCGAGGAAGGCCCGCTGGCTCGGCGTGCTCGGGGCCAGGCGCGGTGGCTGAGACGCGGGCGCGGGACTCTGGGCGGCTGCCGCGCGCTCCCTCTCGACGTAGGGGACGGGAAAGGGGACGCTGCGCGTTAGGGCGGCGCTACCGCTGCCACAACTGCCGCCGGTTACGGCCTGGAGGGAACTGTCACTCGGCCGCCGCGGCCATTTTGTTCCTCCAGGGCCGACGCCGCCATTTTGTTCCTCCAGCTCCAGCCTACACAAAATGCCCCCCAGTCCCCGGGAGCCGCTTCCTAAACAGAGAATTTCATAAGACCTAGTAATTTCACCTTTGGCTATGTACCCAAAAGAACTGAACTGGGACTCTCAAACATATTCTTATACTACAGTATTCACAGCAGCCTTATTGAGGACAGCTGACTCTGGTGACATCAGCACAAGTGTCCATCAGCAGATGAATGCATAAACGATATGGTCTATACAGAAAATGAAATATCATTTACCCATAAAACAAATGCCATTCTGATACAAGCTACAGCAAGGATGAAACTTGAAAATATCAGGCTAAGGGAAAGAGGTCAGGAACAAAAGTTCACACATGGTATGATTCAGTTTATATGAAGTATCCAGAAACTAACCCATGGGGACAGAAAGCAGAGTGGTGATTGCAGAGGATGGAAGCCTGGGCCTGGGAAGAGACAGCTTGCTAATGAGGATGAGTTCCTCTGGGTGTGATAAAAAATTCTGAAACTACATAATGATGGTTGTTCAATGCTGTAAATATACCTAATGTCATACCATTCTACACTTTATAGAGTTGAAATGGCAGCTTTCACGCTATGTGTATTTTTTAAGAAAAAAAATCAGGAGTTAAAAGCCTCATATGTCCCAATATAATTTTCCTTCTTCCTCTTCATCCACTAAACTCCAGGAATGTCAGCCTGCAGTTTTCTTAGTTTTGCTACTCTAGAAGCCAGTGAGCTGCAGATGCCTCCTGCCAGGAATATAGTCAATGGGAGGAGGCCCACAGCAGTGAACAGGTCAACATCCAGGTGATCTTGGCAGAATAAAGAGCACTGGCCTGCAGGTCTTTGTTTGAGGCTGTGCCCTCCAGTGGACAACTGTAGAGCTGTCCATTCTCATCTCCTCCCCTAAGGTCCTTGGTGCTCCTGTGTGGGTCACTTGATGGCTGTGCTTATGCTATTGTCCCCCTCCCACTCTGGAAATTTCTCTTTTAGCAAAGTGCCACTGGGAGAGTAACCTGGACACTGCTGATGAAAATGGGTAAATACTATCCATAGGCACAAAACACCTCCTCTCTTCCCAATACAGTCATACTAGATATCGTGAACACATTAAGGGGACTTGCCACTGAGAGGCGCCCAGTGAGCTGGCTGGCCATTGGATGCAAATACCTACATTTCCAAGATGAGGGGACAGGGGGCACTAAAGATTAGGCCGAGGTCACTAAATGGGGGAGGGAGAGCAAGGCTCACCCAGGAGGCCAGGAAGGAAAAAAAAATAGTATATGAGCATTGTGGAGGGTTGTCCTGGGTGGAAGGGACAACACTGGACCAGAGCCCTCCTCCCTAATGACCTGGTCCTTTGCAGTCACAGGGAGCCTCCAAGCCTCCATTCCTCACTCAGACTCCTTTCAAACAAGAGCACGATGGCGGTCCCCACTTCCTCCTGTGCACTGCTATTACCTACCCTGTGTGGTGGAACACTGGATTCCAAGCCATGATTTGCAGATTTTTTTCTAGAATCTGCCTCCTCTTCCAGTTACCTCCAAGGTAATTTGAGCTACTCCCTCCCCCCCACCTCCCTACCCTGGTGCTGTCACTCTCAGGGGCCCTGCACCCTCACTACCCTCATAGACTAGCAGCTATGTCAGGACACGGAGATGCTAGCTCTCTCTAAGAGGTTGCAGTGGGCTAGCCCCCTGCAGCCCTCCACTTCGGGCTTTTCGGCCAGCTTTTCAGTTCCGCCCTGGGAGACCCGGAGCCATTTTTGTGCCAAGAGCTCAGTTCCAGCTGCCTCAGTGGCCTGGGTCTGGGATGGTTATACACAAGTTTCTCCTCAGGATCGAGGCCAGGACACTGCCTTCGTGTGGCCGAGGGACCTGCTGTCCTCACACGGTCACCATGGTTATTGTCTTCCCACCAGGCTGCAAGCAGCTGTGAGGATGGCCGCAGGGGAAGGGGAGGGGGAGGGGACGACGCCTGATGGCTTCAGAGCCTGCCTCAAGTGTTCAGGGCACCCCTACCCCAGCCCCCGGGGATCGTGACCTTGTCCCCTTCCACTCCCACATCTGCACAAGGCAGAAAGAGCCAAGGATGTGGCCCTCCGTGAGTGGCGGATGTGGAGTGTAGTCTCCTGTCTTGTGTGCGGTGGAGCCCTGGGAGACACACTCCCGCACATGCGCGCGCTGCCTCGGGATAGTGCAGGGTCGGGGGCGACGCACCGGGCTGTATCTCAGAACTGCCCCTTACCACAGCGGGTTGAGCCGAGTTGCTGGCACTGGTTGGTGGGGACGACAGGAGATGCTTGGGGCACCGCACAGTCGAGGAAGGCTTCCTGGAGGCTGGGCTTGGACTGAGGGTGGGTGGGATTTCCGCGGCCAATACGGGGTGGAAGCCACGCTTCAAGAACATGGCAGCCACTTGATGGCCCGCCCAGCTCCGGTATATCAAAATGGACCAGGAGGAGGGCTTTGGTCCCAGAAACTAAAGAGCAGGCGAGAATTCCGGCCCACCCATTGGCTCTGACCATGGGAGGGAGCCCCCAGGAGGCCTGGAAGGTACTAGATCCGCTGGAAACCACCTGGTCTTGTGGGGCTTGAGAGTTTAAGGAGGCGGGGCCCTTTCTGTCCTCCACACCCTTGCCAAGATAGGCTCTTCCCCCAGAAGAGCCCAAGAGTTAGTTTATGCTGGGTTGTCCAGATCGTGGTCAAGTGGAAGAGCCCAGTAAACATTCTGGAATCAAACAGAATGCTCCTCGCTTTCTGGCCAGACAATAACAGACAAGAGTGGGAAAGTGGTCTGTAAGAAGGGAGAAATTCACAGACAGAGAAACCATGAAAGAGCTTTACGGCCTCTTAGAACAACCTGCTGCCGACCCACACAGACAGGCCAGGTGTTCTCTGAGGAGAACGGGTTTGTGGGGAGGGCTCCCTGAACCCTGGGGCAAGATGGGCTGATCCAGATAGAAGGAGAAAGGTTTTAATGAGCTTCCTATAGGCCCAGGGCTCCAAGTGAAAAATGTTAATGTGTAAGGGACCAGTTTCAGGGGCTGAGGTTCCTCTTTGTCCTTGTCAAGCCTCTGGCATCTGGGACGAGGGCAGTGGAATCCAAGGCCTCAAGATCTTGGGTCTCCTAGGTGATGGAACCTGATGACTCTATGTTGTTTTGAAGGTCCTATGAGCCCTCTTTACCTGTGGATCCTTGGGGTCTGAACAGAGGTACCTACCCTGGGGAGTCACAAACCTAGAGAGAAGGAGGAAAACATCCAGGTGCACCAAGCCATGGCCTTCCAGAATCCCCAGAACCAGACACCTTGCAGCATGACCAAAGAACTTGAGGCCCAAGTTTTCCATTGGTAGGAGATCAGAACATCAGACCCTGTGATTCTGGATCCTCTTAGAGTCCCTACCTTTTTGCTGCCACAGCAAAAGGATCCCTGACATCCCCCAGCACAGCCCAACCAAACCCATCCCCTGCCACCTCATCTCAGACACCTGCAGCAGCTGATCATGGCCAGCGAAAGGTGGAGCCAGCCCCAGCCATCTGACCTCTACTCTGGCCAGAGTAAAAGAACACATGAACCATTGACTTCCTGTGTGACTAGAGGCTGTTCCATCTATCCCTGGGTGTCAGTGGGAACACAGAATGTCCCATCTGTCCCTGGGCCTCAGTGTCACCAGAAGGTGTCTTATCTATTCCTGGGTCTCAGTTTCTCCAAAAGTAAGCTAAGGACTTGGACCCCATGGCCTGGAGCTGGTGATGTGTAACTGCTCAGGCCAGTATGGCAAGTGGCCAAGGGGAAGAAGAGTCCTACTCCTTTCATCTCCTGGTGTCATGTCACACTTATCTATTTGTATTTTCCCACCAGTGCTAACCAAATCTTAATCTGACAGAGATCTGTCACAAGACACAGGAGAGGGTGTATTCATCCCTGTCCTCTTCCCTATAGAAACTGCCCCCAAATTTCCAAAGGCTCTGAGCTATATTCTATTTCAGCTCAGCCATCACGTACTGATATCTATCAATTAGAATTCTTTATAGACTATTTTCCTTCCAAATTTTATTTCCTGAAAGTTTTTGAGTGACACATTTATTTTCTTGTAGTTTTGGATCCAAATTAAGGAGCAAGTAATCACTAGAATTTTTTCCAACCCTCTGCCATTTAAGCCCAGATACTTCGTTAAAATGATTGCATTCTGGTGGCCTCAAAGAATGGCTCTGATTTTTGAAAATTATCTTGTTCAATATTCTCTCATGTGATAAAAAAACAAGCTTCATCAAATTATTAATTTATTAGATTTATCAGGATAGTTGAAATGTATAATTGAAATAGTTAAAATACTCAATTTCATGTTATGGATATTTTATACAACTTGAGGTTTCTTGGGTTTTGTTTCTACATTTATTTTGTGTGTGTGTGTGTGTGTGTGTGTGTGCATATGTGTGTGTGTTTACATGTATGCGCCAAGGCCAGAAGACAACTGTGGGAGTCAGTTCTGTCCTCCTCATGTGTAGATTCCAGTGACTAAACTCAGGTCATCAGGCTTGGCAGCAAATGCCTTTACCTGCTGAGCCAGATCACCTTCCTTTACACAACTTCTTTTTTTTTTAATGTATTTATTTATATTTTTTTTATCAAATCTAGACCCGTGTCCCCCATCCCCCACCCCCACAGAGCTCACCACTTCTGCCGAAACATGGCTCATACTCTTTACTCAGTCTTTTCCTCAATATTGCCTCCATGTGGAAGTGAGTGTTTTGAGCAGAAGTCCTCCTGTTTCATCAGTTCTTTGAGCCAGTCCTTCGTTGTTTGTTGTTTGTTGGTGTTGTTGTTTGGATGTTGTTTCCAATTATTTACATCAACTCCCTAACTCTCTTTGGACAAGACTCAAGGGCCTTATGCACAGAAAATACTTTACAACTATGGTAAGATCTTGGCACTAGGCAATCCACAGATGAGGGATTACCATTCGTCTGGGTTTGTTTTCTGGGACTGTTGTAACTTCACTCACATGATGTCCTCTTAGCTCCCAGCCATGTTCCTGCAAGGCTCAATATGTCAGATCTTTCTATTTACTGCTGCGAAATAAGAACTCCATTGTGGTAGATGTACAGCAACAGATTTTCTCATTCTCTTCATCAGTGAGCGGGGCATTGGGTTAGTTTTCCAGTCCTTCCTCTTGGTATGTGTGAAGAGAGTAAAAATATAACATCGTCTGTTTGCATGTATTTGCAGTGGAAGAGATGAGTCTTGAGTTAGGAAACATGGCCTAGAGTGGTATTGGTCTGGAGTCAGTTTGGCTAGTTCATTCCAATCTCTCGTTTCCACTACAACCCACCCCCCCCAACACCCCCCACCACAAAACACACACCCACCCCCACCCCCCACCCCACCCACCCCCCCCAAACACCCCCCCCCCCACACAAAACACAAAAAAAAAAAAAAAAAAAAAAACCCAAAACAACCCCCCCCACAAACCAACCAACCCAACACACCCCCAAACCCAAGGACACACCCCAACACCACCCACAACAACCCAACCCCCACCACCACACTGCTTTCCGATGTAGTGCGCCTGCACGAATTTACATTCCCGAAACCAGCGCAGGGGATGAGTGTTCCCCTTTCCCCAACCTCTCCAGCATTTTTGGTATCTTGTGTTTTCCTTGATCCTAGCAAAGTCTTAGGGTAAGATGATATCTTAAAGTTGTGTTTTTATTTCATTTCCCTTAATGATTGAGTGATGTTGAACACTTTCTTAAGGTGTTTCTTGGCCATCTCTAATTCCCCATTGTGAAGTCTCTGTTCACTCTTTCTCCAATCATGATTAGGGGTTTATTTTGTTGTCTTTCTTCTTTGTTTTTTGAGTAGGTGTTTATTTATTCGTGGAAATCAATATGGCTTTGTCAGATTGTCTGGAGGTTGAAGGTTTCCTCCCACTCTGTGGGATTTGTCTCTTCACTTTCCTTGATTTTCTTTTTGAAATGTACAGAAGCTGTGAGTATTAAATTGAGGGTCCCGAATTTGTCAATTGTCGACCTTAATTCTTGTGCAAGCTGCTGTCTGATTAGAATATTTTCTACGCTATGTCTGTTGTAGTCTGCTGCCAAACTTTTTCTCTATCGGCCTTCAGATATCTTTCTGGTTATTCAACATTGATGGTCTTTTTGATTCCATCTGGAAGTTGAATTTATGGTAGCAGAGCTAAGAAGTAGGGGTTTTAATTTCATTTCTTCTATCAGTGGGTGAAGTTACCTAGTTTTTGCGCAACACCACTTACTGAAGGATGCTGTCTTTCTCATCCATGTGTGTCTGCTCCCCACCCCCCGCCCCCCCCCCCCCCCCTTGTCCCTAATTCAATAAGTGTGGCTTGAAATTTGTACCATGTGCTCAGATTTTGGATCTATTCGTGTTTTTGTTTCAATTGTTAGTCAAACAGGTGCTGTTTTTTGTGCCAGTACCCGGCTTTTTTAATTTTGTATTTTTTATATTTTTAAGTTGAGTCTAGGTAGATCTGGAGATCCTGGTGCTTAATTACGATCTTTTATGCTCGGGGTGTTCTTTGGTATCGTCGAGAGGTCTTTGTATTTTTCTTCCATCGAACTCGAAATTTAAGGACTTTTTTTTTTCCAAGCTGTGGTAAGAAACTCTTGGGGATTTTATTGGTATTGCTATTAAATGCATCATTTTTTACAATGTGCTAATTTTCCCAATCAATGATGAGCATGGAGAGTTTTTCTTCTATCTTCGATGTCATCTTCTATTTCTTTCTTTATAAGGTTTAAAATATTTTGTGTATGAGATGTCCGATGTCGAGTCCTTTTTTCTGTGGTCTAGTTGGTTAGGTTTGTTCCTAGGTTATTTATTGTTTTTGAGGCTATTGTAGTGGGAAGGGCTCTGAATTCTTTCTCCAGTAGTCATTACAATGAACAATGTAGACATAGATAAATCATTCCTCACCTGGTTCCTCACCTGGAACAAGGTATTAGAAAAGACAAGTTAGTATTTTAAGGAACAGTGTAGTGATACAAATTATAACCTGTAGGCAGATTTATGCACCAATGGCTTGCTTAATGGCTTATGGTCCTCTGATATTTACAGATCCTATCAGTCATTGTTAGATTTTCAGAGAGGAGAAAAGGGTGGTGCTTAGAGTTTAGAAATAAAAAGCAAGGCCTCACCTGCCCCAGCAAGAAATGTGGGCTTTATTCAGGAATCACAATGAACATAAGCCTGTTCCAGGAAGAAGGCAACTGGAACCCAATGAATGGAGCCTAGGTGTTTGATAGGAGTTCTCGAAAATGCTAGAAGATACCTGATTCATGGAATCTTACCAGAACCAGGGTCTGATGTCCTTGGGTGACTTGAAAGTCTTCTTCCTAAGATTATTTTCTGTCAGGGAAGACAAGCTATTTAGTGCCCTGAAGGAGACAGGGTGGCTCCATTGTCTCTTTAGTCTGGAGCGTGACCATTTGATAAGGCTGTGAGCAAGCATCAAGGTTGCCAATTTAGGACCAGTTGACCACTTTAAGGAATTTATGTCTTTATGGATCCCCTAGTGAAGCTCATGACTCTGCCATTCGCACATCTATCAGTCTTTTTCTTTCCTATTTACCAGCTGATGAGTCCATTGGAGACCTGATAAAAACAATGAAGGACCTCAGCCCCTGAGACCTCCCCACGCATTAATATTTCTCACTTGGAGCCCTGATGCCACGTAGATGGTCATTAAACATTAAAATCTTTCTCTTTACACCTGGATCAGCGTATCTGTCCCAGGGTGAAGCATGCCCTCCCCAAGACCTGTCTCTGTGGGTCTGCAGAGAGGTGTTGTAAGAGGATATTTAGCTTTTTCTGGTCTCTCTGCCTGTGAAATTTTCCTCCTCCACTTCCCCACTCTTGTCTGTTATTGTCTGTCCAAAAGGGAGAAGCATTCTGTTCTATCACAGAATGTTTGCTGGCCTCTTCCACTTGACCAAGAATTGGACAACCCAGGTTAAAGTAAGTTCTTGGTCTTTTCTGGGGGAAGCAATCACCCTGGCCAGGGTGAGGGAGGGAGGGAGGGAAGGAAGGGCCCTACTTCCTTTTTATTTTATTTTTATTTCTATATGTGTAAATTACTGCTGCATGCAGGTTTTGGCACCCGTGTCTGCAATGCCGCGGAGTCAGAAAAGGGGTGTCGGATTCCTCTGGAACTTGGAGTTCTCCTGGAATTGTGAGTTCAGACGGTTCTCGGCCGCCATGTGGGTGCTGGGGATCGAACCCGAGTCCTCTGTAAGAGCGTTGGCGCTCTTAACCACTAGGCCATCTCTCCAGCCCCAGGCCCTACTTCCTTAACCTCAAGCACCAGACACTACTGAGCACGAGGTTCCCTGCACATGTAGCACCTGCCAGGCCTCCTGGGGGCTCCTCCCANTGGGGATTTTGATTGGGATTGCGTTAAATCTATACAAGAGTTTCGGTAAAATGGACATTTTTACAATGTTAATTTTCCCAATCCATGAGCATGGGAGGTTTTTCCATCTTCTGATGTCTTCTTCAATTTCTTTCTTTTAAAGGTTTAAAATTTTTGTTGTAGAGATCTTTGGTGTCTTTGGTTAGGTTTGTTCCTAGGTATTTTATTGTTTTTGAGGCTATTGTGAGTGGGAAGGTCTCTGAATTCTTTCTCCAGTAGTCATTACAATGAACAATGTAGACATAGATAAATCATTCCTCACCTGGTTCCTCACCTGGAACAAGGTATTAGAAAAGACAAGTTAGTATTTTAAGGAACAGTGTAGTGATAAATTATAACCTGTAGCAGATTTATGACCCAATGGCTTGCTTAATGAAGCTTATGGCTCCTCTGATATTTACAGATCCTATCAGTCATTGTTAGATTTTCAGAGAGGAGAAAAGGATGGTGCTTAGAGTTTAGAAATAAAAAGCAGAGCCTCACCTGCCCCAGCAAGAAATGTGGGCTTTATTCAGGAATCACAATGAACATAAGCCTGTTCCAGGAAGAAGGCATCTGGAACCCAATGAATGGAGCCTAGGTGTTTGATAGGAGTTCTCCTGAACATACCTGCAGGAATTTACTCAGAACCAGGGTCTGATGTCCTTGGGTGATTGAAAGTCTTCTTCCTAAGATTATTTTCTGTCAGGGAAGACAAGCTATTTAGTGCCCTGAAGGAGACAGGGTGGCTCCATTGTCTCTTTAGTCTGGAGCGTGACCATTTGATAAGGCTGGAGCAATGCAAGGTTGCCAATTTAGGACCAGTTGACCACTTTAAGGAATTTATGTCTTTATGGATCCCCTAGTGAAGCTCATGACTCTGCCATTCGCACATCTATCAGTCTTTTTCTTTCCTATTTACCAGCTGATGAGTCCATTGGAGACCTGATAAAAACAATGAAGGACCTCAGCCCCTGAGACCTCCCCACGCATTAATATTTCTCACTTGGAGCCCTGATGCCACGTAGATGGTCATTAAACATTAAAATCTTTCTCTTTACACCTGGATCAGCGTATCTGTCCCAGGGTGAAGCATGCCCTCCCCAGAAACCTGTCTCTGTGGGTCTGCAGAGAGGTGTTGTAAGAGGATATTTAGCTTTTTCATGGTCTCTCTGCCTGTGAAATTTTCCCTCCCTCCACTTCCCCACTCTTGTCTGTTATTGTCTGTCCAAAAGGGAGAAGCATTCTGTTCTATCACAGAATGTTTGCTGGCCTCTTCCACTTGACCAAGAATTGGACAACCCAGGTTAAAGTAAGTTCTTGGTCTTTTCTGGGGGAAGCAATCACCCTGGCCAGGGTGAGGGAGGGAGGGAGGGAGGAAGGGCCCTACTTCCTTTTTATTTTTTATTTTATTTCTATATGTGTATGAATGTACTGCCTGCATGCAGGTTTGTGCACCCGTGTCGTGCAATGCCGCGGAGGTCAAAAGAGGGTGTCGGAGTCCCCTGGAACTGGAGTTCTCCTGGAATTGGAGTTTCAGACGGTTCTCGGCCGCCATGTGGGTGCTGGGGATCGAACCCAGGTCCTCTGTAAGAGCGGTTGGCGCTCTTAACCACTAGGCCATCTCTCCAGCCCCAGGCCCTACTTCCTTAACCTCAAGCACCAGACACTACTGAGCACGAGGTTCCCTGCACATGTAGCACCTGCCAGGCCTCCTGGGGGCTCCTCCCAGGGCCAAGCCAGTTGGGTGGGCCAGAATCTTCTGAAGCTCTTTAGTTTTGGGGACCTCCTGCTCCAGCTTGATCTACCATTGCGGGGAGAGGGGGCAGTTAATCAAGTCGCTGCCATTTTCTTGAAGCTTGGCTTCCACCCCGTGTAGTCCATCAAAACCCCACCCACCCTCAATCCAAGCCCAGCCTCCGGAAGCCTTCCCCAACTGCGTGGCTCCCCATGGATTTCCTGTGGCCCCCACAATGCAGCCCCAGCAACAGGGCTCAGCCCTCTGCGGCCCTTCTGTCGGGCACCCCCATGATGGGCACCCAACCCTGCAGGGACCTGCGAATGCAGATCACGTGGGCAAGGACGGGTCTTCCAGGGTGCACCCTGCACAAGCTGTGAGCTGGTGCACAGCTTCATCCATCCATCTGCCACTCATGGAAGGCCACATTTCCGGCTATTTAGTGGCAGATGTGGAAGTGGAAGGGGACATGGTCATGATCCCTAGCAGATTGGGAGTGTGTGTGTGCGTGTGGGGGCGGGGGGGTGTCAAGGTCACGATCTCTGGGCATTAGGGTTGGGGTACCATGCACTACCAGGTTGGGGCTGGCTCTGAAGCTATCAGGCGTCCCCTCCCCCACTGCGGCCTCCTCAGGGCTGCTTGCAGCAGGGCCAGAAGACAGTAGCCAAGGCAACGATGTGAGGACGCCAGGTCCCTCGGCCACTGACCCCAAGGAGAACTCCATCCACAGCTGCCCCAGATCCTGGCCACTGGGGCAGCCAGGATGAAGACCTTGGCTTCTGACCCAGATCTCCCAGTGAAGAACTGAAAAGATGGTGGAGAAGCTGTAGGGGCTGCCAAGCTGTGTGGGCTACACGGAAGGGCACGAGCGTGGACTAGCCCACTGCAACTTCTTAGAGAGAGCTAGCCCTGACATAGCCGTGTGCTTTCCTCTGTGCTCCTTCCCCCACGTGGCCCTTTCCATGCTGATTTGTAATGGCCAATTCAAGGACAAGTTTCTCCCAAAGACTAGAATTCACAAGGGTCATGGCCAAGTCTATAGGCCCAACACTGAAACCGCAGGCCATAACAAAGCCAAGCCCATTGACCACTGGAGTGCAAGGACCATGAGGATGCACAGCGGCTTCTGGGGATTATGGGTCCAGTTTTCTTTCTCTGCCCTGTGCTGCTGGACATTGGTTGAAACAATTTGGGCCGATAGGGTCCTCACTAGTTGTCTGAGAAAACAGAAAGAACACAGCTCTCTATCCAATAATTTTTAAAGTATCCACGTGACAACTTGCCTATGAAGGTCAACACTGATGTGCTCTGCCTCGGCATCCACTAGACTGTTCTACCCCATGCTTTCCATGTAAATGCCCAGTTGTCTATTCTAACCGCTTCCCACACTTTTAACACAGCCACACCCAGATATATAGGTGGAACACCTGGTCAGTGTCCACACTGAGTGGGTCCTGAGCAGTTTCCATGAGCTCCGCAGGACCTACGGCCGACCTCCAGCACCCACCACTATAGCTCTGCATAAGAGATACTCTGCCAGCCAGCAGGGAAAGTGGCCCATCCTGCACTTAGTACCTTGGATTCACAGAATGAGTTACCTGGCAGTGTCAGCCTAACTTAGTCCTCTCAGAGCTCTGAAAACAACTCAGATCACTAGGGACTAAGAAAGAAAACTGCAAGGACTGAACAGTCAGAACCTTCAATCCCCTTCAGTGGAGAAGCCGAGGTAACTTCTTACTAACCTCAGGACAGAGGAGGCCAGGCTGTATTAGTGAACGTGGTGCTGGTGAATTTGTCAGCTCTAGATCAGGCAGAGAAGAAGCCTTGGACCTAGAGGAAAAGCACAATCACTGTGTGTGTGACAATAAAAACCCTTTGTAAGGGGCTGGAGAGATGGCCTAGCAGTTAAGAGCGCCGACCGCTCTTACAGAGGACCCGGGTTCGATCCCCAGCACCCACATGGCAGCTGAGAACTGTCTGAAGCTCCAATTCCAGGAGAACTCCAGTTCCGGGGAATCCGAGACCCTCTTCTGAACTCCGCGGCATTGCACGACACAGGTGCACAGACTTGCAGGCAGACAGTACATTCATACACATACAGAAATAAATAAAATTAATTAAAAAAAAAAACCCTTTGTAAGGTGCCGAGACCTGCAGAAGACCATTCTCAACACTCAGGTAGGAGTCAATCCAGAAAGGCACCTGGGACATTCCCAGGACTTCTAGTTTTCTGTAGCCCCTTACAGGAACAGGGATCCTTGGGAGATGCCAAACTCCACAGTAGTACCCGGTAACCCCCAGGTGGGGGTTATAGATATACTCACAAACCTGTCCCACACCAGAGTGACTACTGAAACCCTCTGAGATGTGCCAACTCTCATATGCTCTGCCCAGCTTCTATCCAGCCTGCAGTGCCTGGCTTCTTCTTTCTTCAGTACTGGGTCTTGTCCCAAGGGCTCTCCACTCTATATAAATGGGCCACCGATGAGTCTATGGGCCATGTCATGCAAACTAACAATAAGTGCAGTACAAATTCCTCAAAAAGATCCCCATGCCAAGGGGACAACTGTCAGGAATATCTCACGTCATCCTATACAAAGATGTTTCTGTGATGTCATGGAATACTTATCTGTATGTATTTTTCCTCCAGTGGTAACAAAAGACTGGTCTGAGAGACATCTGTCACCTAACAGAGAAGATGCGTCTTTCATCACTGTCCTCTTCTGTGGAGTCTGGTATTCCATGATGGCTGAGCCATAAGTGAGCTGGTTTCATCCCATAACCTGCAAGGCCAGAAGGAGCTGAAGCCAGACCCCACTTGCCCGTGGACCTTAGGCGCCTGCAGCCCATCCCCCCCCCAGGGAGTGTAACATGACACATAACATTCCTAAATCTGTCGCTTCTGAGGCACACCTAGGTCTCAGGAACCAAATTGTGCATCCGCCATAATCTTGGGAGACAAATGATAGGAACTTGGCCATTGTAAAAAGTGTACATAGACTTCCTTTGTTGTCCCATCCCACCCTTGCTAAGAACCCACCAAAGCTACTATATGAGACCCTAAAACTCCTGCAATAAATGAGTTCTTTGTCCCTCTGATGCTTCTGACTCACAGTTCACTCTTTGATCTGCTGGGCTCACCTGTGCTCAGAACCTGTACTGAAGGAGACAAGTTGACCCCAAAAGAAGTCTTCCTTAGTCCAGGCAGTGTCTAGGTGCACTACCTGTCCCAGCAGGAATTTATGTCTTTATGGATTCCTGAATGATGCTTATGGTTCCCTACAATTCACACATCCATCAGTCATTATCTGACCTTGGCAATATCCAGAAACAGTTAAGGGTCCAAGACAGAAGCCTGGGCTTATTTGGGTGAAGCAAGATAGCATGTGTAGTCATGAGGAGTCCAGACCAGCTTCTTTATCAACCTGTGCCTCAGTTTCTCCATCTGCAAATGGTGATAACAATAGATACAGACTATTTCTCTTAGAGTTAGGGGAAATCTATCTAATCAGACCTGTGACTCAGGCAAGTTGGATGGATGAGGGAAGGTCACAAGACTCAGAGATTAGTCAGAATGTCAGTGATGCCAGATTCCAAAGAAATTAAGGGCTCAGTGATTCTTAGGGGCCTCAGAGAGACAGACAGAAAGGCTGGTAGGAGGAAGACCCTTGCTGTCAGTGAGTGCTGCCTGGAAGTTAGGATTTCTAGGTGAGGCAGGTAGTCTGGATCCTGATGTGCTGTCTGAACAGTCACAGTCCACTTTGTGGTTAACCAAGGAGAGCAGCTTACATGTGAGGAAACTGAGGTGCAGAGAGGAGCTGAATCAAGTTGCTCACAGCCACATCGCACAGAATTGCTGGAGGTAGGGCTTCAGCACAGGCCTGCAGGGGGAACTGGCTTCCACCTAGCTTCAAGCAGGTAGAAGAGGATGAAGAAAGAAGCTTCAGCAACTCTGACAGAGTGGATTCTCTGGGTGGGTTCTGGATACTGGGTTAATAAGATTTAGGTGGCGCTAAGAAATTGTGGGAGTATGGACAGAGGCCAGCATATGCAACTGGGACATTTACATGGAAAGCGTTTACATGAAATAGGCAGAAAAAGATCAGCCCATGAACACAGAAAGCAGAGTGGTGATTGTTAGAGGATGGAAGCCCACGCCTGGGAAAAGGCGACTTGCTAATGAGGATGGGTTCTTTGGGGGTGATAAAAAAGTTCTGAAGTGGGGCTGGAGAGATGGCCTAGCAGTTAAGAGTGCTGACTGCTCTTGCAGAGGTCCCGGGTTCGATCCCCAGCACCCACATGGCAGCTGCGAACCGTCTTTAACTCCAGTTCCAGGGTAATCCAGCACCCTCTTCTGACCTCTGCTTGCATTGCAAGTATGACTCAATGAATAAAATACATTTCTAAATAACTCAAAATAGTAAAAAAAAAAAAAAAAAAAAAAGTTCCGAAGCTACATAATGATGGTTGTTCAAAGCTGTAAATGTACCTAATGTCACTGAATTCTACACTTTATAGAGTTAAAAAGACAGCTTTCATGCTAGGTGCGTTTTTCAAGAAAAAAAATCAGGAGATAAAGTCCCAATATAATCTTTTTTCCCCTGCATCTACTACACTCCAGGCAGGGTACCCTGTGATTTTTACTTTTACTATCCTAGAAGCCAGTGAGCTGCAAATGCCTCCTGCCAGGAATATAGTCAATGGGAGGAGGCCCACAGCAGTGAACAGGTCAACACCCAGGTGATCTTGACAGAACCAAGAGTGCTGGCCTGCAGGTCTTTGTTTGAGGCTGTGCCCTCCAGTGGACAACTGTAGAGCTGTCCATTCTCATCTCCTCCCCTAAGGTCCTTGGTGCTCCTGTGTGGGTCACTTGATGGCTGTGCTTATGCTATTGTCCCCCTCCCACTCTGGGAATTTCTCTTTTAGCACGGTGCCCCTGGAGAGTCACCTGGACACTGCTGATGAAATCGTGTTAACAATAATATCCATGGGCACAAAACACCTCCTCTCTTCCTGATACAGTAACACAACACCCAACTAAACACTGTGGATAAGGTAAGGAAAATCACCACTGAGAGGTGCCCACTGAGCTGGCTGTCTATTAGAGGCAGTTCTAAGACCAGGGGACAGGGTCCGACAAAGATTAGGCTGAGATCACAAAATTGGAGGATGAGCAAGGCTGACCCCAGAGATCAGAAAAAAAGAGAAAGGGAAGTTCCCGAGCGGTGTGGAGGAACTTTCTGGGTGGGTGGGGCAATGCTGGGCTCAGCCCCTCCTCGCCGATCACCTGGTCCTCTCAGGGAGCCTCCGAGTATCTATTCCTCAACCAGGCCCCTTTGAAACAAGAGCACAATGGTGGTCCCCACTCTCTCCTGTGCACTGCTCTTCCCCACCCCAAGCGATGGAACACTGGATTCCAAGCCATGATTTGCAGTTGTTGTCCAGATCTGCCTCCTCTGTTGTTACCTCCAAATGACTTTGAGCTCTCAGCTCTTAGCCCCAGTGCTCTCACTCTCAGGAGTCTCCTCTTCTACCCCACCCACACTCCGGGCAGTTCTACCCCTTGCACCTGGGACTAGCAGCTATTTCAGGACACAGGAATGCTAGCTCTAAGAGGTTGCAGTGGGCTAGACCATTGCACCCACACTCCCGTGTGGCATTCAGAGGTTTGCAGCCCCTGCAGGACTCAGCTTCTGGGCCATATTTTCAGTTCTGTCAGAGAGAAATGTAGTTTATGGCACCTGGCCTGCTCTTTCCTCAGTGTGAGATGTTGACAGACCTCAGGGTTTTCCCCTGTAGAGTCAAATTTGGGCTATATAGGAAGGCCTATCCAGGACTGCCGATGTGGGAGAAGTGTGGTCCTCCCTTGGGTCTGCCTCATAGGACAGCTCTGTGTATCTCTAGGGGTCATGACAGCCAAGCCCTAACCCTGCTCTTATTCATCCGAATGTTCACCCAATTCTGAACAGTGGAACAGGTAAAAATAATAATAAATAGAAGAGTGTGAGAAAAGCATTTGATGAATGATCAGGAAAGGGTAGAAAGTTCCTGAAATACAGCGGTCTGGGGAGGAGAGGGCAGGTTGTCTCTATTGGAGCTGTCCACTGTGGGCCTGTCTTCAAGCCTGCATTGGGCAAGTGCTCTATCTTCTTGGGTGTCTGTTGGGGTGAGTATGGATCTAGGGTTGTTTATGCAGCTGTGTGAGAACAAAGTGTGTGTGTTGTGCCAGATTTGATTGCAAATTAGACAAAGCACTGTGGGCATGCCCTCCCTGTTGTTCATGCTGCTACTGTCCCCAGACCCACCCATGGGTTCTTCAAGTGTGTAGGGTTTGAAGCCCTACTCTGTGGGTCTTCAGATGTGCTGGACGCTTCCTCCATGGCTTCTCTGTCTTCCAAACCATCAGAACCTCCATTCCCCTTCAGTGAAGAAGCTGTTGTAGCTTCTCACCTCAGGGCAGAAGCCAGGCTGTATTGGGGAGCAGTGTTGGTCACTTTGGCAGCTCTAGATTAGGCAGAGAAGCAGCCTTGGACCAAGAGGAAAAGCACAATCACTGTGACAATAAAAACCCTTTCTAGGTTGTTACTCTGGAAGCCCCCTTCAATTACCTGAGTTTATGCTAGCAAGGTGACCAGCTAGAACCCTAGCTAGCTGTAGGGTTGGGGACCTAGTTATCAAAGGAGCCAACTATGTGTTAAGAAGACTGAACTTCCATCACACTTGCTGACTTCTAGAAGGGAGAGAATGATTTGCTAATACCCAATGTCCTCATCAATCAGGGATACATAATGGGATTTCCATAAAACCTGTCTGCAATAGGGTTCAGCAGGATTAGTCACACCAGTTCTATGGGGAAAGCTTCTTGCACTTGGGAAGCCTGTGGATCTTGTTCCAAGTATGTCTGGCTGTATATGTGTCCTCACAATAGCCTTTAGAACAGCAATAGAAAAGTCGTCTCCTGGACTGCTGTGAGCTATTAAACCAAGGAGAGCTCAACTTGTAGGCACATTAGAAATATGGGACACATCACTATTGACTGGAGTATAAAGGGGAGGGGCCAACTTCTTAGACTGAGCCAATTTCATTAGTGTTTATTTTGGGTGGTGTCCAAATTCAAATACAGTGTGAGATATCCAGTTAGTGTCTGCAGACAAATGTGGAGCTGGGCATGGTGGCACACGCCTTTAATCCTCGAACTTGGGAGGCAAAGGCAGGTGGATCTTTGTGAATTCAAGGCCAGCCTGGTCTAGAGAGTGAGTTCCAGGACAGCCAGTCTCTACAGGGACACCCTGTCTCAAAAACACACACACACAAAAAAATTATTATGTGGAAACCCACATATTTGGTAACAGAGGTGTTTAAAGTAGAAAATGGTTTCCTTTATTGACCATTAACAGGTGAAGACACAGAAAAATAGCTGTTGTTTCTCATCTTCCTAACAGCTTCTTACATTGTTTAAGGCTGGAGGAGATTTCTAAGAGTATCCTGAGAATTCCAACATTTTCATGGAGCCAGAGACTATGAAAAGCACTGAGTGGAAATCTAAGGCAGGCATCTTCTTTTGGGACATAAAGAGCTGGGTGTGGTGGTGTACTCCTTTAATCCTAGCACTCGGGAGGCAGAGGCAGGGGGATCTTTGTGAGTTCAAGGCCAGCCTGGTCTACAGAATGAGTTCCAGGACAGCTGGGGCTACAGGGAGACCCTGTCTCGAAAAAGACAAAAATAAATAAAGAAAAGAAAGAGAGAAAGAAAGAAAGAGCCATGTTTGCAGAGCCCTATTACAAAACTGGAACCCTGTAATGTGCTATTTTATCAAATATACTTGTATGACCAATATCTATAGTAAATGTCACTGAGGGCTCATAGGATCTTGGGGAGAGAAATATATGGATATATTTAATGTGCTATGAAAAATATTAATTTCTTTCACTCTGTAGAGTAATACTGAGGTCATTTTTATGCTTTGAAAAACTGCCTGTTGTCTTTTGTGACTTTTAAAATTATATTGATTTTTATGCGTATGACTATATTTCCTGCATGTTGTGAGTGCACCTGTCTCAATGCCCATGGAGGTCAGAAGAAGTTATCGGATACCCTGGAACTGGAGTTATGGGCAGCTAACTGTCATGTGGGTGCTAGGATTTGAACTGGGGTACCCTGCAAGAGTACTTAGTGCTCCTAACCACTGCAGGCCCAAGTTGTCTTTTATTAAAACACCTCTGAATATTGGATATATCCCATGTTTTATAAAGATATTTCCATATTTTATAAAAGTATTTCCATTTTTTTGTGCTTTGCCTTTCACCCTTACTTGGAATTATTTGAAATGAAATGCACAGAAACGTTTAAATTTTTTTTGCTTTGACATGGTTGCTTGTTTCCCACCTGGCCTGCAACATGCTACATAGAGTAGTTGGCCAGACCTTGATCTCACAGAGATCAAGTTACTTTGCCTCCTGAGTGCCAGAATTAAAGCCATGCACCACTACACACGGATAATTTCTGAATGATTCGTTTCTCACAATTTTCTATCTTGGGTCTGATAATGTAAAAAAAAAACTACTCAAAAACAGAAAAACATATGTGCTCATTTTTGTTTTTAAAGGAAATCTTTATTATATTTCCTCCTTACAAAAGTCATGCATGCTTGTCAAAAATCAAATAAATTAATTTCTCCCACCCCTTTATTCCCTGTTGATGTCCCTCCATGGAGAATTTAAGTTTCTCCATATTTGTCCCTCAAAACAATTATTCCTAGAAAATCTACTTTTCTTGATGCTGCTGGGAACAGGCTGTTTCTTCATTATATTTCCTAATTGGTTACTGGTATAGAACTAACTTATTTTATATATAACTTTAAAGCTGGTCATCCATTCCTGATTAAACATTGAATAAATGATGGATTTGTTTCTGAATGAAGAATTTGTTTCTGAATGGCCATATTCATCCCCCTCCCAAGATTTTCTTCCAAATAATTATATATGGTTGATTTTCCATTAATCTTTGTTTTTTCCATCCTTCCATTAGGATTGGCCTTCATTATGGACACTCTGGTGCTGATTAAGTTGGAAGCTAAACCTGAAGGCTTTGCCACATACATTACAGATATAGGATTTCTTCCAAGTATGGACAGTCTGGTGTATAATACAGTCAGAACTAAAGCTGAAGCCTTTGCCACACTCTACACATCGGTAAGGTTTTTCCCCAGTGTGGCTTTTCTGATGTCGAATTAAATGAGCATTGACATGAAAAGCTTTTCCACACTCTTTGCATTGAAAGGGTTTCTCTCCTGTGTGGATTCTCTGGTGCACGATGTAGTCAGAGCTACAACTGAATGCTTTGTCACATTCCATACACTTGAAGGGTTTCTCCCCAGTATGTATTCGCTGGTGCCTAGTCAACTTGGCATTAATAGTGAAGGATTTTCCACATTCTTTACATTGATAAGGCTTTTCTCCAGTATGGGTTCGCTGATGATCAAGTAGGTTTCTTTTAGAAGTAAAGCACTTTCCACATTCATTACATTCAAAGGGTTTCTCTCCTGTATGAGTTCTCTGATGCTGCATCAGTTTTGCATTAACATTGAAGGCCTTTCCACACTCCTTACACTTATATGGCTTCTCCCCAGTATGAATTCTCAGATGCTGCCGAAGCTGAGAGTTACATCTAAAAGATTTCCCACATTCATTACATTCATAGGGCCTCTCACCTGTATGAATTCTCTGGTGTTGGATTAATTTCCCTTTGGCACTAAAAGTCTTTCCACAATCACTGCACTCAAAGGGTTTCTCACCTGTGTGGACTCTTTGATGTTGAATGAGTTTTGCATTTTTATTGAAGCCTTTTCCACATTCATTACACTGATAGGGTTTTTCTCCACTATGTATACTCTGATGCTGCCTAAGCTGGGAGCTGCACCTGAAGCCTTTTCCACACTCATTACACTCATAAGGTTTTTCTCCAGTATGAATGCGCCGATGTTGAATTAGTTTTGCATTAACATTGAAAGCTTTCCCACATTCTTTACATTCATAAGGCTTCTCTCCAGTGTGGATTCTCTGATGTGTAATGTATGCAGAACTACAGGTGAAGCTGTTTCCACATTCTTGGCATTGATAAGGCTTCTCTCCTGTATGTATCCTTTCATGTCTACTTAGACTCCCATTAACACTGAAGGCTTTTCCACACACCTTACACTGATAAGGTTTCTCTCCACTATGGATTGTCTGATGTGCAAGATAATGTGAACTATAGCTGAAGCATCTCCCACACTCCACACATTTGAAAGGTTTCTCTCCATTATGAAGTCTTTGATGCCAAAGTAATTTTGCATTAACACTGAATGTTTTGCCACACTCTGTACACTGATAAGGCTTTTCTGGAGTACAGCTTTCTAGGTTCTGATTAGCTTGAGAGTCAGATGTAACAGTTTCCACAGTTTCTTCACATTTCAAAGGTGTTTCCTCTGTAGTAATTATTTCATCTTTAATAATTATTTCATCTTTAATAAGTTTTATATCAGAGCTGAAGGTTTTACCTAGTCCTATACACTCAGGATACTGGTCTCCAGTGGAGATGGTATGGGACTGGGATGAGCTTGGAGTCTGATTAAATGAATACTCCTCTACAGAGCTTGTCTCAACTTTTACTATTCTATCAGTGGCACTGCTATTTTCCTTTTTCACATCTGCTGCTGAGTGAATTTCCTGTTGATACTCTGAAAAGTCTGTTTCCTGGGAAAAGCCTTTCTGAAGTTCAAATGATATACTCCCTTTTTCTTCACACATTTCTTCTGTCAAATTATTGCCAGGATCAGCTACAAAAAAAAAAATCACAAAAGAACTATGTTAAAAGAAAACATAATAATCAGAGAGCTACTTACTTATTTTATGCAGGCTCTCACTATATAGCTTGGCAGGCCTTTAACGCCCTGATTCTCCTGCCTCTACCTCCCAAGTGGTAGAATTCCATGTGTGCACCACCATACTCAGTTTTACAAGGCTCTTCAAAAACCACTAGATTAGGCCAAATGATCTAAGATTCATCCATAAAAATGAAATAAAATGTAGTTGGTAAAAGATGAAATAAATGCAGATATGTAAATATGAAAAGATATCCAAGATATACTATAAAGTAGAAAATAAGTTGAAAAATAGAATATAGAGGAGATTCTAATTGTGTGAAAAGAGGAAGAGAGATCGAGCAGGGGAGAGGGAGAGGGAGAGGAGAGGGAAGGGGAGGGAGAGGGAGAGGGAGAGGGAGAGGGAGAGGGGAGAGGGAGAGGAGAGGGCCAGAGTGGAGACGAAGGGAGGAGGGAGAGAAGCAGGAAGCGTGCTCTTTTACTAACCTCTCCTCACACGCTTCACTCCTCTCTACTCTCATCATATTTCTATGGTTACAGAAAAGTTCTAGAAAACATACACAAGAAATCATGGAAGCTGGCACAAAGTACATTTGGTTGGCTTTTATTGTTTTTAACCACCTCACACATTTTCTGTACACATCAGTATTATAAATTTTAAAGTAAAGATTATTAAAGATTACCATGCAGTGAAAACATGTTCAATGTGCCTGTGATTCTGCACTTGGGAGGTGAAGGTATGAAGGTGATGAGCTGAGGTCATCCTCAGCTACATAGCTTGAAGCCAGTCTGGGTTTAACGTGAACATCTCAACCAAACAAGATTCCCAGCCACACACTGTCTAAGGCGAGGCCACCACAAAAAGCATGATCAAAATAACATGAAAGTTAACAGTGTAAGAAAAATCTAGGTTTGTCTATCAGTATTTTTCCCATCATGCCATGCTATTCTACATTCTGTAACTTCTTCTGGGTTGTCCCTATGGAGAGTTCCTTATCTAACAAACACAGAAAATGCTTATCAAAGAAAAGGCAGAGGACTAGCAATATGTTGCAATAGTGGGTATCCACACGTATTAAGAGAACCAGAAAAGAAGTTCAAGAACTAAAAATATAGTTCAATGGACTAGCCAAGGCATGTGGTGCACGCCTTTATCCCAACCACTCAGGAGAGCCACGTGAGTTCCAGACCCACCAGCTCGGGGCTATCAGGAGAGCCCCTTTCTCAAAAAGAAAAAGAATTATTTTTTCTTTCTGTTCCCCATAAGTTCTAGCCTTTCCAAAACTCTTCTTGCAACTTCTTCTCTGCTTCAGAAAGGCCACATGAGACCCACTTGACCACATCCCTTCCTACCCTCTCCAGAATACTGCTGTCCTCCACCAAAACCCCAATATTGATAGTCTCCTAAAAATTCCTTTTATTTAAATGCTTTAAAACATATTTATAATGGGTTGCCGGCGGGTGGCGCACTGTCTTAATCCTAGCAACTCAGGGAGGCCAGAGGCAGTGCGGATTCTTTTGTCGAGTTCAAGGCAGCCTGGATCTCAGAGAGTGAGTTCCAGGACAGCTGGGACTGCAGGGGAGTACCCTCGTTCTCTTGAAAAGACACAAACAAACAATACCAAATTAAAAAATAAAAAAAATTTTACTGGGCTGGAGAGGATGATGCCTAAGAGTTAAAGGCGCCAAATGCTTCTTGCAGAGGACCCAGTCTGATCCCCAGCCACCCACATGGCACCTGAGAACCATCTGAAACTCGCAATTAACCAGGAGAACTCCCAGTTCAGGGGAGTCAAACACCTCTTCTGACCTCCTAGCCGCTGCATCTACAGCATGGGTGCACAAACCTACAGGGCAGACAGTACATTCATACACACACAAATAAATAAAAAAAATTTTTTAAAATCTCAACACCAAAATTTTAATTTTATTAATTTTATGTTATGAAGATGGTAATGCCTGATTCTGTTTTTTTTTATTTATTTTTTTTTTTTTTGTTGGATCTTTTTTCGAGACAGGGGTCTCCCTGTAGCCCCAGCTTGTCCTGATCTTGAACTTCACTCGTCTATAGACCACGCTTGGCTTGAACTCACAAAAGATCCAGCCTGCCTCTGTGTCCTCCCGACGTGCAGGCATTTAACAGGCGTGTGCCACCACGCCCGGCTCTTTTTTTTTTTGGCCTGCATGTCTATAAATGTACACCCTATTGTGTGACAAGTCCAAGGGCCAGAGAGGGTCACGTCGGACTCCCTGGATTGGAGTATGTAGTGGTTTGTTAGCCACCATGTGGAGGTGCTGGAACATAAGAACCCCGTTCCTCTGCAAGAGCAGCCAGTGCTCTTAAAACCCGACTCTTACCCATCTCCCAACCTCTCAACTACTTATTCTTAAACTTTATTATTTTTTTCTTTAGTCTTTTCAAGACAGGGTCTCCCTGTAGCCCCAGCTGTCCTGGAACTCGCACTGTAGACCAGGCTGGCCTTGAACTCACAAAGATCCGCCTGCCTCTGCCTCCCAAGTGCTAGGATTAAAGGCATGCGCCACCATGCCCAGCTATCTTTTTTTTTTTCTATACTAGTGACTTCCCACTTACAAATCCTATAGTGTGGCAGATGTCAATATCCACTGTTCACTGTTCATCTTTACCAGCATACATTTGATTTTTCTTTTGAAGTATCATCTGCCCACCAAAATCCTATTTTTCATCTTCTCTTGCAAAAAGGATTCAAAGTTGAACAAGGGAGATGTTAAACAGAAATCACTCAAGGAGGTTTTGAGAAAAGTCTGTTCTTTTAAAAAAGGTCTGCTGCTGACATGACCCTCGTGCTCTCCACCTGACTTCTGCCTGCCTAGAGTCTGATCTTCACCCTACGTTGATGAGACTGACTATGTAAGTATATATGTCCATAGAAGGAGACCTAGATATATTTGATTAAGGTACCTTAAAGTGTGAATACAAATGTAGACTCTTGGATGAGCTGAAGACTTACTGACAATCTGCACACCTATAAGAATCCCAAGTGATCATTTATATATAGCATTTGGGAAGCACAAGATTGGGGGTACTTCCTATTTACACCCTTTATCAAGAGAACCCTCCCCATTCTCCAAAGTAGAATTATTTAACTGAGCACACACTTGATATGTTATCTCATAGGACTAAATCCACTAAGCACCACTGCCTCCTCTTATTATTACCCCATTTTCAGAGATAAGCTCACTTTGACAAGGGATCTTAACTTGCTGAGTCATGTACTGAGGAGGAAACCTCAGATGGGATGATAACTTAGGAAAAGTCCACCCTAAAGACTGCTTTTCTCTTTCTATATCCTCCATATTAAGTAGGCAATGTTGGAAAAATGCATTGCCATAATTAAATACAGAAAACATCACAGACCCCTCTCTATAAATCTTCAAAATGTACTTCCCAGGCCCTAAGTTTGAACTCCACAGAGCGTTAAAAAACAAAGGAAAATATTGCTTTGCATGGCCAGCTAATAAATATGGCATGCTTCTCTGTTGCTAGGTAATCAGTGTCTCCCTTACCAGACCAGAGGCCCTGAGGGCCTGTTCCCGATCCAATGGCCAGTCGAGACAGGCCTTCTAGATCACCTCTTCCCTCTAGTTGTAAGATCACAGCAGGTTTGAGAAGTGGAAATCCTGATTTAGGAGAAGGAAACAGAGATGTGAATAATCTCCCACAGATGAGTTCCTAACCTCTTCTTAGGTTGCCTCAGCAATGGAGAGGGAAGGTAAGAGATCTCAGAAAGGTGGGGGTAAGGATGAAAAGGGCCAGAATGTGAGCGAGGAGACCACATGCAGAGAAAGCCAGGAGAGTCTGTCCAGAGGGAGACCACTTTTTGACTGTGACCTGAAATATTTGGAGTCGAGATTCATTTTGTTTTGTTTTGTTTTGTTTTGTTTTGTTGAGACAGGATCTCCCAGTAGCATGTAGACCAGACTGACCTCAAACTCATAGAGATCTGCCTACCTCTGCCTCCCAAATACTGGGATTAAAGGTGTGTGCTACCATACCTGGCTTCCAGTGATTCTTACAAAGATTCAGGATGCAGTAAGGCAAGAGGCAATCTGAAGATGCCTCTGTGGAACAGGGAGTTACTGTTTTCAGTGTCCAATACACAGCTTCCCTAGGATAGTTCAAAAGTGTTTACAACTCTCAGCAAAAGCCTATATTGGTCCCAGCTTGGGTTTGTTCTTCCCAGAAATCCTTATATAAGGAGATTCAGAAAAAGCCCAGGGATCCCATTCATAAAGGACTATCAGATCCATACCTGCCATCTGTCATGCAAAAGGGAAACAGGGAACCCCAAATGGCAGAATCTGAGTCCCAGGGAGAGAGGGGCTTACCCAAGGAGGCCACATTCCTATAATTCTCCAGCATTACATCCCTGTACAGGTCCCTCTGTGCAGGGGACAGACTGTCCCATTCCGCCTGGGTGAAGTACACAGCCACGTCCTCAAAAGTCACCAACTTCTGAAACAACAGGTTTCTGCTGCCCTAGGGCCAAGTCCATGGCTCAGGCCCTATGTGGGGGGCAGAGGGCCAAATAAGGGCTTGGGGAGGGAGCTTGTAAAGAGCTTAAATTAATTCCAAGGGAAAGTTGAGAAAAAAAATCACAGGAAAGTAAACTATGGAATCTTTGTCTTCTCTCACAACAGAGAAAACTTGCATCATTTTTATACTTACAAAAGATAGCTGAAATGAAAGAAAAAATTCCCATAAGCAAATTCTGCTGAAGCGTTTGTGCACTTTTAGACAGGCCATTCCTTCAAGGGCAGACTCAGCTGGATGAACTAGCAACTCCCACTTGGACTAACCTAACCTCTGCGCCTAAGTTCAGCCCCCAGCTCCACTCCTGATGCATCACCCTCATACTGAAAAGGCAAATCACATCACACACACACCCTCCCACCAAAGGCAGCCAGGGCTTCCACCTCATCTGCCTGTTGAGTTTCCTCAGAAACCCCCAGCCATGGGCTCCAGAGTTTCTGTTCCAGCACCACTAGTCAAGGAAGGAAGCTCTCTTATCCTGTCCAATTCCTGCCACAACTTCAGTCTTGAAAGTTTGAGAAAGAAGGGACACAAGTTTTCCTCTTAGCTGGCTGCTCTGCCACTCTTTCGGTTTCTTGGGGGTTTTGTCACTGAGCTATATGGTCAACAGCTCTGCTGCTCAGGCTGGTGCTGTCATGCTCAGACCCAGCACCTCCCTCTTCCCCAACAGTGCAGCTCACTGCCCTCCCCACCCCAATTCCACCTTCTATAACAACCCTGGAGACTCACATGCAGGACTGACCTCTCTACCCTCTGTGCCAGGATCGGTCTGCTTGACTATGATTTCCACCCTCCAACAATTCCAGTAGTCTCTAGGTATTCCTGTGAGTCTCCTTGGAATGACCTCAGACATAACAAGTGCTTTCTAAAAGTTTTTGCACCAGGGATGGTGGCGCATGCCTTTAATCCCAGCATTCGGGAGGCAGAGGCAGGCGGATCTCTGTGAGTTTGAGGCCAGCCTGGTCTACATTTTGCATGCCAGGACCACCCTTTTCCCTAGTACCCTGTTACCTATTCCTGAATTCATCCCTTAGTTGAGGGTCACACAAGACACCTCAGCTAGAAACCTGGGGACTGGTCTAGATCTACTCCTCTTCTCTGCTTATCTTCAATCCTTTGAATCTGAGTCCTAAAGAGTTCTATGTCCCAGGCATTACTTTAATTGCATCTCTTCTCTTTAACAAAGACTTGATGAAGCCTGCGTAACCTGGATCAGTGGAATTATTTCTGGAATGGTCACCTTGCTTTTGAATCTCCCCTGGAAACTATTCTGTATGTGGCAGTTACAAATCTAACCAAATTCATGTCACTGGTTCCACAGCCACCACACTTCCATGTTACGAACCACAAGATAACTCCTTTCAACACATCTTTGTCTGCCTTTGCCTCCATTTTTTTTTTTTTTTTTTTTTGGAAAACACACACCTAACACAGGACCTGTCACAGAAGGTGGACGTCAGGACTAAAAGGTCCATGCAAGGGGCACATAATGGAGCCTAGAGTATAGTCAACCTCCAACCACAGTACTGATACCACTGAGGCTATGACTATTCCCAACCTGGAGTCCATGCAAGTCCATGGATGAGTCTAGGGAGGGGGGAGTCCATGAAGTCCCAGAGACATATGAAAAATCTGATTTGCAAGTTTACTTTAGGGGTAGAGGCATGAGAGGTCTCATCAGGAACATGAAAGTCTGGTCAGACATGGTGGCAGCACTTGGAGAACTGAGGCAGGAGAATGGATAAGTCAGGGCTAGCTTGGGCTACATATTAAGACTCTATCTCAAAACCAAACACACACACACATGCATGCACACATGCATATACACACACACAAAGTCTGAGTCTGAGCCACTGCACTCCAAATTCTGAAACCTTCACAAGAACCCAATGGGCATTGTCTCTCTTCTCTGCTGACCCCACACCCCATCATTTCCCATTCTTCCCTGCTGACCCCACACCTCATCATTTCCCATTCTTCCCCGCTGACCCCACACCCCATCATTTCCCATTCTTCTCCGCTGACCCCACACCCCATCATTTCCCATCCTTCTCCGCTGACCCCACACCCCATTATTTCCCATTCTTCTCTGCTGACCCCACACCCCATCATTTCCCATTCTTCCCCGCTGACCCCACACCCCATCATTTCCCCCTCATCAGAGGCAGAGGCTTCCTTCACAATGATCTGCTCTCCCTCTCCTTTGCCAACCCTGCCACTGTCCAGTGCAAACGTCTGCAACTCCTCCACTCATATCCATGCACAGAACATCACAGGGGCAGTTTCCACTTTCCAACTGCCCTTGACTAGGGTGCTCCTGTGCAGAGACGTACAGATCCAGATGTGCCTCCACCTTCTGGGTTCACTTCCTGCTACCTCCACTGGTCACTGCCACAACCTCTGACACCCACCCTCCAGCCTTTCCCACAGGATGCAGTTTGGCAGGGGGAGGCAGTTTGCATTCCAAGGCTCACCAGCTCTCTTCTCAACTCTCAATCTGAACTGCCCAGAAGAAGAGCTGAATGACCCACAGCTTACCTGGGGCCAAGATGTCAGGGTCCTGGCTGCCATCACCTGGTCTCCCTCTCAGAGAAGGGCTGGAGCTGAGAAGAAACAGAGGGTTAGCAACACGGCAGATCTGAAGTGCCTGCAGCCGGTATCCAGACAGGAACAGGAGCTGCCTAAGAAGAAAGGAGTGATGACTCTCTGGCCCAGTATTCCTCCCAGGACACCAATGCTCTAAGGCTGGATGCTAGGAAGCCTAGGATTTGACAATGCTGGCAAATGTCATATAAAAATGTTTATAAAATACATGCAGAGCCTACAAAATACCAGACCCCTGAATCAATAATTGGGATGGAGAGATAACATTACCAAGACTTGACCCCTCTTTCTGTAAACAAGCATCATTTTCCATCACTCACACTATAAAAGGCTTGCTGGGTGACAGCCCTAGCACACAGACCTAGGAGTCAGGATGCAGGAAGGCAGCACCTGGAGAAGAGGCCAGCTGCTCCTCTACCTGGTGCTAGCTGTATAAGACCCTGCCTCAAAAGAGCAAGAGGAGGAGGAGGAGGAGGAGGAGGAGGAGGAGGAGGAGGAGGAGGAGGAGGAGTAGGAGGAGGGGGAGGAGGAGGAGGAGGAGGAGGGGTCGTCTCACCTGGCCAGGAGCCAAAAGCTTCATGTCCCCCCGCTGCACTGAAAGCGAAGGGAAGCCAGGAGGTCCGGTGTGTTCCGGCAGCCAGTCTGCAGAGAGGCCGCCCTTTGAAATTCCCAGCACTCTGTCAATGCACAGTACAGAAAGGCCCAGGATGAAAGGCTGCTGAGAGATGAGCAAAGGGAGCACTTTTGTTTCTAAGCTTATGAAGAAGGGCAGGGAATTTTTTAGCAGAGCCAAACCATACAAGCCTCTATTGGGGCGTGAAAAACGTGCACAACAACACGGCCAAAGAGCCACCTGCCTCTACTCGTCATGCGCACCGCACACAAGGCTCAGCGGGTGAAATGGGAAGGCTTATTTGCTTAGTGGAAACTCTCAAATAATGGCTCTGCCTGTTGCAGCAGGTAAAACTCACAGTTTAATTGTGCTTGATCTTTCTTCAGCACAGGATATCTCTGTTTGACGGTGTTTGAACAGATGGTATGCAGTCCAGCACCCATGACAGTGAGATGGTCCANAGGAGGAGGAGGAGGAGGAGGAGGAGGAGGGAGGGAGGAAGGAAGGGAGGGAGGGGGGAAGAGGAGGAAGAATCCTATAGCTTGCTGGGCATAGTTCTACCATTCAGGAGGCAAAGGCAGGAAGATCTCAAATTTAAAGTTCCAGGCCAGGCACTCTGTCTCAAAAAATAAAATAACCCTTGGCTGACTATCTGGCTTCCCACATGGCCTAGGTTAACTGTGAGGAAATTGGGCAGAAGTGAGGTGGCAGGCTGCCTCTCTTCTCAATCTAAAACACTGACTTTCTGATCTCAGTCGTGCCAAGTGGAGGCTTTCTGTAGTTCCATGGAGGCACTGACCAGGTTTGCAAAGCTGTAACCCACCTGCACAAGGATCTATACCATATATACCTCATTTCTGCCCTAGGGCTTCTCCAGAATTCTGTGTGAGAAACCTGCTGGGCCCTGAGATGTAGGAAGTAAACACCTCCGGGGCCACCTTGAGCAGTAGGGGACAGAAGTTGATGGATGTTTTCCCCATGAGCCCCAGGGAGACATCCTTGAGATTGCAAGGTTTCTCAAAGACCCTATAAGATAGCCTGTTTAGGGACAAGTCTTGTATTGGCTCATTAAATCAAACTAAATGGGCCTAAGAAGGCCTCTCTACTCACATACTTGAATCCTTACCTGTATTAAGTTGTAAGCTAACTCCATATGTAAACAAATTCAAAACCTAACCTAGGAACTGATTCTCACCCAACCAGTGCCCAAGCTTATCAACTAGCTTTCAAATAAAGCAAGCACCAGGCACTAACCAACTAGCCGGGCTCTGGGCCTCAACTGGCCTTCTGCAGGGCACATCCCTTTTCCTATCTCTCAGTACTATCAAGCCACATGGCAGGTCTGCAGTCTTACTCCTGATCCTGGAAGCTGAGCAGTGTGTCACATCATTCTTTGCTTGACTGAACTCTAATCTGTCTGCAGCTTGTAACAGCTTTGCCTCCTCCTGTTTTACTTTGTCTCTCACTCTGTCCAGGTGACCACTCAGATAAATTTCTACAAAAAGTCTTTGCCCATGTTCTGCTTTTGGAAGGAAAGAGACTACAAAGGATCTTTTAAACTTCTACTTTCTTTGGATTGCACAATTTTTTCATTTATTTTTACTATTTCTTATTTGCCCATAATTTTCCTGTGGCTCAGCATTAGCCCCATCCCATAGGTTTTTACATTCTGCATTTTAATTTCTAATTAGAGCCACTTGGTATATCTGCTTTGTCTCTGATGTAATAAATGTTTAAAATACATTGGTGTTGCTTACATTTTCTCCACTGATTAAGCTCTGGTTTTACTGAATAACAAATAACCTTATCTAATAACTCCTGATTTATTACAGATTTTTAAAATTTCTTGCTTTTGTGTGTTGTCTATTTTTTCTTAAAACATCTTTTGAGATTTAAAAGGAAAACTTATTCTACAATGGAAGACTGTATAATTCTATTTGCATCTAACAAGTCAGCTCTATCAATTTTGTATATTAACAAACCAAAGAAAGGTTAGCACAATGTCTATCTCAGTAGATGTCAAAGATATTTGAAAAAAAATCAATATTCATGCCAGACATAGTGGCACACGCCTTTAATCCTAGCACTTAGGAGGCAGGGGTAGGTGGATCTCTGTGAGTTCAAGGCCAGCCTGGTCTACATAGTGAGTTCTAGGTCAGCTGGGGCTACAGGGAGACCGCAGAGAAAGTTACTAATACACACCTGATACTGAGAATTCCTATGTCGGAAGCCTGAGTCCCTCCCTATTTGGGGTGAAGAAAGCTGTGCAGCCTGGAGACCTTCCAGCCTAGTAAAGTATGCAGGAGGCTGTTGTCCTTTCTACCACCATCTTCATGGTCCCAAACATGACCATGCAGCCCCTCACCATCAACTCTTTCTCCAACATCTAGTCCCACTGGAAGGAAGCAACAGGGTCCATCTTACAGCCTGGCTCTAAGACTTGCCAGGATCCTCTGTTCCCTCAAGTCAGATCTCCCTAAGGTTCACCAGAGGTAGCCAAAGACCACCTGACTCTGGGCTTTCAAGGACATAGCTTCCATAATTGTTTTCCATTTTTTTTGTTATTTCCCAAAATAGAACATCTCTGACATGCTTTATACTCCTTTCCCCACTGGCACCTTTCCATAGCCCAACATCATTAATATGTATTTTATTAGGGCCCTATCATGTCTTAGTTAGTGTCTCCCAGACAGCCCTCAGTGAAGTCATCCATGAGCGTCTGTCAGTCTCACTAGTCCCGCTTGCTTCAGAAGATCCATTCTCAGCAGTAGTAATAGCTAGCCAATATCTTCTGTTAAGATAGGGCTCTGCTGCTTGAGTTTGTGTGAATGCCTTTGCATGCTGACACCATTCCTGTAAGGTTCAGATTGAATGGCTTCCATCTTACAGGTTTTCAGAGACAATGGGGCCTGAGGGAGAAAACAAAGAGTGCTGAGTGAGCCTCACCCACTTAACAGCTCCCCTTGAAGCAAATTCACTGCCAGTAACAGCAGCAGCAGTTGTCATTTACTGATGAGTAGGTGACATGGAAATACATCCTCTTTCAGGTTGGTGGATAACATCATGGTGCAGCACTTGTCAACCATGTCTAAGATCTGGATTTGATCCTGAGAACCAACAACCTCCCAAAACAAACAAGAATACAACAGAATATTATATCCTTTCATCTATCCCATGTATAAGGTTTGTAGTTCTTGCACAAACATCCAAGTTTGATTTAATTCTCTATTTTCATTTATAGGCTCAAGGATAAGCCAAAATATTTACTCCTTTTTCTGAATTACATTCTCACCCCAAAACTGAGATCTTGAAAAGATAAGTGATAGTTCCACAAGATCACCAAGACTATATTCACTGAATTGGGCAAAAAAAGAAAAACACAAAAAAAAAAACCGACACAAAAAAAAAAAAAAAGAGGACCAGGCCATTTTTTTAAAACATTTTTATATAAAAGATCTAACAAGTTTACAAACAGAAGTATGATGAATTTTTGATAAAGTATACATATTTTCATTCAGTCACTCTAAATAATCTTCTGAATTCTTTCGTTTTACTAAAGGAAAAATTAAAAATTTTTTTAATTGTTTGTATTTTTTTTTTTTTGCATGCCTTTAATCCCAGCCTCGGTAGGCGATGTAGGCAGACTGGTCTTTTTGATTCAAGGCCAGTCCTGTTTACATATGAGTTCAGGCAAGCTGGGGCTACAGGAAGACCCCTGTCCAAAAGATAAAAAAAATAAATAATTTTTTTTAAAATTGGGGCTGGACAAGATGGCCTCAGTGTTGTTAGAGCACTTATTGCTCGTCCAGAAGGACTTGGGTTGGTTCCCAGCAACCCCCCATAGGCAGATAAACAACTCACCCTTATTCCAGTTTCTAAGATATCACCAAATTCTCGCTCTTGTGTGACTTCGAGAGGCACGTTATGTGGTGCACTTTTATTGCTGGCAAAACACCTAGTACAGATAGACTATCGTTTTCTTTTTTATGTGTAGTGAATGAATGTCTGTCTGCATGCTACGGTGGTGGTGCAATCCATGCGTGCAACTGCCTGGGAGGTCAGAAGAGGTTTGTTGGAATTCCCTGACAACTGGAGTCAAAGATGGTTCTCTAGCACCACACATGTGGGTGCTGGGGATCGAACTGGGTCCTCTGCAAGAGCAGTTGGTGCTCTTAACCACAATGCACCAGAAATAAATTTTTAAAGAGAATAATTTTCTTGGAATGGGAAAGTAGCTGTCAATAAAGTGTTTGCCATGACAAAGTGGAATCACCTAAATTGCAATCCACCAGAATGCCACATTAAAAAATTAAAATTAGGGCTGGAGAATGGTCTAGTGTTATCAGGCGCAAGCTGCCGACCGCTCTTACAGAGGACCCAGGTTTCGATCCCAGCAACCACATGGCAGCTCGGAGAACCGTCTGAAACTCCCATTCCAGGAGAGCTCCAGTTCAGGGGAATCCGACGCTTTACTTCTACCTCCCCAGCATGCATGTACATGATTGGGCACAAACTTGCAATGCAGACAAGTGCATTCCATACACATTACAAAAAATAACTAAATAAAATTGCTAACAAATATAATAAAAATTAATTAATCATAAAAAACATTTATGCAGGCACACAACATGCCAGCAGAATCATTAAAGGACAGTGAGAAGGTCACAAGCCAAATTCCAAAGCAGAGGACAGGCTGGAGAGATGGCTCAGCAGTTGAGAGTGTCGACTGTTCTTGCGAGGGACCCAGTTTCTATTCCCTCCACAGCACCCATGCGCAGTAACCACCTTCTGTAACTCCAATCCAGGAGTTTGATGCCCTCTTCTGGCCAACAAGGACATTGCATGTATAGGTGCACACACTACACACACACAAACACAAAAAAAAAAAAAATAAACTAAAAAATAATAAATAAAAATATTTTCCAAAGACGCAGAGGAAACAGGCTTAGAAGAGTGATCCTATACTCTTCAAAGAATGGTAAACCCTTATCTTAGAAGGTCTGTTTTATATATTTCTTTCTTTTTTTTTTTTTTTTTGGAATTTTTTTTTTTTTTTTTTTTTTTTATGTGTAGAAGTCCGTTGCATGTAGGTCTGTGCACCCCGTTGTTGTGTAATGCCTGCGAGGTCAGAAGAGGGTCTGGATTCCCCTGGGAATGGATTTTTCTCCTGGAATTGGAAGTTACAGACAGTTCTCAAGCCAAATGTATCTCTTTTAAAAAGAATAATGAAATTTCTGGTTTTAAGAGAAAAAACTGAGCACTAGTGAAGATGGATCTGTGGTTAAGAACATGTGTTGTTCTTGCAGAGGACCTGAGTTGATTTCCCAGCACCTCTATCAGCCAGCTCACAACTGCATGCAATTCCAACTCCAGGGGATCTGACCAAACCTTCCTTCTGGGTGGTCACTCACTCACATGCACATCCTCAAAACAGTATTCTGTCTGTCTGTTTGTCTCTCTCTGCTCTCTCTCTCTCTCTCCTCTCTCGCTCACACCAACACAACACACACAAAATACACAAACCACGAATGTTGCTGTTGCTTCCTCTCTGTTCCCACAAGGGAACTGTGCACTCCTCAGCCTGTTTGCATTTTACTGACTATATAAAATTTGGCTCAAGATCAGCAAAATCCAGAACCTCAGGTAGCAGATCATACACAGGAGAAGCAACTCATGAAATTTAAAAAGCAAACTTTGAGATAAAGCAGACAAGGAAATCGGCAGGGAACCTCAACCAGTGGCCCCTTTGAACTTGACCCCAAGTAGTACCCAGTACCAGAGAGCAAGTTCCTCCTGCTCTACCCAGAGCAACAGA
Organism: Rhizomys pruinosus; assembly: GCA_009823505.1. Classification (NCBI taxonomy): domain Eukaryota; kingdom Metazoa; phylum Chordata; class Mammalia; order Rodentia; family Spalacidae; genus Rhizomys; species Rhizomys pruinosus. Next base: position 1,098,131 of record VZQC01010445.1, read on the forward strand.
AACTCTGAGCCTTGGATCTGTTATACTGTGCCTGGTGCTTGCAGTGCATCGTGTTCAGTAGGGTCTAACTCTGGTCTTCTCTGGGATGCAAATCCTAGGGCTTCCATGTGGCTTTGGGAAGCAAGGCCTTTTCCTTGCATGAACCACTTTTCTCTCTCTTCTCACAACTGGGTCATTCTCCAGTTGGTTGAGACATGTAGTGGCCCATCTGTGCCTATAACTTGTCATGAAAGGATTCAAAATCAACTTACTGTGAGCCTAGGCCTGGCCAGCCACAGTCACTTCCTGGGAGTTGGCATCAGAGGGCCAAAGAACTCATTTATTGCAGGAGTTTTAGGATCTTATATAGTAGCTCTGGTGGGCTCTTAGCAAGGGTGGGGGTGGGACAAAAAGGAAGTCTACGTGAACTTTTTACAGTGGCCAAGTTCCCTACCATATGTTTCCCAAGATTAAGCTTTTATGGCAGATGCACCCAAGACCAGGTGTGTGTTGTGTGTGTGTGGTGTGTCGTGTGTGTGTGTGTGTTGTGTGTTTTTTTTTTTTGGGGGGGGGGCTTTATGAGTTTAACATACCATCTCCGATCTGAGATCTCCTGAGGACAGCTGAAGCACAGGTACGGGGGAAGGGGCTAAACAGCAACAACCCCCACCCCCCACCCCCGCCCAACTGGATTACGCGAATGGCATCTGAAGGAGCAAGCCAAAGCAATCCTTCAACACAGTGTATGAAGAGGCATTTGGGACTCACACTAGAATACAGGCACTGAGAACAAAGCCCATATGCCAGGAACATGAGGAAGAACACTGAAGACGAGATAACACAGGAAAGGGACAGGATAATCCCCACCAAGCTCTACCAACTATATGGGAGATTCCTATGGTGAGATCCCCCTGGGGATGGGCCCAGGACACAGATAATCAGAAACGCAAATTGTGACATACTTAAAGAAAAAGTACAAGATTCTAAAGGCAAAGACAAAGTCAAAGAACTAAGAAAAAAGAGAATGAAGAACTCATGAAGGACCTAGAGGGAGAGATTGACAAATTCTGGAAGGAAGTTGAAACACAGAAAAGATCCTATGTTGTAAAAGATAAGGAAATCAACCCAGCAAAGCAAAGAGCTACCGGAAGAGATTGAGAAAAGCTCCAAACGGACGAAAAAAGTAGAAATACTAAGGAAATCAGAAGAGGGAAATGAAACAGTGGAAATCAAACATCATCCAATAAGAGGGAAAGTAATGACAAAGCCTCAGACGCGAATGGAGGAAAGCAGAGACAGAACAAAAGCATCTCAGACCTGGAAAGATAACACAGAAACAACTAAAAACCTCAAGAAAGATTATGAAAAAGTCTAAACAATACACAAAGTTGGAACACCAGGGAACTGTGGGACACTGAAATGCACAGCTCAAACCTCCATATCATAGGACTAGAGGAAGGCAAAGAATCCCAAGTTGAAGCATGGTATTGATCAGATCTTCACAGAATAAAGATGAAAACTTCCCCAAAACTAAAAAAAGGACTCAAACCATACAAGAAGCGTATAGAACTCCAAACAGACAGAATCAGAAAAGAAATCTTTCTCCACCCCACATCATAGTTAAAATGCTAGACACCCAAAACAAAGGACAAAATCCTTAAAGCCACCAAGAGAGGGAGAAAAACAACAGTGACCTATAAGGGGAAAAACCTATCAGAATTACAACTGACTTTCTCAATGCAAACTATGAAAGCAAGAAGAACCTGGAGCAAATTCCCAGTGTTAAAGGACAATAGCTGCCAACCCGCTTAATATACCCCGCAAAAATGTCCATTATAGTGGAAGGAGAGCGATGAAAAAAACTTCCATGACCCATAACAAGTTGAAAGAATACATGTCCAGAAAACCCAACCCTTCAGAGAATACTTGAAGCAATTAGCAAGCAATTCAAAGGTCAAAGGAAAGGAACAACATCCCCAGGCACCTGAAAGAGAAATAAATAAAAGCATCACCTGCGGGCCGGGTGTGGGGCCTCCAGTTACTCTTCAGACTGTGGTCTGAAAGTATGTTACTTGAATGTGCAGAAGGCACCCGTCTACCTCCAACACAAGTGTCTCTGCACTTCCTCAGTGCCCACCCATCCCAGGAGCCTCTGATTCTAGTGATCCAGCAAAATAGACCGTCCAACTCACCTTCACCCTAAACTGGCTTTTTTCTTACTCATAGGAACCAACTGGCAAAGCCAACTCTTTTTCCCCTCTGTCAATGGAACCAATTTCAGTCCAATCTCCAATGCCTGGACCATCTTGCCCCAGTTCCTATCCACTTATGGCAAACCATCAGTGGGCAACTCCTATCAGTGTCATCACCTAAAAAACTCCTGGAATCAGATTCTTCTCCACCATGGCATAATGACCAGTTCAAGGCCTGAGGATACTTATCAGCTACTTCCAGGCACAGGCCCTTTGCCCAGCCAACAGGACCTGACAACTGCATAAAAAAAATCTCTTAACGAATCACCACTAACTACAACAGTGGTTATTAAATCCAGTGTACCACCAAACGCAGTGGCATCGCCTGGGAACTTGTTAGAAAGGAGTTTACAAGGCTGTTCCGAGAACAGTCTGTACTTTAATGAGCCCTTCAGGTGATCTGGGCACACACTGATGTCTATGCACCCTGGATTACAGAAACAAATCCAAGCCCAGGAAACTAAGCTGTATCAAATGACAAGCAGAAGGCAAAGGGAGCCATAGGCCTGTACACAGAGAAGCCATCTGGGAAACTGCAGACAAAATCCCCAGGAGGAAAACAAACTCTGAATGGGGAGAAGGCCCGTAATACAATGGGGAAGGGGGAGAGATGGGGTCTCCTGTTGGAAATGACATCAAGGAAGAATTGAGTCATCAATTAGTAATCTAGATACTGACCAATGAGGATACAGTGTTGTCAGTGACTTGTAGAAGACTGAAGAGTGGGAGAAACAAGCAGGACAAAATACGGCTGAGAGTCATCCAAAAGGACCCAATCAACATGAGAGATCTGGTATAGGAACTTGGGATAAGTTCCTAGGTAGTTAAGTCCCAGGAGGAAAGAATAAAGAAACACCCAGCTATGAGAAGATCCAGTTTGAATTAGGGGCTAGTTCTTAGCTAGCGCCCCTCAGGGTACCATGTGGGAGTCATGGGATTTCTCTGACCCCGCCCCAAGAGGGAACAAGCAACATGGCTTAGGCACATGATGTAGGAGAGCAGCAGTATATCATGGCACATAACTGGGGGTCTGTATTGGCTCTGGAGCTGAACGTCATTTTGCTTATGAAAGTGAGTTGCAGTAGGCAATGGAGCAAATTTTCTATTACCAATGTACACAGAACTCCCAGCCATTATTTCTACGGCATAGAGGCTGAAGGAGGCCTGGATTTCAAGTGTCATGGCCAATGGTTGGATGGAGGTTCCATCAGACCACCAACCTGGTAATCTGTGTGTGGGGCTGGATGGAGATCTTTCAGTCACAGCTGTGAAGTGAACTGTGAGTGGGTGTAGGCTGAGATAGGCCATAAGCCATCACCCTGAAATTCCTGTCCAGAGACCAGCAGTTTTGGGCAGGTGGAAAGCACAACCAGACGGGAAACATTCGATTTCTTCCAGGCTAAGGACCTGAGTTGGAAGTACCTCTCAGGTCAGGTTACGAAAGTAACCAACTGACTCTGTGCTGAGGGGTCAGTTCTTTACAGTGGCCATGGGCATCTACTTTACTCCCCTTCCCTTAGCAGGACTGCACTGTGCCTGATCTGTGCAAGAGAAGCTCCTACACCCAGCAACTCATCAGTCTTGGAAGGTGAAATTCAAGAAACTAATCTTTCTGTCCAGAAATTGTAAAGCTGTTTTGGCTTACGGTTTTTAACAACCTTAGGATACAAAAGCTCTTTAGAGTTAAAGATGCGGACAAAACAAAGGAATATGTGGTTTCATGGCTATTCTGGCCTCCGGTATCGCAAGCCACAGTATCGCGCCTATTGGACAAATTGCGAATTGCCCACCCCACTTTTTTCCTTTAGCTCTTCTATCCTTTCTGGCATCTCGGGATTACCACAAGGGAGTGGACCCTGACACAGGTTCAGCCGAGCTGACCCATTCAACTTGCCATTTTGGTGAATAAACTCGCGTTACTCCTTGCCTCGCCCCATATGAGGGCTTTACGGCTCGTCTCTCTCACGCGATGCATCCGCGTCTTGTGAGTTCTGGGCCATGGCAGACTGTTCTTGGAGGTCTTAGAAGGTGTGGCCCATTTGCATAACGGAAGTACGCGGTTATGGGGCGGCTGGCTCACGTGACGGTTTTTTAACGAGGCATGTGGGTCTCCAGTGCTGGCATCTTGCACGTCTCTCGTGTGTGGCTTGCCTTTCTTTTTGCTGATTTGCAGATGAAGCATAGAGCCCTATAGCGTTAGGCTGCATCTCAGCTCCAGCCGCCATGGCCTCGGCTGACGCAGCAATGATAGACTTCTTTAATTTCCCTAGTTGAAAACCTATTTTATCCTCAATCGGTAAGCTACTCAAAAGAATAAAAACCCTTCTAGTGCATTATTTCTTATTCAAGCTTCGGGGTCTATTAGTCTTTGAGATATTTTTTACTTCACCATACCAATCAAGCAATAGGGTTAGCTTATTAACACTCACCCCTTTCGAATAACTACAGACTATCTCCTTTATTTGTCGGAACTTGTAGTTCTTCCATCCCACCTGTTTCAGCCTCCCTACTTTTGGATGTGTGAAGACAACAGGCTCCTTGGCTGAGCCTTGCGTGACCTTCCCAGCCTTTTCAGTTCAACCAGTTTGTGTCGCTAGCGTCGAAGCGTCTGTTTTGTCCTTCTACCCCATCTTTTTTGCATGATTTCGCCTTAACTACACTATGCGACTTCCATGGGAGATGGACCTTAAATATTTGCGTACATCAATCTGCCCTTTTCTCATTGCCACACTTTGAGTCCCACTGCTGAGTATTTAGCAACAGTGTCAATCTTACAGAGCCTGGCTCATAGACATTGCCAATGGATCCTCTGTCCCTCAATCAGATCTCCTAAGGCACCAGAGGTAGCAAAGAAACCACTGACTCTTGGAGCTATTCAAGGACCATCAGCTTCCATAATTGTATTCCAATTTTTTATTTATATGTTCTTCAAAATAGAAACATCAATGAAGATCCAGTTTGAATTAGGGGCTAGTTCTTAGCTAGCGCCCCTCAGGGTACCATGTGGGAGTCATGGGATTTCTCTGACCCCGCCCCAAGAGGGAACAAGCAACATGGCGTAGGCACATGATGCTAGGAAGAGCAGCAGTATATCATGGCACATAACTGGGGGTCTGTGATTGGCTCTGGGAGCTGACGTCATTTTGCTTATAAAAGTGAGTTGCAGTAGGCAATGGAGCAAATTTTCTATTACCATCATTACACAGAACTCCCAGCCATTATTTCTACGTGCATACAGGCTGAAGGAGGCCTGGATTTCAAGTGTCATGGCCAATGGGTTGGATGGAGGTCCATTAGACCACCAACCTGGTAATCTGGTGTGGGGCTGGATGGAGATCTATCAGGTCACCAGCTGTGAAGTGAACTGTGAGTGGGTGTAGGCTGAAGATAGGCCATAAGCCATCACCCTGAAATTCCTGTCCAGAGACCAGCAGTCTTTGGGCAGGTGGAAAGCACAACCAGACGGGAAACATTCGATTTTTCCCAGGCTAAGGACCTGAGTTGGAAGTACCTCTCAGGTCAGGTTACGAAAGTAACCAACTGACCTCTGTGCTGAGGGGTCAGTTCTTTACAGTGGCCATGGGCATCTACTTTACTCCCCTTCCCTTAGCAGGACTGCACTGTGCCTGATCGTAGCAAGAGAAGCTCCTACACCCAGCAACTCATCAGTCTTGGAAGGTGAAATTCAAGAAACTAATCTTTCTGTCCAGGAAATGTAAGGTTCTTAGGTTCACCTTATGAAAGAAACTTGGTTAAGATGCAAAAGAAGGTCATGCATTCCCTGGTCCCAAGCCCCACAGTTCCCTCATGACAAATGTCATTGCCCACCCCCTTTTTTCCTTCTTGTTATCCTTCTGCTCCCACTTCCCAAGGAACCTGACAGGTCCTGACCATTCCTGCCTGTGGTGGTTTGAATGAGTGTCCCCCATAGGCTTTAAGTATTCAGACATTTGTCTCCAGTTGGTCGCACTGTTCTTGGAGGTCTTAGAAGGTGTGGCCATGCTAGAGGAAGTACGTTATTGGGGGCAGGCTCAGTGAGTTTAACGAGCCATGTGGTCTCCAGTTGCTCCTCTCTCTGCTTCCTGTGCTGATTGAGAGATGTGACCCTTAGCTTGCTGCTCCAGCTCCAGCCGCCATGCCTCCCACCACAATAGACTCTAATTCCCTGGAACCATCAATCGTAAGCTCAAATAAACTCTTCCTTTTATAAGTTCTTTGGTCATGGTGTTTTATCACAGCAACAGAAAAGTGACTAATACACCACCTGATACTGGATTCCTATGTCGGAAGCCTGAGTCCCTCCCTATTTGGGGTGAAGAAAGCTGTGCAGCCTGGAGACCTTCCAGCCTAGTAAAGTATGCAGGAGGCTGTTGTCCTTTCTACCACCATCTTCATGGTCCCAAACATGACCATGCAGCCCCTCACCATCAACTCTTTCTCCAACATCTAGTCCCACTGGAAGGAAGCAACAGGGTCCATCTTACAGCCTGGCTCTAAGACTTGCCAGGATCCTCTGTTCCCTCAAGTCAGATCTCCCTAAGGTTCACCAGAGGTAGCCAAAGACCACCTGACTCTGGGCTTTCAAGGACATAGCTTCCATAATTGTTTCCATTTTTTTTTTGTTATTCCAAATAGAACATCTTGATCATCTTTATACTCCTTTCCCCACTGGCACCTTCCATAGCCCACCAACATCATTAATATGTCATTTTCATTAGGGCCTATCATGTCTAGTTAGTGTCCCCAGACAGCCCTCAGTGCAAGTTCATCCACTGAGGTCTGTCTGTCTGGAGTCCCTCCAGTTCTTCGTCACCCAGCAGTAATCAGCTACCAATAATTCTTCGACTAAGATTAGGGCCTGCTGCTTGAGTTTGTGTGAGCCTTGTGCATGCTGACACCATTCCTGTAGGTTCAGATGAATGGCTTCCATCTTACAGGTTTTCAGAGACAATGGGGCCTGAGGGAGAAAACAAAGAGTGCTGAGTGAGCCTCACCCACTTAACAGCTCCCCTTGAAGCAAATTCACTGCCAGTAACAGCAGCAGCAGTTGTCATTTACTGATGAGTAGGTGACATGGAAATACATCCTCTTTCAGGTTGGTGGATAACATCATGGTGCAGCACTTGTCAACCATGTCTAAGATCTGGATTTGATCCTGAGAACCAACAACCTCCCAAAACAAACCAGATACAACAGAATATTATCAATCCTTTCAATCTATCCCATAGTATAAGGTTTGTAGTTCTGAACAACTCAAGTTTTGATTTATTTCTATTTTTTTATAGTCTCAAGGATCAAGCCAAGATATTTACATCCTTTTTCTGAATTACATTCTCACCCCAAAACTGAGATCTTGAAAAGATAAGTGATATTCCACAGATCACCAAGACTATATTCACTGAAGTTGGGCAAAAAAAGAAAAACACAAAAAAACAAAACCTCACAGCAAGAGGAACCCCAGGTCTTCATTTTTTTAAATACATTTTTACTAAGAAATCTACAAGTTTACAAACAGAAGTATGATGATTTTTGGAGGAAAGATACATATTTTCATTCAGTCACTCTAAATAATCTTCTGAATTCTTTCATTTTACTAAATGAAAAATTAAAAAATTTTTTTTGCCAAGCATGGTGGTACATGCCTTTAATCCCAGCACTCAGGAGGCAGAGGTAGGCAGATCTCTGTGAGTTCAAGGCCAGCCTGGTTTACATAGTGAGTTCCAGGACAGCTGGGGCTACAGGAAGACCCTGTCTCAAAAAAGATAAAAAAAATAAATAATTTTTTTCTTGAGGGGCTGGAAAGATGGCTCAGTAGTTTAGAGCACTTATTGCTCTTCCAGAGGACTTGGGGTTGGTTCCCAGCACCCATATGGCAGGTAACAACCATCCTTAATTCCAGTTCTAAAGAATCCAATTCTCTCTTGTGACTTCTGTAGGCACTGTACATATGTGGTGCACTTTTATGCTGGCAAAACACTGATATACATAGAAATATCTTTTTATTTTTTATGTGTATGAATGTACTGTCTGCATGTAGGTTGGTGCATCCATGTCGTGTAATGCCATGGAGGTCAGAAGAGGGTGTTAGAATTCCCTGGAACTGGAGTCAAAGATGGTTCTCAGCCACAATGTGGGTGCTGGGGATCGAACCTGGGTCCTCTGCAAGAGCAGTTGGTGCTCTTAACCACTAGGCCATCTCTCCAGCACCAGAAATAAATTTTTAAAGAGAATAATTTTCTTGGAATGGGAAAGTAGCTGTCAATAAAGTGTTTGCCATGCAAATGTGGAAACCTAAATTCAATCCACAGAATCCACATTAAAAATAATAAAATTAGGGCTGGAGATATGGTCTAGTGGTTAGGAGCGCTGACCGCTCTTACAGAGGACCCAGGTTCGATCCCCAGCACCCACATGGCAGCCGAGAACCGTCTGAAACTCCAATTCCAGGAGAGCTCCAGTTCCAGGGGAATCCGACGCTGTCTTCTGACCTCCCCAGCATTGCATGACATGGGTGCACAAACTTGCATGCAGACAGTGCATTCATACACATACAAAAATAAATAAATAAAAATTGTAAAATAATAATAATAAAATTATAATAATAAAAACATTTATGGCAGGGCACACAGACATGCAGCAAGAATCATTAAAGGACAGTGAGAAGGTCACAAGCCAAATTCCAAAGCAGAGGACAGGCTGGAGAGATGGCTCAGCAGTTAAGAGCTCTTGCAGAGGACCCAGTTTCGATTCCCAGCACCCATGCTGCAGTTAATAACCATCTGTAACTCCAATTCCAGGAGTTTTGATGCCCTCTTCTGACCCTGGAGGGCATTGTACCATGTGACTGCACTTACATATGTGCAAGCAATATATTCATACACCTAAAATAAAAATAATAAATAAAATATATTTTCCAAAGAAGCAGAGGAAACAGGCTTAGAAGAGTGATCCTATACTCTTCAAAGAATGGTAAACCCTTAGAAGGTCTTTTAATATCTATTCTTTTTTTTTTTTTTTTTG
>VZQC01010445.1:1116460-1232120 GCA_009823505.1 Rhizomys pruinosus
TAGGGTGGGGGACATGGGTCTAGATTTGATAAAAATATATATAAATAAATAAATAAATGAAAAAAAAAGGAATGCTACACCTCAAGTTACACTCCCTGGGGGATGGGCTGCAGGTGCCTAATGTCCACCAAGTGAGTGGAAGCTGGCTTTAGCTCCTTCCAGCCTTCCAGGTTATCAGGGTAAAGCCAGCTCACTTACAGTTCAGCCATCATGAAATATCAGGCCCCACAACTACCAAATCCAGAACCAAATTATCATGGGCCATCTTTAGCTCCCTTAACAGCAAATTATCACCCTCCTCAATATGTGACCTAACATCTTTGTGACTATTAGCTAAGTCTTTAGAATGTACAAATAGACCACTAACTTCCTACCTGATGTTTCCACCAATGTACTTGAAAGTGTCTTGATTTATGATTTTGTTTCTTTTATTACCATAAAACCTTCATGAAATTGTTACCACATTACAACATGGAATTTGAGGGAACCCAGATCTGTGTTTCTATATCGCTCATATTTGGCTCCAAAATAAATTCATATACCCTTTGAGGTGAGAACTGCATTATTGCATCAACAACTCTAACTCCAGTGGTTGTCCACTAGCCTGGAGTCCACGTCCACATTCAAGGCCCCTTAGATCTTTGATTCCACCCTCCTATAGACTGCTTTTATAAGAAAGTATCCAAAGTATGAAGCTGGCTAGCCCATGCTTGACCCAAGTAACATCTCTAATATTCATGTCTGTGCCTTTCTGGGTCTACAGAAAAGCTCTGGTTAGGAACCAGGTTTTAGTTTGAGTGTCAGACCCCAAATTCTGAAGCCATAAAGCCAGAGGGGATCACATGTAACTAACCTTTTTAAAGAATAAAACCTATGCTTCTGTATTTTTCCAGGGTCCTTTGGATGATTATTACATAAGTTAATAGTAACCTTCAATTCTCATCTTCCTTTCATCTGCATTGTTTGACTTTTCCTAGCTGAAAGCTGTGGATCTCACTTCTGACTCTCTCACAAATCTGCATGCAGATTTTTAAATATGCATATTTAAGATATTTGTATGTGAGTATTTACTATTTTAGAGTTGCTTTTTTTTTTCTCCCTCTTTGTGTTTTGGACTTTTTTAGAAAAAAATTACACAAAAAGGCATATTGTACCTATTCACATGAGAAACTTCAACAGTGTAGTTACATTTCCATACACACATGCACACACACACAGGACCTGTTTTTATTTGGGGTTTTCTTTTTATGTTTATTTGCTCTACTGAAGCATTTTAAAGCAAATTTCAGACTATTTCCCCTGTATTTCAGTATGTCTCTCTAAAAGATAAAGACTTTTAAAAGATATAGCAAAGTTATATTACCACTAAAAACTCTGAAATCTCCTGAAACCTAGTCATAGTCAGTTTTCCCTAATTGTATCAAAAGTGCTTTTTAATAATTCTAATCCAAATAAAAGTCTCATCTTGTGTTTGATATGTCTCTTACATCCACTAACAAGCCATAAAAATTTCTCTTCCCCTTTTTTAAAATTTAAAAAATGTTTTCTACTATTTTTATTGTATGTGTATGAGTGTATTGCCTGCATGTGTATAAGTGCACCCATTTTGCGCAGTACCCACGGAGATCAGAAGAGGGCATCATATCCCCTGGAATTGGAGTTACAGATGGTTGTTAGCCCCCATGTGGGTGCTGGGAACCAAACCAGGGTCCTCTGCAAGAGCAGCTGGTGCTCTTAACTGCTGAACCATCTCTCCAGCTCCTCTCTTCCTGTTTCAATGTCATTCTGTGTGTTTTGTTTTGAGACAGGTTCTTACTTTATAGCCTAGGCTGGCCTGGAATTCCCAACAGTCCTTCTGCTTCAGCTTTTCCTGTGCTGGGATTCTAGGAGTGGCTTTGGCCATTGACTCTCCCATTCTGGGCTGGGCTGAGGCGGCACCTAACATCTCCCCTTATTGCCATGCCCCATGCTTACTACACTTTAAGTTGGTAGTTTGGTCTGCAAGCTTAGTTACATTCAAGGCCAACTCTGGACAGAGTCTATTCACGCTCTTTTCTCTAATCATTTCACCTTTTTTCTATATTTTTCAATATTTATTCAATAATTTGAGAAATTCCAGTTACTTTCTTCATTAAAAAATAAAATATTGGAAAAGTGGACCTTTTCCAAGTGGATAATGGGTAATTAACAAGAGAAAAACCAAGTTGGGTTGGCTTGAATGTAGGATAGAAAACTATTTGTTTTGTTTTTAATGGCAAAAGTTTAAGATATTTAGTGCTAAATTTGTCAGACACTTGCAAAGTGGCCATTAACATCATGTATACAATGTGACAGGAAAAATGTCATAAATAATAAGAAGGCACCCGAGGAATATAAGCAAAGTCAGCCTTCAACACAACAAAGAAACAATAACACATGAGTTTCATAACAGAATACGAACAACTTCCACTTCCTTCTGGAGTTTGTCATTCTCTGCCTCTAGTTCTTTGTTTCATTTAATTTTTCATAATCTTTGCTTGAACATTCTGGCTCTTCCATGTTATCTTCCGGTCTTGATAATCCATTTTTAAAAAACCACAAGAGTGGAATAATCAGGACTTGTGGAACACCATGAAAAGACCAAAGCTCCACAACACAGGTATAGAGGAAGGAGAACACCCATCTAGTCACCAGGAAAGGACAGAAGAAAGCCTCAGTAACAGAATGGATGAGTCTACTATGTTCTAGTACCACTTTCCAGGTACAGGCACAAGGTTTACTTTGATAGAAATTGTGTAATATTGTAATTAATTAATTAATTATTTTTTGAGATAGGGTCTCCCTTTAGTCCCAGATGGCCTGGAGTTCACTATGTAGACCAGGCTAGCCTTGAACTCACAGAGATCTGCTTGCCTCTGCCTCCCAAGTGCTGGGATTAAAGGTGTGCGCCAACAGGCCCAGCTCTCCTATTATTCTTAATGTTTGAATAAGAAGGACAAAACCATTTTCCTCTGGCATTTACTGAAGCTGTAGTTATTTTGTTTACCACCTTGGTTTTTGCACACATACAGCAACATTTACCATGTGGGATCTTAACCACCATCTCAGATATTCTTTCAATGAAAAACAGCATTTTAAATTGCCAAAAATCAATTTCCAAATTAGCTTTGGAGAATAACTGTCAACTTTATAAGATTATGGAAACTTTTTAAAAAGTATACATTTTGGGAGGGCTGGAGAGATGGCTCAGCAGTTAAGAGCACTAACTGCTCTTACAGATGACCTGGGTTCAATTCCCAGCACCCACATGGCAGCTAAGAACTGTCTTTAACTCCAGTTTCAGGGAAATCCGACACCTTCTTCTGACCTCTGCAGCATTGCACAACACGGGTGCACAAACCTACATGCAGACAGTACAGTCATACACAAAAATAATAAATAAAAATTTAAAAACTATACATTTTGAACAGCTAAATAATTTCCCAAGTTAGTCAAAAGCTTAAACATAAAAAATGAAACAGTACTGGAAGAATTATTTTCTCTTTCTTCTGCATACAGTCATTAAAAAAACCTCTGCTAGAGCCAGTGAGATGGCTCAGCAGGTAAAGACTCCTGCTCCCAACCAGGACGACCTGAGTTCAGTCTCCAGAATCTACATGATAGAACACCAACACCTGAGAGTTGTTCTGTGACCCGCAGGCATGCTGTGGTATGTACATGACCCCGCCACATAAACACACACACACACACACACACACACACACACACACACACTAAATGATAAATGTAAAAAAAAAACTATGAAAAAGAAAAAAACACCTTAGACCAGGGCTGGAGAAATGGCTCACAGGTTAAGAGCATTGGCTGTTCTTGCATAGGACCCAGGTTCATATCCCAGGACCCACATGGCAGCTAACACCATCCATCATGACTCCATTTCCAGGGCACTGTCCTCTTCAGGCACTGCACAATATGGGTACATTTACATATATGCAGGCAGTACACTCATGCTAAATAAATAAATAAACAAACCTAGACCATGTTCTTCAGCACTGGAAAGCTAAGTGCACAAGAATAGCTATTTAGGGGCTGGAGAGGTGGCCTAGCGGTTAAGAGCACTGACTGCTCTTGCAGAGGACCCGGGTTCAATCCCCAGCACCCACATGGCAGCTGAGTACTGTCTTTAACTCCAGTTCTAGGGGAATCCGGCACCCTCTTCTGACCTCCAAGGCATTGCACGACACGGGCGCACAAACCTACATGCAGACAGTACATTCATACACATATGGAAATAAATAAAATTAAAAAAATAAAAAAAATTTTTTTAATATAAAAAAAGAATAGATATTTAGTGAATGGTTTACTTCCGATTCCAGATAATGTATCCAAAGTGCCTTACCCACAGAGAGAATGCTTTTCTTATACTAACTTAATTCTCAAATAAAACAAAACAAAACTGTGCAATAGGAATTTAATGATACCCATGATAATCTTTCACATTCAATGTTCTGAGACAGTTTCAAAAGTAGCACCCAATTTTTACCCTAGGAAAATGTCTGGTTAGTATTAGAAGATTTGAATGATTTGGGGAGGTCAGGCGGGTCTTTTGCAGACAGGGTTTCCCTGTAGTCCCAGCTGGCCTGGAATTCACTATGTAGACCAGGCTGGCCTGGAACTCACAGAGATTCACCTGCCTCTGTCTCTCCCAAGTTGCTGAGATTAAAGGCATGCGCCACACCTGGGACAATTTGAATGATATTTTCAGAGAAGGAACTTGCGACTATTTATGTCGGCTCAATACCAAAGTTGAGACAGGACAATGGCAAATTTTCCCCATAGTTGAGTTTAAATTTGGAGAAGAAATGATTCAACATGTTTGGCTCTTTGAGAAATGTAGAATGACAGCTTTGCATTGAGATCTGCCTCACAGTGGACAGGGATCAGGTCATTTGACTGTTCACTTTCAGGGACCAATCATCAGACAGAAGGAAGAGCCTTTGATCCATTCACTTACAGATATTTCATGACACACTTGTCCAAAGCACTGCCTTGTTTTTAGATCTTTAATCTGAGTTTCGAATCTGTTAGCATTTCCTTTAAGATTTTCAAGGTCTTTTTGCGTTGTTTCACTGTTCTATTTTTTGTTTCTAGTTTTAAGTTTAAGTTTGTGTGTGTGTGTGTGTGTGTGTGTGTGTGTGAGAGAGAGAGAGAGAGAGAGAGAGAGAGAGAGAGAGAACGAGAATCTCAGATGCCATTCCTCAAGAATCCTCCACCTCATTTTTGAGACAGGGTCTCCCACCAGGACCTGGGGCTCACTGATTAGGCTAGGCTGGCTTCAGGGACCCCCCCCCATCCCTGCCTCCCCATCACTAGGACTACACACTATCATGCCCACTTTTTATCTGAGTGAACTGAGGCCATCGCATTTGCTTAGCGAGCACTTACTGACTGAACTATCTCCCCAGCCCCTCCCTATAGCCTTCTACTTTTCCTTCAGCCTCAGCTCTCCATCCTCTCTTCACTTCCACCATCCCTCTTGTTGCTACCCTGGATGTTCTCTTAATGTTCTCTTGTCGCTATGGCTATTGTCGCAGTCATGGCCATTTAAGAGGCAGTCACCGACACTTTTTCATGGCTGCCTTCTGCTCAGTCATGGTCTTGTGGCCCTGTATGTCTACAGATGCCTGCCAGCTGCTCAACTCTGCCTCTTCTTCAGTTGTCAAGTAGCCAGCTGTGTAGTGTGCTCTCCGCCCTGCTCTCTCACCTCTGCTGTTGCTTCTTTCTGTTACAACCTCAACCCACTCTAACAAAAGTAGGCCAAGAAAAGGCTGCTTGAGAGAAGTCTTCTGTTGGGCTTAATAGGACACCATAGGAGGACATCTTCTAGCTGGCATACCAAGTTAGCCAAACAGCCTCCTCTTATAGCCAGAGACCTGTTGGCACTAATCACAGCAAACCTCACATGCAAATGAAGGTTTGTGTTTGCACCAATGCCAGCTTTCTCTTTTCAGCACCAGTCACAGCACTCCCTCAGCTAGGCTACCAGAGGTGATCTCTATTTTGGCCTAAGTAGAAATGGTTACAGGGTTCATTGCTACTTGTGATACCAAAGAACAATTCGGACTGTTCAGAGTCAGGACTGCACCTTCAGGAGCCAGAGTGAAAAGCTGCAGTTATGTAGTTTCCTCAAGTTGTTCATGGAATGTTCAAAACAGACTGTGCTGGCATCAGGGTGGTCTGGCCGCCTGTTTAACTGACAGTTTTTCTTCTCTATGGAACCAGGCAGGCGAGGGAGAATCCCACAGCTGCCAAATGCGGAGTCAAAGGGCTCCATCCCCAACATCTTTGCTTGTTTATAGGAAAATAAACATCAGATAAACAGTAAGCAGCATCATTAACACTTAGTGTGATTTTAACAGTTTAACAGTGTTTAACAATGCTTAACCTGCTCAGTGCCCCAGGGACAGGCAGGTCCCCCTCATCTGTCTCAGAAACAAACCAAACTGCAGCTGAGAAATTGGCTCATGGCAAGTCTTGCCATACATGCAGTACTGCACATGCGCATTCAGGTTTTACAGCATGTAATCTTTTTAAAGATATTTTATTAGTGTGTGTGTGTGTGTGTGTGTGTGTGTGTGTGAAACTGCCCATTGTGGGTGCAGATCCTCTGCAAGAGCAGCGAGCACTCTTAACCACTGAGCTGTCTCTCCAGCCCCTGTGTGATATGGTTTCTAAATATGATGTTTCTAGCACTGTTCCCATCCAGTTTCACTCTGCCCGGAGCTCTCCAGTTCCATGAACACAGTGCACCTTTGCCCAAGCTTTCAGCAATTGAACTCAAATTTTCAATATGGCATTGCAGCTTCTGCTTTTCTTCCCAGCTTATTTCCTAATTGCTGTCTCCCATCAGCAGGTTCTGGGACACTTTTTTTTTTTTTCTCTTAAGGCTCCTTGCTCCTTCCTGAGGTTTTACCACTTCGTCTTCTTCATGAGCAACCTCATGTTGTACTTCATCTTAAATATTTGATTTGGGGTCTTTTACAGTGTAGTTTGAGTCTCAGTGCATGGTTCTATGGTTTAATAATGAGAGCCGATGGGGACTGGGCAAATGGCTTAGAGGTAAAAAAAAAAAAAAAAGCACTGGCTGCTCTTGCAGAAGACCTGGTTTCAGTTCTCAGCACCAACACGGCGGTTAACAACTGTCTATAACTCCAGTTCCAGGAGACACAATGCCCTCTTCCGACCTCCACAGACATTTCATGCACAGGGTGCAGTTACATACATACAGGCAAAACACTCGTGCACACATAATAAAAATAAATAAATAGGGCTTGAGAGATGGCTCAGAGGATAAGAGCGCCGACTGTTCTTGCAGAGGACCAAGATTCGATTCCCAGCACCCACATGGCGGCTAAGAACTGTCTTTAACTCCAGTTCCAGAGGAATTTGATGTCCTCTTCTGACCTCCACAGCATTGCATGACATGGGTGCACCAACCTACATGCAGACAGTACACTCATACACATAAAATAAATAATAAATAAATAAATAAATAAATAAATTTTTAAAATAATGTGAGCTGATGTGGTCTGCTATCAGGCATAATTATTCTATTTCTTATTCCTGGAGAAAACTTCAGTGATCATTATTAGTGTTGACACTGTTGAATCACACCATATTCTGTCATTAATTAACAAACTTGAAGCCGCAGAGCTTGACCTATCCTGATTGAGTAGTGGCAGTTAAATTTACATAGCACAATCCTGACATCTAGTGTCAGCTCAAGAAACTTAATCCAGCTTTGCAACCTCACCTTCTTCCAAAGACAGGAAAATATTTTCTCATTCGAAATTTGCCTTTTAATTTTCAAATTCATTCCCTTTTGCTTTCAACACTAGTTATCTGGATCTTCTCAGAATGTAGAAAATTGATGCATCTGGACTAGCAGAGAACAAAATAGATGAAACTCTTCTTGTAGAACTTACAGTCTTTATTATTTTTATTTAATTTGTTTATTTTTATTTTTATGTGTATGAGTATTTTGCCTGTAAGTTCACCCATGTTGTGCAATGCCCAAGGAAGCCAGAAGAGGGCATTGGGTGCCCTGGAACTGGAGTTACAGATGGTTGTTAGCCAGAATCAGGGTGTAGAGGATCAAAGCTGGGTCCTCTGCAAGAGAAGTCAATGATCTTAATCATTGACCACCAGCTCCCTCTAACTCACTGGCTCCTGCAACAGGAAGAGGATGGAAAGGGTACTGTGTGCTCACCACTCACCATGAGCACTTCCTCTAATGCCAGCTCCCAGGCTGGCCTCAACTCACTATGTAGCTGAGGCTGGCCTTGAACTCCTGGTCCTTTTACCTCATTTCCTGAATGCTAGAATTATAGGCATTTGCTACCACAAATAGCCATACAACTTTTATTTTATTTTATTTTATTATTTTATTTTGGTTTTTGACAGAGTCTCCCTGTAGCACCTAACAGCCTAGAACTACCTATATAGACCAGGCTGGCCTTGATCTCATAGAGATCCCCCTGCCTCTGCCTCCCAAGTGTTGGGATTAAAGGCATGTACCACAATGTCCCATTAGAACTTTATTCTTAATAACTAAAATAGTGGTTCGTGGCTACTCCCAACAGCAGAGGAATTTAGAAGGCAAGATTTTCAATTTCTGGCTCCCATAACAGGAAGAAGGTGGAAAGGGTGTTGTGTGCTCACCACTCATCATGAACGCTCCCCACAACAACTTTTGGAAGCTCACTCAAAGGGAAAATGCTTATTATACCCAGTAGGTATTTTACATGTTGTACATGCTCCTTCTTGCAGCTAGCCTCTATCAGTTACTTTTCTCATTGCTATGACCATATAACCCCACGGAAGCAGCTTAAAGGAATAAGGATTTATTTTGGCTCACAGAAAGGCATACAGCCCATCGTGTAGGAGAAGGGAAGCCAGAGGGAACACGTTGCCAAGGCTCCTGGCATTTTGACAAATGGAGAAGCAGAGAGAGCCAGGGTGGAAGCAGGCCAAGCTACCACCCTCTAAGGCCCACTTCCAGGACCCATCTAGGCCAGCCAGGCCCTATAGAAGCCCCCCAACCAGCACCACCAGCCGGGGGCCAGGTGTTCAAATACACGAACCCAGGGGGAGAAGGTTTCCTATCCAAACGATAACACAACTTGTATTTAAATTATACTAACCTAACTTATTTGTCTGCTTAACTGAAAGCAAATAAAAGATCCTCCAGCATGAGAGCTTGACCCAGAGGACATCTTCAGTCAAAGTAAAATTGTTTTGCATCAGTAACATCAATAACCTTGTTGTCAACTGGCTTTGCTTAGACGTTATGTTAGCTCAAGTCCCTTGTTCACCACAAAGATGCTCAATGGTTGGTTAACTACAGACTCCGTTGGCCTTTCTAGCCTCTGAAGTTATTCATATTCTGGTTTCCAATTTCCTGGGTGGTTCCAGTCCCCTAGAAATGGTTACTAGAGAGAGTGAGACCACTCATTGAGCCCAGAACATTTCCATTCTTCCTAATTGACTGTTGAATTACAGGCAATAAAAAAAAAACTCTAAAACTCTGGGGATTTTCTACCAAGATATACTTCCCAAAGGAAACACTGTCAGAGCACTGGTTCTCATCCTGGCTACATCAGAGCCACCTGGGAAACTTTTCAGAAATATGATGACTAGATCCTACCAAGAGAGCAGTAATTCCCAATTGAGCCATTGCCTCTTCCCTGAGAAAGCCTTTGGCCATGGTTTTTGTTGTGTTGAAGTTCAGTTGAAGGACAATGTCACTGGCATCTAATGGTATCTAGAGTACAAGATACTGCTAAACATCCTTCTGAGCACAGGATGGCTGATTCACATAACAAAGAATTATCTGGCCCCAAATCTAACAGAACCTATCCCAAGCTCCAGCTCATTAAATGTGGGTCCAGCCTGGACACTGGATTTTCAAAACTTTCCCCATGGCTACAGAACTATTGCTAGAGAATATTCTAGCACGTAACTAAATTCCTTTCCATCTGTGCCACTGAGTTTTGAACTGGAGGTTTTCCATTGTGTGTTTGCGAGTTGAGGGTGTTCGGAGGGAGAAGAGTTCATTGCCTTTCTGAAAAAGCCAAGGCTTCCCACAACATGCAAGATATCTCCACCAATACAAGTCCTGTTGCTTATCATTCACCTTGTGATTTGGCCTCCCTGGTACAGTTCAGGAGGATCATTAACCACAGTCAAACAAAGCCATCCCAGGGAACAGGTTGCTATGATTTACACATGACAGAACCAGCTTTTGCAAGTGAAAGCTTTGCTTGCCTTTTAAGATGGTGACAGCTTCTCCCTTGTGTCTGCAGGAAGAGCCACTATAGTTACACAACTCCAGGGGGCACAGTTTACATAGGACACAACATGAATGACTCTCCCTGCTCCATGACCCCCAAACTGCAAATATCCAAACCAGGATGGAGAAATGCCTTGGTAGTTAAGAACTTGCAGAGGACCCAAATTTGTTTCTCAATATCCATGTTGGACAGTTCACAAGCACCTGTAACTCCAGTTCTAGGGAATCCAGCATCTTTTTCTGGCCTCTGTAGATACCTGTACTCATGTTCACACAGCCCCCCTAGGTATACATAATTAAAAATAAAATGAAACTTTGGAAAAAAAGAACAGTGTTTTTCTGAGGGACCTGGATGAAACAGTGTTTTTCTGAGGGACCTGGAGACATAATAATTATGAGTACAGAGTGTCTGGCTTGAGAAGATGAAAACATGCTTGAAATGAATAGAGGTGATGCATAGCAACCCACTGAGCAGTACGCTTTGATATAACTAGTTAATGGTTAATTTTATATTGTATACATTTTACTCAACAAAAAAGACTATGAAAGAAAGCTTTTTATGTTTTAGGTAACATTTAACATTTATTATGTCAATGTAAATAGTCATAAAGATGTAATTTAAAATAAAGTTAGTCAAAATAAAACTTAACTTCTCATTTAAATATGGCCTAGTCATTTATACTTGATTACATATTTTATGTTATATTTTTATATTTCACAAATGAAAATGACAAGTGACATGTAAAAGATATAATAGAGTAACATAATACAGTAACCATAAATGTACTGTCTATCTCACAGAAACAGTAGTCTAAGAAATACTAGTATACTGCTTTAAGAAAGGCTTACTAAATGAATCTAGAAATGATACACTTTGAACTAGATCAACAAATCAAAAATGACCATGAACCAAAAAGCATCCAGAACCCATACAATGGTAAGAGAAATCTGGAAATCCACATACTGGAAGCACTCTACTGAAATCAAGAAAGCACAAATCTGTTTCTCACTTTAAATATCTATGGATATAGCTGAGTTTTTCTAAATGTTTCACTACTAATACTCAGCCTTATAAGTTTGGTTCCATAATAGTCTATAATATTGTTGGACCTTCCATCTGAAGGTTCGACAATCTGCATTGAAATAGGAATGAAATCAATTAGGCTTCCAATTCCACAAAATCCTACAGTGCAAAACTTTAAGCCCAAGGCGGGGTACCTAAGGTAAAATCGATCTGCTCCCAGCCAGCCCAGAAAGAAAGATAATGCAACTTCCACTTTGTATGAATAGGTATTTATTTCCCAGGTCACAGTTTATCACTTAGGGAACCCAAGGTAGGAACTTGGGGCAGGAACCTGGAGGCAGGAGCTGAAGCACAGGCCATGGAGGAATGCTGCTTTCTGGCTTGTTCCCCTGACCCATGCTCAACCTTTCTTATACAATACAGGACCACCGCCCAGAGATGGTACCACCCACAGTGGGCTGGCATGTATTTTTAAAACACAAGGCTGGGCTGGAGAGATGGCCTAGCGGTTAAGAGCACCGACAGCTCTTGCAGAGGACCAACATGGCTGCGGAGAACCCTTCGAAACTCCAATTCCAGGAGAACTCCAGTTCCAGGGGAATCCGAGACCCTCTTCTGACCTCCAAGGCATTGCACGACACGGGTGCACAAACTTGCATGCAGACAGTACATTCATACACATACAGAAATAAATAAAATTAATAAAAAAAAAATTTAAAACACAAGGCTGGGGAGATTGCTCAGTGAGTAAATGCACTTGCCACCAAGCCTGATGACCTGAGTTCAGCTGTTTGGGGAGGGGAGGGTGTACTTTTTGTCCTCACAAGTCTCGGGATATGTGAAGAATATACTGGGGCTGGAGAGATGGCTCAGCAGTTAAGAGCACCAACTGCTCTTGCAGAGGACCTGGGTTTGATCCCCAGCACCCACATGGTGGCCAAGGGCCGTCTTTAATTCCAGTTCCAGGGGAATCCGACACCCTCATCTGACCTCCGCAGCATTACACGACATGGGTGCACCAACCTACATGCAGACGGTACATTCATACACATAAAAAAAAATTAAAAAATAAAATTAAAAAAAATAATATACTGGGGGCTGGAGAGATGGCCTAGCAGTTAAGAGCACCGACCGCTCTTACAGAGGACCCGGGTTCGATCCCCAGCACCCACATGGTGGCTGAGAACCGTCTGAAACTCCAATTCCAGGAGAACTCCAGCTCCAGGGGAATCCGAGACCCTCTTCTGACCTCCGCGGCATTGCACGACACGGGTGCACAGACTTGCATGCAGACAGTACATTGATACACATATAGAAATAAATAAAAATGCCGGGCGTGGTGGCACACGCCTTTAATCCTAGCACTTGGGAGGCAGAGGCACGCGGATCTCTGTGAGTTCGGGGCCAGCCTGGTCTACAGAGTGAGTTCCAGGACAGCCAGAGCTACAGGGAGACCCTGTCTCAAAAAAAAAAAAGATAATAATAATAATAATATACTGGATGGAATTGTCTCAAATATGTAGAGAAAAGGGATTTCTGAGAGTTGATGTTTATTCTACTTCTCTAAGGCTCTTGCTGGCAGCAAAAGTTTTCCACACAATAAACTAGACATGGAAGGGATGAAGTCCTATTACCCTACTTCACAACATCCAATTCACAATATCCTCTTGTAGGCTAAATCTTTCCAAAGGAAATTGCATAAGCAATGGAAGATGAAAGGTTCCAAGGCTTTTTCTCTCCCTTCTTGGCTAGTTATTAAAGGAGCCCTTTTAGAATTCCATATGTTATAAAATATTTATTATTTTTTTATGTGTGTGACTGTATTTCCTGCATGTGTGTAGCCCTGTACATGGCCCTGTGTTGTGCAATGCCACAGAGGTCAGAAGATGGCATCAGATTCCCTTGGAACTGGAGTTAAGGACAGTTCTTAGCCATGTGGGTGCTGGGAATTGAACCCAGGTCCTCTGCAATAGGTGCTCTTAACCACTGAGCCACCTCTCCAGCCCCAGAATGCTGTGTTTTAAAGTGTCTCTGATGTTTTAATTTACAGGGCAATTCAGAGGAGGCAGACTGTGTGTTCATCCTGTACAACAAAAGAAAGGCAGATGATGAAAGGGGCTTGGGAAAGAACTGCCAGAAGCAATCGTGCCCGCCCTCAGAAGACCGAGTAAATAGATGGAGATCTAGAACTAGATTCTCTTAGTTAAAGCTGTCTGTCCTGGGCCTATGAGAAGGCTCGGTGGGTGAAGACGCTTGTTGCCAAGCGTCTGACAACTTGAGTTCTCGCCTCAAGACCCGCAATATAGAAAGAGAGAACTGACTCCTACAAATTGTTCTCTGACCTCCACATGTGTCATACCCAATAATAAATAAAAATATAACAAAATTAGTAATGATGATATTGGTTTTTTGAAAAAAACAAACCTTAGAACTGTGTGTGGTGCTGTCCTGGCTTAGACAACGACTGATGAACTCCAGCTTTGACAATATTTCCTCAGATTGAGAAAATGTAGATATAACCAGCCCAGCGACTGACTTGCTTTGCAACTCCAAGAACTCCCTACGTAGACCAGGCTGGCCTCTTCTTTCTGGGTGCTGGGATTAAAGTCATGTGCCACTGTAGCTGGCAATTTTCACACTTTTAATTCACCAAACCATGTCCTGGGTATTTGAAGGGGAAAAGTCCCTCCTCTAAACTGCATTAATTTCCCACTCATTCCAGGGAGCTGTGGCATGCTTCCTTGTTCTGTATGGACCCTGTAAGATGTTCTTAATCTAAAAGAGGAATAAATAGCCAACCATGGTGTTCTTGGAAATAATTACATCAAGAAAGATTGGGGAGGGGTATTTCTTTTTTGTTTTACTTGAAGCAAATTTTTCATTTCATTTTTTTGATTATTAACCCTAAAGTTGTTTCAACGGTATGAAGCTGCTCTCCTTGCATTTCCTCCTGCCCACTCAGTTCTTTGCTCTGGAGGCACTCAAATGATATGAGATGTATTACAATCTTCATATGCTATGGACAACATGTAACAAACCAACTGGGGTGTGGTGGTTTGCACGAGTGTCCCCCATAGGCTGTAAGTATTCAGACATTTGTCTCCAGTTGGTGGCGCTGTTTTGGAGGTCTTAGAAGGTGTGGGCATGCTGGGAGAAGTGTGTCACTGGGGGCAGGCTTAGTGAGTTTTAACAAGCCTCTGTGGTCTACAGTTGCCCTCTCTGTTTCCCGTGCTCTTTGTGAGATGTGACCCTCGGTTTGCTACTCCAGATCCAGCTGCCACGCCTCCCGCCACAATGGACTCTAATTCCCTGGAACCATCAATCGTAAGCTCAAATAGACTCTTCCTTTTATAAGTTCCTTGGTCTGGTGTTTTATCACAGCAACAGAAAAGTGACTAATACATGGGGTTAATCCTTTGACAAGGAAGTGTTTAGCTAGAGTCAGAAACTTTGTTTTGTAAGAATTGGTATAGAAAGTTGAAAGAAAGGTCTACTCAAGGGTGGAGATTTAAAAAACAAAGGTATGAAAGAGAATGAGGAATGAAATAGTAAAGTGATGAGTTTTGGAATGCTGAATCAAAACTGAGAGTTACACATGAGTCCATGGCAGGAATGGAAGTTTCCAGAAGCCCATAAAGCAATTAAGATCAGAACAAAGTCAGGTAAGCAGAAGGAAGTCCAAGGATTCCTTTTGTTTCTGAGCTGACCCTGGATGGATATTTAACTCCCTCCTTTTAACTCCCTCCCTCTGCCTTCTAGAATTTAACATCTGACCTAGACTGACTGAAAAGCTGAAAGTCTAAAAAAGACTGGAAGGAAAATTAAATATTACCTAAAACAACTGTTCTCCAGCATTTTGGTTTCCGGTAGATGTTAAAGACCCTAAAAGAGGATATATATATGTGGATATGCATGTGTGTATGTGTATGTGTGTGTGTGTGTGTGTGTGTGTGTGTGTGTGTGTCTACCACCTATCAGAATTTACCATAGTGAAAATTAAAACTGACCACTTAAGGACTGCAGAGAAGGCTCAGCAGTTAAGAGTACTTATTGCTCTGGCAGAAGACTCAGGTTCAGTTCCCAGCACCCACATGATGGCTTACAACCACCTGTAACTCAGTTCTAGAGGAACCCTCTTCTCATCTCCACAAACACAAGTGGTATACATTGTGGTGTCACTGCTGAGATTTGTGGCGGGGCCCAGTTAATCCTAGGACAACCCATGTGGAAAGCCCACACAGGAAAGCACACCACGTATAGGCAGGTTGAGGTTCAAATGCAGAGAGATATTTTATTCCAACATGTCTGCTTAAATATCCATCGTGACTCAATTCGTCACTACACTCCACCTATGGGTGTGGCCAGGGAGGTACCATTGGCTTAGAACCCAACCCATCAACTAAGTTTTCCCACAATACATACATATATGCAGGCACTCACATGTACACCTGATATAAAAATAAATAATTCTTAAAACTGACCACTTAAAATATATACTCAACACTTTAAGGGAATAAGAATAATAAACACATGTTAACAGTAACATTTTTCACAAAAAACTATCTTCTTCCAGGTGTAGTTGTAGCAACCTTTAGTCATAGCACTCAGGAGGCAGAGGAAAGTGATCTCTGTGAGTTCAAGGCCAAGCTGGTCTACAGAAAGAATTCTAGGCTAGTCAGGGATACATAGTGAGAACTTACCTAGGAAAACAATCCACCTCATATTTGATGAGGGAACCAAGAAGACACAATGGAGGAAAGACAGCATCTTCAGCAAGTGGTGTTGGCAAAACTGGATCATCACTTGTAGAAGAATGAAATTAAACCCCTACCTCTCGCCCTGTACAAAAGTCAACTCCAGATGAATTAAAGACCTCAACGTGAAACCCAAAGCTCTGAAGGCAATAGGAGAAAAAGTTGGCAGCAGCCTATAAGATATAAGCGTAGGAAAAGAATTCCTAAATCAGACAGCAGCTTAACAAGAATTAAGGTTGACGATTGACAAATGGGACCTCATTAAACTCAAAAGCTTCCATACATCAAAAGTAACAATAAAGGAAGTGAAGAGAAAGCCCACAGAGTGGGAGGAAACCTTCACCACAGAAATATCTGACAAAGCATTGATTTCCAGAATATATAAACTACTCAAAAAACAAGAAAGAAAACAAATGACACACTCAAAAGATGGAGCAAAGAGCTGAACAGAGACTTCACAAGTGAGGAATCAGAGATGGCTGAGAAACATCTTAAAAAGTGTTCAACATTGCTAATAATAAAAGAAATGCAAATTAAAACCACTTTAAGATATCATCTCACACTTATAAGACTGGTTAGGATCAAGAAAACAAATGATACCAAGTGCTGGAGAGGTTGTGGGGAAAGGGGAATACTCATCCACTGCTGGTGGGAATGTAAACTCATACAGCCACTATGGAAAGCAGTGTGGAGAGCACTTGGAAGACTCAAAATGAGCTTGCCACCTGACCCAGTCATACCACTCCTCGGTATATACCTGCAAGACTCATCTTACCACAGAGATACATGTACAGCCATGTTTATTGCAGCTCTCTTCACAATAGCGAAGAGCTAGAACCAACCTAAGTGCCCCTCAACTGACAAGTGGACAGAGAAAATGTGGTACATCTAAACAATGGAGTTCTATGCAGTGGTAAAGAAAGATGACATCATGAACTTTGCAGGTAAATGGATGGAGCTAGAAGATATCATGCTAAGTGAAGTAACACAGTCCCAGAAAAACAAACGATGAATGGTATCCTTCATCTGTGAATGCTAGCACCAATTACCTAATTGTATGGCAAACTGAGCAAGTTAATGTGATCTGAAAACAATTGTGCTCCTATATTGTGAGTCCCTTAAAATAAATAAATAAATAAATAAATAAATAATAAATAATAAAAAATTTAAAAAGAAAAAAATCCAAACAAAATGGGTGAAAATATTGGTACTCTTTTATAATCTTGAAAATCTGCTTATGTCTGGCTTGTTAGAAGGACAGATAGAATCATTTTTCTGCATTCACATTATTTTGATGTGACACACCTGAATAAAACCACCATCCATACATAAGAGAATGAAAAGGCAAACATTGCTTATGAAAATGGTTCTAGGCTGGGTGTGATGGTGCATGCCTTTAATTCTAGCACTTAGGAGGCAGAGGCAGGCAGATCTCTGTGAGTTCAAGGCCAGCCTGGTCTACAGAGTGAGTTCCAGGACAGCCAGAGCTACAGGGAGACCCTTTCTCAAAAAGACCAAAAAAAAAAAAATGGTTCTGTACTTATAGACTCCCCAGGAGTTCATAGAGCCCCAGCAGGCTTCTGGGAACTCTTTTAATTCAGTACTTCTTTGTAATGGCATTTACTAGCACTGGGACATGGGGCTAGTTAACTTTTCCTCTGGAATCTCAGTTACATTACTGAAGTAGGATGAGCAAAAAAGTTTCCTTTTTATGTTTTATTTATTATTTTATTTAATGAGTTTAAGTGTATTGCCTGCATGTGTATAAGTGCACCTGTGTTGTACAATGCCCGAGGAGGTCAGAAGAGGGCGTCAAATCTCCTAGAATTAAGGACAGTTATTAGCTTCCACATGGGTGCTGGAAACCAAACCCAGGTCCTCTGCAAGAGTTGAGCCATCTCTCCAGCCCTGAAGGTCCCCATGAAAATACAGTTTCCTGTAAGTGTAGGTATGCACATAGTCATTTAAATATACAGGTTGAAAATGACCAGATGATGAATAACTTTATAAAGAAAAATGAAATTATCAGGAAAATGGATGGAACTGGAAAACATTAACTGTAAAATAGCTCAAGCTCAGAAAGACAAATACTGTATTGAAGAGACAACACTGGAAAGGGGCAGGATAATCCCACACCAAGCTTTACCAACCCTATGGAAGACTCCTGCAGTCGGATCCCTCTGGGGATGCCCCAGGACACAGATATCAGAAACACAATTGGGAACATATTTAAAGAACTACAAGATCATAAAGAACAAATTAAAGAACTAAGAAAAGAGAATGAGGAACTCAAGAAGGACCTAGAGAGAGAGAATGACAAGCTCCAGAAGGAAGTAGAAACACTGAAAAGATCCCATGCTGAAAAAGATAAAGAAACCAACCAGCGAACCAAAGAAACGAATAAACAGAGGACATCTGAACTGAATGATATGATACACCAAATGGACTCATAGACCTCTACCAAACATTCCATCTAATACCAGAGAATACACTTTCTACTCAGCACCCCACGGAACATTCTCTAAAATCGACCACATCCTGGGACACAGAAGAACCTCTACAAAATCAAAAAGATTGAAAAATTTCATGATTCTGTCAGACCACAGTGCAATAAAGCTCAACATCAACACCAGGACAAGCCCTCCTGCCTACAGAACACATGAGACTAAAACAACACACTCTTGAATATGATGGGTCAAGGAGAGATAAAGAAAGAACGAAATAAAAGCATGCCTGAACTGAATGACAATGACAATACAACACAAACAAAAACCTATGGGATACCTTAAAGCAGTCCTAAAGGGAAATTTATAGCCCTGGGTGTTCATTAGAAAAACAGAAAGAGCACACAGTGATGATCTAACACTACAGCTAAAAGCACTTGAGAGGCACAAACAGATGAACCTTAAATGCAACAGACAGGAAGAAATAAAAAATCAGAGCAAGAAATCAATGAAATAGAAACAAGAAAACAATACAAAAAATCAATGAAGCAAAAAGTTGGTTCTTTGAAGAATAAACAAGATAGACAGACCTCTAGCCCAGTTAACAAAAAGAAAGAAGGACAACTCCAAATCAATACAATCCGTGATGAAAAGGGAAATATCACAACGGACAAGGAAAAGATCCAGAAAATAATATGGGATATTACAAGACCTATATTCTACCAAGTTTGAAAACCTAGAAGAAATGGATGATATCTGAATCCTGGGAATCACCAAAGCTCGGCCAAGAAGAGATCAGCAGCTTAAACAGACCCATAACAAGAAAGAAAAATAATAAAAAAAAAAAAAAAAAAAAAAAAAAGCCCAGACGGTTTCACAGCAGAATTCTATAAAACATTTCAAAAAGACCTAAACCATTATTATGAAACTGTTTAGAAAGTATACAATCAGAGGGAATTCTCCCAAATTCCTTCTATGAAGCCAGCATCACTCTATTACCAAAACCAGGCAAAGATCCAACTAAAAAGGAGAATTATGACCCATCTCCCTCATGAACACGATGGCAAAATTCTAAACAGGTATGGCAAATCGCCATACAGACCCACATCAAGAAGATCACCATCATGACCAAGTTGGATTCATCCAAGATGCAGGGTGGTTCAACATACGAAAATCAATAAACATCATTAAAATAAAAACTAAAGACAAAAACCACACCATCTCTCAATTGATGCGTGAAAAGCCTTTGACAAAATCCAGCATCCCTTCATGCTTAAAGTCCCTAGAAGGAATTGGATTGGAGAGATCATTCCTCCATGTAATCAAAGCCATTACAGGAAACTGACAGCCAATATCATCCTAAATGGAATGACGAAACATTCCCTTTAAGGTAGGAACTCAGCAAGGCTGCCCCCTGTCACCACTCCTCTTCTATAGTGCTTGAAAACACTTGCTAGAGGCAATAAGGCAAGAAAAAGATATTAAGGAGTACTATTGGAAAGAGGAAGTCAAACTATCCCTATTTGCTGATGATGATTGTTTACTTAGGGATGCTAAAACTCCACCAGAAAACTCCTAGAAACGTTTACGGCTTCAGCAAAGTGGCAGGTACAAAATTAACATTAAAAATCAATGGCCTTTCTTTACACCAAGACAAAGCAACTGGAGAAAAGAATTCAAAGAGACCTTCCCACTCACAAAAGCCTCAAAAACAATAAAATACCTAGGAACAAACCTAACCAAAGACACCAAAATCTCTACAACAAATTTTAAACCTTTAAAGAAAGAAATTGAAGAAGAACACAGAAGATGGAAAAACCTCCCATGTCATGGATTGGGAAAATTAAAATTGTAAAATGTCCATTTTACCAAAACTCTTTTATGGATTTTATGCAATCCCCCCAAAATCCCCAAGAGTTTCTTCACAGGCTTGGAAACAAACATGCTTAAATTCATTGGAAAAACAAAGACCCTGAATAGCCAAAACAACCCTGAGTGAAAAGAGCTACACAGGGGGATCTCTTTACCAGACTTCAAACTATACTACAGGGCTATAGTCATAAAAAAAGCAAAAAAAGACCTGTTGACCAATGGAACAAAACTGAAGATCCAAATCTGAGCACATACAATTTCAGCCATCTCATATTTGACAAGGGGGCCAAGAAGCCCCAATGGGAGAAAAGACAGCATCTTCTAGCAAGTGGGTTGGCAAAACTGGATCACCACTTGTAGAAGGATGAAATTAAACCCCTACCTCTCACCCTTACAAAAGTGAACTCAGATGGATCAAAGACCTCAATGTGACACCAAATTCTGAAGGCAATAGAAAAAAGTTGCAGCAGACTACAAGACACTAGGGTAGGAAAAGACTTCCTAAATCAGATGGCAGCTGCACAAGAATTAAGGTTGACAATTGTCAAATGCAGATCTTAACCTCTATATGTTAAAATTTTGTTTACAGGTGGAAGTGAGTGAAGGGCAGGAATCTAGAAAGGGACCTAATGACCTATGAGCTCGGAAAAAATAAAAGAAGCTTTAAGGGATCTCAAATATGTAATTAAGAAGGGTGCATGTGAGCTGGAGAGATGACTTTTAAGGCTGTGCACTGCTCTTGCAGAAGACTTGAGTTCGACTTCCGGCATCCACATTGGGTGGCTCACAACCACCTGTAACTCAAGTTCCGGGGGATCAGATATCACTGGCCTCTGCAGGAACCTGTACTCACCATGCACATATTCACACATATACAGGTAATTTAAAAAATTACAAAATAGGCCAAGCATGGTGGTGCACACTTTTAATCTCAGCACTTGGAGGGCAGAGGCAGGTGGATCTCTGTGAGTTCAAGGCCACCCTGCTTTATGTAGTGAGGTCCAAGCCAGCTGGGGCTAAAGAGAGACCCTGTCTCAAAAAGACCAAAAAAAAATGATAACAAATCTTACAAAAAGAAGTTACATGTAGTTGTAAAATGTCTGAAAGGGGGGCTGGAGATTACTCGCGAAGTTGGGGTAATCCCTAGCCCCAGGGGTTGGGGGTAATTCCTAGCCTCTGAGGTGTTTAGAAATTGTCAGATCTTTGTTATGTGAGACTCAGTACAGAAAGTTGAGAAAGATGTCTACTTCAGGGTAGAGGTTAAAATACAACACATGTTGGGCTGGAGAGGATGGCTCAGTGGTTAAAGAGTGCTGACTGCTCTTGAGAGGACCCGGGTTTGATTCCCAGCGCCCACATGGTGGCTAAGAACCATCTTTAATCGGGCATGGTTGGTGCATGCCTTTAATCCTAGCACTCAGGAGGCGGAGGCNAACGAATAAACAGAGGACATCTGAACTGAATGATATGATACACCAAATGGAACTCATAGACCTCTACCAAAACATTCCATCTAATACCAAGAGAATACACTTTCTACTCAGCACCCCACGGAAACATTCTCTAAAATCGACCACATCCTGGGACACAGAAGAACCTCTACAAAATCAAAAAGATTGAAAAATTTCATGATTCTGTCAGACCACAGTGCAATAAAGCTCAACATAACACCAGGACAAGCCCTCCTGCCTACAAGAACACATAGAACTAAAAAACACACTCTTGAATATGATGGGTCAAGGAGAGGATAAAGAAAGAACGAAATAAAAGCATGCTGTAAACTGAATGACAATGACAATACAACACAAACAAAAACCTATGGGATACCTTAAAGCAGTCCTAAAGGGAAATTTATAGCCCTGGGTGTTCATTAGAAAAACAGAAAGAGCACACAGTGATGATCTAACACTACAGCTAAAAGCACTTGAGAGGCACAAACAGATGAACCTTAAATGCAACAGACAGGAAGAAATAAAAAATCAGAGCAAGAAATCAATGAAATAGAACACAAGAAAACAATACAAAAAAATCAATGAAGCAAAAAGTTGGTTCTTTGAAGAATAAACAAGATAGACAGACCTCTAGGCCCAGTTAACAAAAAGAAAGAAGGGACAACTCCAAATCAATACAATCCGTGATGAAAAGGGAAATATCACAACGGACAAGAAAAGATCCAGAAAATAATATGGGATATTACAAGACCATATTCTACCAAGTTTGAAAACCTAGAAGAAATGGATGAATATCTGAATCCTGGGAATCACCAAAGCTCGGCCAAGAAGAGATCAGCAGCTTAAACAGACCCATAACATATGAAAGAAAATAATAAAAAAAAAAAAAAACCAAAAAAAAAGCCCAGACGGTTTCACAGCAGGAATTCTATAAAACATTTCAAAAAGACCTAAACCATTATTACTGAAACTGTTTAGAAAGTATACAATCAGAGGGAATTCTCCCAAATTCCTTCTATGAGAGCCAGCATCACTCTATTACCAAAACCAGGCAAAGATCCAACTAAAAAGTGGAATTATGACCCATCTCCCTCATGAACACGATTGCAAAATTCTAAACAGGATACTGGCAAATCGCATACAGACCCACATCAAGAAGATCACCCATCATGAACCAAGTTGGATTCATCCAAGATGCAGGGATGGTTCAACATACGAAAATCAATAAACATCATCAAAAATAAATGACAAAGACAAAAACCACACCATCATCTCAATTGATGCGTGAAAAGAGCCTTTGACAAAAATCAGCATCCCTTCATGCTTAAAGTCCTAGAAGGAATTGGATTGGAGAGATCATTCCTCAATGTAATCAAAGCCATTACAGGAAACTGACAGCCAATATCATCCTAAATGGGGAATGACAGAAACATTCCCTTTAAGGTAGGAACTCAGCAAGGCTGCCCCCTGTCACCACTCCTCTTCATATAGTGCTTGAAAACATTGCTAGAGGCAATAAGGCAAGGAAAAAGATATTAAGGAGTACTATTGGAAAGAGGAAGTCAAACTATCCCTATTTGCTGATGATGATTGTTTACTTAGGGATGCTTAAAACTCCACCAGAAAACTCCTAGAAACGTATTACGGCTTCAGCAAAGTGGCAGGTACAAAATTAACATTAAAAATCAATGGCCTTTCTTTACACCCAAGACAAGCAACTGGAGAAAGAATTCAAAGAGACCTTCCCACTCACCAAAAGCCTCAAAAACAATAAAATACCTAGGAACAAACCTAACCAAAGACACCAAAATCTCTACAACAAAAATTTTAAACCTTTTAAAAAGAAAGAAATTGAAGAAGACACAGAAGATGGAAAAACCTCCCATGTCATGGATGGGAAAATTAAAATTGTAAAAATGTCCATTTTACCAAAACTCTTTTATGGATTTTATGCAATCCCCCAGCAAAATCCCCAAGAGTTTCTTCACAGGCTTGGAAACAAACATGCTTAAATTCATTTGGAAAAACAAAGACCCTGAATAGCCAAAACAACCCTAGTGAAAAGAGCTACACAGGGGGATCTCTTTACCAGACTTCAAACTATACTACAGGGCTATAGTCATAAAAAAAGCAAAAAAAAAAAAACAGACCTGTTGACCAATGAACAAAACTGAAGATCCAAATCTGAGCACATACAATTTCAGCCATCTCATATTTGACAAGGGGGCCAAGAAGCCCACAATGGGAGAAAAGACAGCATCTTCAGCAAGTGGGTTGGCAAAAACTGGATCACCACTTGTCGAAGATGAAATTAAACCCCTACCTCTTCACCCTTACAAAGTGAACTCAATGGATCAAAGACCTCAATGTGACACCAAATTCTGAAGGCAATAGAAAAAAGTTTGCAGCAGACTACAAGACCTAGGGTAGGAAAAGACTTCCTAAATCAGAGAGCAGCTGCACAAGAATTAAGGTTGACAATTGCAAAAAAGAAAAAAGTTAAATTTTTGTTTACAGGTGGGAAGTGAGTGAAGGGCAGGAATCTAGAAAGGGACCTAATGACCTATGAGCTCGGAAAAAATAAAAGAAGCTTTAAGGGATCTCAAATATGTAATTAAGAAGGGTGCATGTGAGCTGGAGGATGACTTTTAAGGCTGTGCACTGCTCTTGCAGAAGACTTGAGTTCGACTTCCGGCATCCACATTGGGTGGCTCACAACCACCTGTAACTCAAGTTCCGGGGGATCAGATATCACTGGCCTCTGCAGGAACCTGTACTCACCATGCACTATTCACACATATACAGGTAATTTAAAAATTACAAAATAGGCCCAAGCATGTGGTGCACACTTTAATCTCAGCACTTGGAGGGCAGAGGCATGGTATCTCTGTGAGTTCAAGGCCACCCTGTCTATGTGTGAGGTCCAAGCCAGCTGGGGCTAAAGAGAGACCCTGTCTCAAAAAGACCAAAAAAAAAATGATAACAAATCTTACAAAAAGAAGTATACATGTAGTTGTAAAATGTCTGAAAGAGGGGGCTGGAGAGATTACTCAGAAGTTGGGGTAATCCCTAGCCCCAGGGGTTGGGGGTAATTCCTAGCCTCTGAGGTGTTTAGAAATTGTCAGATCTTTGTTATGTGAGACTCAGTACAGAAAGTTGAGAAAGATGTCTACTTCAGGGTAGAGGTTAAAATACACACACTGTTGGGGCTGGAGAGATGGCTCAGTGGTTAAGAGTGCTGACTGCTCTTGCAGAGGACCCGGGTTTGATTCCCAGCGCCCACATGGTGGCTAAGAACCATCTTTAATCGGGCATGGTGGTGCATGCCTTTAATCCTAGCACTCAGGAGGCGGAGGCAGGCGAATCTCTATGAGTTCAAGGCCAGCCTGGTCTACAGAGTGAGTTCTAGGCCAGCTGGGGCTATAGGGAGACCTTGTCTCAAAAAGACCAAAAAAAGAAAAAAAAAAAAAAAGAATACACACATTGCATGAGCACCAAAAATGTTCAGGTGAGGTGGATTTTGCATTCCTTTCAGATGTAAAATATAAGAACTACAAAAAATAATTCTAAAGATAATCTTTTCCTATATCATTTTCTAAAAATAAAAGGTATTACCAAAGGGGGGAAAAAACGCAATGATATAATACATACATTTTCTTTTTCTGGTCTTTTTGAGACACGGTCTCTCTGTAGCCCCAGCTGTCCTGGAACTTGCTATGTGGATCAGCCTGGCCTTGAACTCACAGAGATCTGCCTGCCTCTGCCTTCCGAGTGCTGGGATTAAAGGCATGCGCCACCACAGTCATCAGTAGGTACATTTTAACTAAAGGCAGGGAGATTCCAGTGCCCAGCTCGGGCTGGCCCTCTTCCTTTCTCTGACTGGTTCTGCTGATCCTGACTGGTCCTCCCTGTAGCTCTCGTCTCATTCTCTTCCCCTTTCTGCATCAACGGGCTTTCAGTTTATCTCAACCAATGGGAAACCTGTGCAAGAAGCCGGCACAGAGAGGCTGGAGGACACCACATCCCTTCTTTGTGCTCAACTAAGCTCTGGAAGTGACCGCTCTCCTATGTCAGTGTCCAGTGATGACTTTGACAGTGATAACCAACATCAATATTTGGGTCTAAGAGACCAACTGCTTTTCCCTCCATGTTATTTTAATTGAATATTTGTACATCTTAATCATATTCAGACCTCCCTCCCTTATATGTATCCCCCACAACCCCTAAGGGCAGGGTGGACATGTCGAAGGCTGCCATCCTGAGCACTGGCTCCTGCCATGTCTCAGGTGAGAGCAATTCTACTATTTCTGCATCTCTTCTCTCAGGTTACCAGGCTCTCCACAGCCTTTCAGAAACCCTGACCCTCTCCTACCCTGACGGGGGTTTGGGCAGGTTGGCACACTGGAAATTAGGGTCTGGATGACCCTGCAGCCTACCTATACAACCTTTCAGGCCCACTCATGGGCTGTAGCCTCCCAGCCACTAACCCTGCAGACTATCATCTTTGTTTGTGCTAAGAAGCCCCTCCTCCATGCTAAAACAAATAACAGACAATACAGTAACAAAACAAATATACAGACACAATGATAAGCAAACATACAAGGTGACCACCACACACACACCAGTTCCCAAACTTTGGGTTACAGAGACCAGAGTGACGTTTCACACCAGACCCTGAGACACTGGGTCAACTGACGTGTCCGACTACTCAGGAGACCAGAGTGACGTTTTACACCAGACCCTGAGACACTGGGTCAACCGACATGTCCGACTACCCAGGAGACCAGAGTGACGTTTCACACCAGACCCTGAGACACTGGGTCAACTGACATGTCCGACTACCCAGGAGACCAGAGTGACGTTTCACACCAGACCCTGAGACACTGGGTCAACCGACATGTCCGACTACCCAGGATCTGTGCTTATTGGAGGCCTCAGCCCAGACCTACCTGCAGACAGTTCCAGAAACAGACAAATTACTATGATGTTTGAGGTCTTTTGGGGTGGGGTGTTGGAGCCCATTGGGACACCAAGGCAGAAAAGACCAAAGTTCTTTTGGAGCTCTGGAACTTCTCAGAGGGTGGGTGCCGCCCCCAACAGCCTGTCCAAATCCACTCCTCTCTACCCTGGTCAGGAACTGAGATACTTCTGAAATCTGGGGTCTAATTCTCTGGGAGTTTCCCCAGTAGGGAACCAAATGTAATAAGGTAATTTCAGCAGAGAAGACCACTCGGACACAATAGAAGATCAATAGTGGGGCTGGAGAGATGGCCTAGCGGTTAAGAGTGCTGACCACTCTTGCAGAAGACCCGGGTTTGATCCCCAGCACCCACATGGCGGCTGAGAACCGTCTGTAACTCCAATTCCAGGGGAATCTGACACCCTCTTCTGACCTCCATGGCATTGCACGACACGGGTGCACAGACCTACATGCAGACAGTACATTAATACACATTAAAAAAATAAATAAAATTTTAAAAAAAGAAGGTCAATAGTAAGTCTTTAGTCAGCTGACAACTATACACCAAACCCATTCAGGGTGTGTAGTGCCAAGTCACAGTTGGGAGGTGTTTATATAGGAAAACCCATATCCAGAGGTGGAAAGTTTAATTTCTCAAGCTTAGGGGTGTTAAGCTCCTCTAAAAATTCCTATTCCCTAAAAGCAAGCCAAGCATAAAGGACAGAAGCCATGCTGAATGAGTTCATTTCTAAGCTACCAGGTACGTGCTGACCTGTTCCCAGCTCAATTTAATTAATTATTTTTTATTCCTGTACTTTGAGTTAAGTTTAAACTACTGGGCTCAGCTAAGGCTCATAAAATGGCATAGATAGGGGGCTGGAGAGATGGCTCAGCGGTTAAGAGCACCGACTGCTCTAGCAGAGGACCTAGGTTTGATTCCCAGCACCCGTATGGTGGCTAAGAGCACTTGGGAGGCAAAGGCAGGATCTCTGTGAGTTCAAGGCCAGCCTGGCCTACAGAGTGAGTTCCAGGCCAGCTGGGGCTACAGGGAGACCCTGTCTCAAAAAAAAAAAAATAATAAAATGGCATAGCTAATGGCAATCTTGAGGTGTCCCCTCACACTCATTTCTTTGGAATACACGGAAACTGAAGCAGTGGATTTATGGCGATAGCTGCCTGGGACCTTTCCACTGCTGTTAGACCAGAGTCCGAGTTGTTCCCCTTGTGAAATCAGTAGGTGCGGTGGATCAGCTGACAGGCACTTAGGGAAAGCACAGGGAGGGCCTACAACTGGAAAAGCCGGACTACCTCCTTTTGGTGACAGACTGGAAGAATTCAAGAGAGTGCCTCACACCTTTGCTTAGTACCCACCCCCTCCCCCTTCCCTTTCTGTCCCCTGAATTGCCTCACCTGGTGTCTGAACCAAATTTGTTCCTTCCCTAAGTCCAGCTGTCACTGAGCTCTCGGATTCACAATATAAGAGCACAGTTGTTTTCAGATCACATTAACGTTGCTCAGTTTGCCATAAAATTAGGTAATTGGCACTGAGCTCTTTAAGCACCCCGAGGCTTGGCTTGTACTGCAGACACCTGGGGATCCCACCCTAAGCCACGGGACTGGGACTGGTTGGTTTGTCCGTGAGGAGTTAGAAGCAGTTGAACGAGGCCAGCTGTCAGATAGCCTTCCTCCACTACCTCCCACGGAGCATTCTTCTTGCGAAAGAAAACACACCTGTCCCCAGAAGTAGAAACCCCATCTGTGTCCCTGCCCCTCTCCCTGGAGGCAGTGGGTGGAGGAGGATGTGGAGAGGAAGACGGATCTCAGAGAAAACAAGGTTCCAGGGTTGAAGAAACAGGAGTTGAAAGGGGAGTGGAGGACTGAACATCCAGGTTGGAAAGGCAGCAAGGTTGGAGAAAAGCAGCAGCCCTAGGCCACAGTTCCAAGGAGATGCTAGTTGGAGGGTGGGCGTGCTGGACGCTGCAGGAGGCTTTGAAATGAGTGTTTTGCAGGGACCAACATTTCTTTATAAAATAACTATGAGACATTTTTTCCCAAACATTTTGAAGGCAAAAGGGAACTCTGGTCCACTGTTGGTGGGAATGTAAACTGATGGACATCAGTGTAGAGAATCTTCAAAAAAAAAAAAAAAACTAAACTAAACTAAAAATACATCTACCCTATGACCTAGCTACACCACTTGTATTTACCCCTGAAGACTGCAAGTTAATATATCTCAGAGATACTTCCACTTCAATGTTTGCTGTAGAAGTTGTCACAAAAGATCTAAGTTATAGATCCCACCTATGTATCTATCAACAGAGGGATAGATAAAGAAAACGTGGTTACATACACTGTTTGCAGGGAAATGGATGTAACTGGAGAAAATCATATTAAGGAAGTTAAAGCAGTCTCTAAAAAACAGATATTGCATGTTTTCTCTCAATTGTATGTGCTAGGTTTTACACAGATACATAAGGTCATGTGTATACAAATGACAGGAAGGTAGAAGGGAAACTGCATAGGAAGATGATGGGGCCTAATGGGGTTTTGAAGAATAACAGGTAAGGGGGGTAAAGAGATGCTCAAAATGCATTGTATACTTGCATGAAA
The DNA here is from genome assembly GCA_009823505.1 of Rhizomys pruinosus. Lineage (NCBI taxonomy): Eukaryota > Metazoa > Chordata > Mammalia > Rodentia > Spalacidae > Rhizomys > Rhizomys pruinosus. Next base: position 1,145,906 of record VZQC01010445.1, read on the forward strand.
ATGTCCTATGTAACCCAGCATAATAATACAATTTTTTTTAAATCCACAAATCTAAGTTGGGATGCTTTTAGATGCTGCCCTTTAGCTTTCATTTTAGAAGTTTACATTCTCTCTCCTTGTTTCAACATTAACCACCTACTGTGTACCAGACCCTGTGCTTGGGAACACAAAAGGGAAGACTCCTCTAGTCCTATAGAGAGACGGACATATAATTGCATAATTACAGAAGGATCTGCATCATTAATGCAGGGGTGAGGGGAGAGGAAACAACTGACTGTGATGATAAGGGATTCACAAGAAAGGCCTTTCTAAATAAAAGTTTATGGCCAGATTAGAGTTTTTCATCTGGAATGAGAGTACAGTGGGGAGGACATTCTAGAGGAAAGAGCAAGTGTAGTGGCATGGTGTATTCAAACAAATTTTAGTTAATGTATTATAAACAGGACATAAAACTGTGGACAGTTAATTATGTTTCTTGACTTCAAGCTACTATGAATGATACAAATAAATATAGCCATTGGTATCCAGCTAGTGGATTATGAAACATACTTCAAGGGTAAAATGACACTATCACACCCAAAGGTAAATGTTACCATAACTCAAGTGAACTATGTTCTTGGAATGAGAGCATAGAACAGTTTATCCTCAGTGTTGATTCTGATGTTGGCTACACAGAGTCTCCTTCATACTTACTTCTGATCTGTACTCCTGGCTCATGTTTTTGACAGAACTGGACCAGCAGGAACCAGGGAAACATCAATAGAAAAAAAAATAAAAGAAAGAAAGTAAGATCCACCAAATAGCCAGAGAAAAATCATTCATTGGACATCCAACTGGCTGAAGGTTAATGAGTCTCAAGAAGACGGCACCCCACACTATGATCTCAGAATAATACCTTGGTCATCTGCATCCTCCATGAATCTAAACTTTCATGGACTTTTTAAAATAAATAAGTAGGGGGCTGGAAAGATGGCTCACCAGTTAAGAGCCCTAGTTGCTCTTGCAGAGGACCTGGGTTCAATTCCCAGCACCCAAATGGTGGCTAACAACCATCTGTAACTCCAGTTCCAGGAAATCTCACACCCTTTTCTGACCTCCTTGGTCATTGCACCACACAGATGCACTTACACATATGCAAGCAATACCCTCATACACATAAAATAAAAAATGAGTATAGCATTTAAACAATAGTATTTGAAATTGAATTATTTGCTATAACTCTTATACATGTTCAACAAAGTCCACTCTGTAGCATAGCACATAATTAGAATTTGGCATCTAAGTTGGCTCAATATTTCATTCACTCATTCGATCATCTTCTTGACCCAGATAATATTAAAATGCCCCAAGAATATACTCAAAAACATCTACAATGGGGCTCTCCTCTCTCTCTCTCTCTCTCTCTCTCTCTCTCTCTCTCTCTCTCTCTTGCTGTCTGGTTCCCTCAAGCTCACTCACTCTCTCCTACTAGATTATTTCTCTTTCTCTTTTTTTATATCAAGGCAATGTTTTCTTTTTCAGAAGTGCAATTTTCTTGATATTATTCAGGAATGTCAGCAATTACAATGGTTTAGTATTGTGTACTGAAGATAATGGTAAGGATATTTAGACTGAGTCATATGCACTTATTTACATTCTATGCTCCAAAGAGTATTATGAGCTTAGATTATCTTTAAACGGATCCACACAATGTAATAAAATGTAAAATTGACTGCCAGTGTTTGAAAAATAACCATTGCTTGAGGTAGAAAGGTAGTTTAATCTATGATGGTTGCTTCACATATCCAACTGAACCGGGTTTTCCATGCGTACATTCATTTGATTACATTGTTTGGTCATTAGAAATTGTACCTGTAAGGTTGAACAAAGGTTCCCTCGTTCATTCCGTTCACCAGCTTCCACTGAACACCTTCTATGGGGCAGACACTGTATTGGGTGCTAGGTGCGTACAGATGAGAGGAGGCTGTCTTTCAGGATGAAAGATGTCTCCTGGGGAGACAGGACTGAAGATTGTGTCAGAGTTAAGCCCAAAAGACCAGGTCAGTTATCTAATGCTACAATAATGCTGGGTGACAGTCAACCAATGTCTTCAGCAGTGTGTATTAACTGGTGCTTTCTAGTGCATCTAGAGTGGCTGCCTCTGACTCTGCGGAGCTGGAGTGGGCTTGTTGAAGTGTCAGGAGGTTGGCAGCCAGATGATCCAGGATGGCCTCGGCTGGGGCAAGCGTGGTAACTTGGATCTACTCATGGCGCCTCTGCTTCTAGCAGACAGAATCTCAGGACAGTGGCTTCCATATGACAGCAGAAGCATGCATCACTGCACAGGAGCTCTGCTTTGTTGTATTCTGTTTGTCATATTGTGTTTGAGGATCAACTCTGTAGCTCAGGCTGGCCTCAAATTTTTCAGTAATTCTCCTGCCTCAGCCTCCCAAGGGCTAGCATTACAGGTATGTGTCACCATGTTCAACAGATGCTCAAGTGATCTTTGTATTATTTGAAATTGTATAAGGTATATAACATATTTTTATCATATTCATATACATACCCTCTCTTATCCCCTGTTTCCACCCCTTTTTGTTCTTAACAAGTCCCCATTCTACTTTGTTTTTGTTCCCTTTTATTACTTTTTTATTGTTATTCAACTTTTTCCATGCCCCCCAACCAACCCAAGTCCCTGCACTCTGCCATACATGTCCTGCATCTTTTTCTGAGTCTTTCCAGAGGTTTTTTTTTCCATTTTTTTTGTTGTTGTTCTCTCCAACTTGTATTGCTACAGTATACATACATAGTAATATGTATACATACATATATATATATACATACACATATCACTTGAATTGGAGGATATTTTTTTCCTAAAAGATGTCATGTTTTCCTTAAGGAAGTGCTCAGAGGTTCCTCCTTGGCAATCCCAAACAACCATCAATCCTGCACTTTTGCCCCACATTGAGGTCTTTCCCTCCCATGGTCCCCCAAATGAAGTCCAGTAAGCACACGTCCTGTCTTAATCCCCCTGTACTGGCCTCCATGATACAGCCCAGGTAGTCCAACAATGGCAGTCTATATTGTGATGAGGCTGACATCCCCTTAGCTATTTAGTCCACAAGCTGGGTATCTCAGTTGTCCCCATCTGGCATTGAAGGTTTAGAGAATTCTTGGAGAGACATGAGTCTTCAGTCCATATTGGAAGGTTAAAAAGCTGTGTCTCATGTCTTTGAGGAGTGCCAAAAGTGGTGGCAGCCACAGAGTACATGCACCTGCCAGTAAGAATTGAAGGCAGGCCAAACAACAGTACATGATGGTTTCCCATGAAAGGTGATGCTGACTTGGGCTATATATTAAAAGGGAAGGTAGAAGTTGAGGGTATACTGAGGGTGCTTTAAGCACAGCAGCCCACATGAGCCAAGAAGTACTCTGGAGTGTGTAAGTCTTTCCATATCTCTGCTTCATACCGTGAAGATGTCCCTTACCTGTTAATCTTTCCCCACACTTCCAAACTGGAATATAGATATGAGTCCTAGATATGTGTCAGTTCTCTTACAGCCATGAAGCCACGAGCATGAGGCTACCATCTTCAGGAAGAGGGCAACAGACACCATCACCGAGACACTGTATCAGCCTTAACTCTGTGAGTCTGTGTCATGTGGATCAGCATCCAGCTACCCCTTCACAGTCCTTGGCCATAACTGTCTGCCTTAAGACCATGGTTTTCTGGGGCTGGAGAGATGGCCTAGTAGTTAAGAGCACTGACTGCTCTTGCAGAGGACCTGGGTTCGATCCCCAGCACCCACATGGTGGCTGAGAACTGTCTTTAACTCCAGTTCCAGGGGAATCCAACACCCTCTTCTGATCTCCGCGGCATTGCATGACACGGGTGCACAAACCTACATGCAGACAGTACATTCATACACATAAATAAATAAATAAATGAAAATTTAAAAAAAGACCATGGTTTTCTGTTGGCATTCTTCCCTTCCTCCTGCTTTTTGCTGACCACGAAAGTAGCCTGTGTTCTTGTACGGACTGTCCCCTCTCCCCTGCATGTCATCTTCCATGGCTCTGTGTACCTCATGTTCCAGCTCCATCTCCCACTCACTCCATCTCTTGAGACTCTCAAGAACTCACTGAAGAGAACAGCAGAATTCCTCTTTCTCAGTCCTGCATTCCTCCTTCACCTTCCTGCTAGAGAGGAGACCGAGGCCTCACACAAGTGTACTGTTTCTGCTTCCCCTCAATGACTGTTTCTCTCCTGAGTGACCCAGAGTGGAATAGGTTTTTCCCTTGCTCACCATGGCTTCTTCCAGACCAGTCTGCCTCTCCCTTCCCAAGCTTCCCAGGCCTCCCCCCAGCTTCTAACCTGGTGTTAACTAGACCGCTCTACCCTGCTTACGTTGTCACACTGTCACCCTCCAACCCTGCTCCACATGAGCTCGGACTCCTTACAGGTGATCCTACTGAAATTACCATCTCAAATCCTTAACATCCTTGCTTCCTGAGAGCTTGTCACGTTAGCTCCACTTCACCTTTTGTGTCTCTGTTCGTCCTCTAATGTAGCTTCAATTCCATGATCCATTATTACAGTCACACCTGCAGGGACCCTCCACTGCTTCACTGTGCTCTTCAACTCCATGATCCATTATTACAGTCACACCTGCAGGGACCCTCCACTGCTTCACTGTGCTCTTCAATTCCATGATCCATTATTACAGTCACACCTGCAGGGACCCTCCACTGCTTCACTGTGCTCTCCAACTCCATGATCCATTATTACAGTCACACCTGTAGGGACCCTCCACTGCTTCACTGTGCTCTTCAAGTCCATGATCCATTATTACAGTCACACCTGCAGGGACCCTCCACCGCTTCTCTGTGCTCTTCTGAAAAAGCCTAATTAGAGCAAACTCTGCATCTATGCACGAGGCTGGGAAACTAGTACCGTATGATAACTACTCTAAGTTTAGGATCATTCACCCAAAAAAGGCGTTCAACATTACTCACCAGTCTTATTTACATTACTTTAGCACAAATAGTAACCCATCTTCATAGAGGCCTATTCCTACCTTCTCCTCTATTTTATTTTTAATTCTTTTGAGACAGGGTTTCATGTAGTCCAAACTGACCTGGAACTCACTATATAGTCAAGGCTAGCCTTGAACTCTTGATCTTCGTCCTCCTCCTCCGCTCCACTCCTCCTCCTCCCTCCTCCTCCTCCTCCACCTCCTCCTCCACCTCCTCCTCCCTGGTTGGCCGGGGCCTCGCTTCCCCCTTTCAACCACAGCTCTACTTCTCCTCCCCTTTAGATGACAAGAGTTGGCTACACTTCCTACCTCACCAATTTCTTTTGTCAGATTTTCATGCTCATGACTCCACAGAACTACCTTTGCTAAAGCCATTGATGACATTGTGTTCCATGGACAACATACAGCCTCCGTCTTCTGAGGGCAGGAAGAGGATAAGAAAGGGTCTCACTATGTAGCTGTCTCTTCAGAGAGTTTCATCTCAATCTTCCTGCCTCAGTATCCTGAGTGCTGGGATCACAGGTGTGACCACTACACCTGGCACATTCTGAGGTTTTCAACACAATTAAATAGGCATTCTTCATCTTTGAAGCCATTTATTTCTTCAGGTTCAAGGTTATTAACACTGGTTCTACGTAGCTTCTCCAAGTCAAGAACCCTCTAATGCATACCTTCAGCCTGAGCTGCCTTTTGACCTCTCAACTGATAGATACAACCATCTACCTAACATTTGCACTTGGATATCCACTGGGCATCCTGAGCTTCACACGTCCAAGATTAAATTCCTGAATTCCAAACTCCAAATTTAGTTCTTCTTATTTCAGAAACTGACAACCATTTCTCTAAGTCAATATTCACTCCTCTTATTTCCCAAGCCTAATGAACTGGTGAATTGTTTGACTCCACCCTTAAAATATATTTTTAAATAGTTACCTTAGTGTCTACTGCCGTCATCACTACACTACCCTGATGAGTTTGCTTCTGTCCTGCTCATCTAACTGATCTCTCAGCCTCTACCCTTGACCTTATTACAACTTATTCTCCTCAAATACCCAGAATGGTTCTTTAGAAGTCATTCTTAAACTCTTTTCCTTCAATACCTCTGATATCACATTAAGAAACAGCCAAATGCCAGGTGTGGCAATGAGCACCTTTAATCCCAGCAGTTGTGATTTCAAGGCCAGCCTGCTCTACATACCATTTCAGCCAGCTGGGGGCAGGGGGCGGGGGTTACAGGGAGACCCTGTCTCAAAAAGACAAAAAAAGGAGGGCTAGAGAGATTGCTCATTAGTTAAGAGTACTGACTGACTCCCAGCACCCACATGGTGGCCAATGACCATAACTCCAGTTTCAGGGGATCCAATGTACTCTTCTGACTTCCACCAGCATTGCAAAACATGGAGGCACTTATATACATGCAAGCAATACACTTATACACATAAAATAAAAATGAGAGAGAGATAAAGAGAGAAAGAAAGAAAGAAAGAAAGAAAGAAAGAAAGAAAGAAAGAAAGAGAGGAAGGAAGGAAGGAAAGAAGAAAGAAAGAGAGAGAAAGGAAGGAAGGAGAGAGAGAGAAAGAAAAAGAAAGAAAGAAAGAAAGAAAGAAAGAAAGAAAGAAAGAAAGAAAGAAAGAAAGAAAGAGAAAGAAAGAAAGGAAGGAAGGAAGGAAGGAAGGAAGGAAGGAAGAAAGAAAGAAAGAAAGAAAGAAAGAAAGAAAGAAAGAAAGAAAGAAAGAAAGAAAGAAAGAAAGAAAGAAAGAAAGAAAAAGCGAGCCGAAGTCCCACTGATAATGAGGAACTCATTGCCGATCATTGTGCCCCACATGACACTCATCCGTAGTGAACTGACTGGTCACCCTATTTCCTGTCATCTCTGACTAAGTGCCTTTGTATTTGTTGTTCTCTTTATCCAAGATCTTTCTTCAGATATTTTCTCAGAGTATTTGCTTCCTTTGTCTCTTCGCTCACATGTTAGTTTCCTGGACCTTCTGTCTGATGTGGAACCCACAACCTCCCAGGCTCTGTGTCTCTCCTTTGCTTACAGTACTCACTAGCACTGAGTAGAGTCAGATGTATTATACAGTTTGTGCTTTACCCCTATCCAACAGAAATCAAGCTCCACAAAGACAGAGTTTGTCGTTGTGCTTCACCGGTGTTTTCTATGCCCAAAGTGGAGTCTAGAATATAACAGACACTTCACAGGTATTTTAAAAATGTATTGCCTGGGGCTGGAGAGATGGCCTAGCAGTTAAGAGCGCCGTCCGCTCTTGCAGAGGACCCGGGTTCCATCCCCAGCACCCACATGGTGGCCGAGAACCCTCTGAAACTCCAATTCCAGGAGAACTCCAGTTCCAGGGGAATCCGACACCCTCTTCTGACCTCCGCGGCATTGCACAACACGGGTGCACAAACTTGCATGCAGACAGTACATTCATACACATACAGAAATAAATAAAATTAATAAAAAATTTTTTAATGTATTGGCTGAAAGAGCTTATTATAGAGAGCAGGCACACCAGCTTTTAAAAGGTGTTTCATGGTAAGCCAACAAGTTGTGTCTTGTCTCTAATAAGTTCCAGTGCAACATTTGCATCAGGGAAGAGTTAGGGGTGAGAGTCACACAGTGAAGGTTCTCACTAGCTACTGAGTGCAGTGAAAGGATTACTGACAGAAATTTAATCAACAAATATTGAAAACCCGAGCAAAGACAGTAGCTACCAACATAAAGAGAACTGGGGAGGGGTGCTTTGGCAGCTATTTGGGGGTAGTTATTAAGGTGAGACATGGAGTTACAGCAGACCAGAAGGCCCACCAGCATACCCCTCCCATTCCACGCCCTCTGAGCAATCATAGCTCATCTGAAGCTGCCTCTGGCAAGGATTCAAAGCCCAGAGGAGGAGTTCCAGGAGCCTGGTTTGGCTTGACAATTCAAGCTTCTGATCAAGATCTATAAGAATGCCTGGGCCTTACTAGGAACTCTTGGCTTTTTGTTCCCCACTTTTCTATCTCTCTGTGCTTTAAAGGGGCCTCAAAAAAGCAACAACCAGTGAGAAACTTGAAACTCCATTCTCCTTTCCCCTAATCCTGATTTACTCTAATCCAACCTGTTCTCCCACTGTTGAAACAAATACACAGAGATTAGGGCCATCCTTGAGCCACCACATCCCAGCTCAAAAAAGCTGGTTCTGCTTACAGCAATTATCCATCTGATAGTAAGATTTCTAACCCCCAGCATTCCCTTTCTTGGTCTGAATGTATTTAAGTTACTGGCTCCTTACTAAGACCAAATTTTGCAGAATTTTAGCCAAACTCAAAAGGTCAAGTCCTCCGGAATCCTTTCTCTAAATACAGCCACTTAGTCATTGGTGTGGGCAAGCTAGACAGCCGGCTTGGTAAAAAATACAAGGTTAATGACCAGTGTAGGGAATGTCGTATTCTTTAGCAGTTTTATGCCTGACATCCTCATTGTAGGGTGATGCATGTGGTATGCTGCTGTCCTCACGTGAAGAGAACTCAGGGGTATTGTGGGAAAGAAAGACTTGGAGTCAAGGAGAACCGTAAATAAACTCAAGTCTCAAGACCCAAGGAGTAATAGCCTGAAAAAGGCAGCAGGGGTTGGTGTAACCCACAGATTGCTAAGAGACTGAGCCCATAGTTATCAGAGTCTGGAGATTCATCATGGCTGACTGGCAGTCTCCACACCATTCAGGTGGGGCCCCTGGAAAATGAAATGCCAAAGAGTCAATGACAAGCTGTGCATGCGGCTCTGGAGAATAGTGGTCCTGGGGAGACAATGGTCTTGAAACTCTGCTTTGAGAACAATTGAAGTAACATACTTTTCTTTTTGTCTTTTTGAGACAGGATCTCCCATTAGTCCCAGCTGGCCTGGAGCTCACTATATAGACCAGGGTGGCCTCATAGAGATCCACCTTCCCCTGCCTCCAGAGTACTGGGATTAAAGGCATGAACCACCACACCTGGCTAAAGTTACAAACTTCTGTGGGGAGACTTTTTTATTTATTTATTTATTTATTTATTTATTTATTTATTTATTTATTTACTTATTATTCCTCCTTCTCTTCTTCCTCTTCCTCTTCCTCTTCTCCTCCTCCTCCTCCTTTCTCTTCCTCTCTCCTCTTTCTCCTTTTCCTTCTCTCTAGACAGCTTTGATGTTGGCCTCAAACTCTAAATTCTCCTACCTCAGCTGCCAACTATTATGATAACAGGTGGGTGCGATGTACAGCTTGGAGATATTCTTAACTTGAGAATCCTTGACCATGTTTATCTATGAGAAAAATACGTATTTTCACAGAAAAGCGTCAGCGTCTTTCTTGAGATTTCCTAAAAACTAAGAGATTGGACAGTACGACCTTAAATCACTCACCAGTATGGCAGCATTACAATTCAAGTGTCCGAACAGCCCTAATGTAGGAGCCTCGGTGTTAGTGTGCACAGCTAGTGTTTTCATTGCAGAGACTTCCATCAGACAGCACTGTCTTGGAGAAATGAGGTTGCCGCTTTGGATTTCGATAAGTCCTAGGCAGACTCTCCAGCACACAACTGTCTCCCGGTACTTTGGAATACTGCAAATCTTTTGGAGGAAACCCTGTATCTGTCCTTGCTGTCCCCATCGTATACTAGTGAAGTGAACAGAGGATGTTCTTTTCTCTTTGGGCTGCTTAGCATGCCAGTAGTACATGATCCTGTTAAGGACAACATGATAGGTGATCTGAATTACTTGGAAGTTATAGTGTTTGAGTGCCCTTCATATATTCGGGAAGGCTGGGAGAAGGCAGGAAAACACATTAGAAAAAAGATTCGGACTAGGGGACCAGGGGTAAGTGCTGGGTGTGAAAGTGTAAGGACCTGAGCTCAAAATACCCCAACCCACATAAAGCCAGGCAGAGTAGCACACACCTGTAATCCCAGCATTCCTTACACAAGAGGGGAGGCGGAAACAGCAGACAAGCAACAAGAGGCCTGTCTCAGACACAGTCAAAGTTGACCTTGTCCTCTGACCTCCACGTGTAAGCAGTAGGATGCTAGTAGATGTCATTATACTAGTACATTATCACATGCCATTTAAACTCACTGAGAAGCTGGCTCTGAAATAAAAAACTAACTCCCGATTTCAGACCCAACCATGTTGTCTCAAAGTGTCCTTCCTCTCTGGCCCCTTGTTTGGGGACCCCTCCCAACTCTGGAACAGGGAGAGAAAAGAACTGGAAACATCCCCAGAGTAAAAACATTGTGCCCTTAAGAACAGCCAGAAGGTAAACTATTTCCAACAGAGGTTACTACTGTGTAGTACATGATATAAGGGCGTCCACGGTGGAAAAAGAGAAGTCTGAGCAGGGCATGGTGGCACATGCTTTTAATCCCAGCACTCGGGAGGTAGAGGTGGGTGGATCTCTGTGCGTTCAAGGCCAGCCTGGTCTACAGAGCGAGCCCCAGGACAGCTGGTACTAAAAGGGAGACCCTGGCTCAAAAATACCGAGAGAGAGAGAGAGAGAGAGAGAGAGAGAGAGAGAAAATACTGAAGTTCAGCCATGGGAAGCTCAGCCATGTAGACAAAATTCAAGCAGAAACTCTAGCTGACTGCCTCAAGTTCTCCAGGCAGTTTCTGCTGGATGCTATGAGCACCCAACTTGACGATGCTATCTCCACTTACTGTTATTTGTACTTATACTTGGAAGTTTCAGCAGATGGGACACTGCTGGCTCGCTCTATTGGCAACTCCAGCTGGGTGCTCGCAAATTGGTTTTACATGAAGGATGCTTGTACTCACGGATTATCACCTATTGTTAAAAAAAAATGAAAACAAAACAAAAAAACAGAGAAAGATGCAGAAAAGTTATGGCAGAATGCATCATCTGGGATGGGTAGGGGTGGGGTGGGGGGAAGGGAAGGGGATATATGCCTGAACTGAATTGGAAAATCGTAGCCCTTAGGCCGGGCGTGGTGGCGCACGCCTTTAATCCTAGCACTTGGGAGGCAGAGGCAGGCGGATCTTTGTGAGTTCAAGGCCAGCCTGGTCTACAGAGTGAATTCCAGGACAGCTGGGGCTACAGGAAGACCCTGTCTCGAAAAGACAAAAAAAAAAAAAAATGCCTCCTTAGAAAAGGGGCACAGGTGGATGAGAAGCAAAACAGTCTACTTTCTCTGGAGCTGTTGTCTTGGTCTCTAGTCAATTCTGGCTGTTTTCTTTCATGGGCTGCCAGCTTGTCCAGGCATAACCTTTCGATCCTACTAATGAAGCACATGCAATTAGATATATAGGTATTTTAAAAACAGACTAATTATTTTGGTAGGTTACTTTGGTAATAGACACAGAGGTTTGGATGGTAAATGTTATGAATCCATGAATTACATTTTCTTCTGTTAAGTATGACAGGGTCTTCGTGGGGCGTTATAACATCTCCTAACCATTAGAGGTGAAGCCTGTTGGCATCAGCCATAGGGTATTCCTCCAAGGAGAGAGCTTAATAGCCAATTAGATTTGGATATAACAGACATATGGCGCCACTGCGGCACAGTATTTCCAAGGCAGATGAGGTGTAGCGGGTGCTGATGGAGGAGACTTGCTTGATTCAAGGAGACTATATTTGCTTGATTGGTTTAGTGGGCTTTGGAAACACTCTCTTGTGTGGGCATGGCATTCCAGAGATCATTTGTATACTTGCAAGTGCGGCTCCATACATCTTTCCCATGTTATATATCAGGATCTTCAACGCAGGGCCTTATCGCCTCTCTTCCTGCTAAGCCTAGGGAACAATCTGCGGAAGAGGGTACGTGGTAGAATGTAAAGGGCTAACGATTGGGGTGAAATGGTGAAACTACAACATATAGACTGGACAGTCATTTTGATCAACTTAATTGAACATACAAGAAGCCCCACCCCCCCCGCTGATGGTGGGACCCATGAGACTGTGGGGGTTTGGGCACAACATGCTCGCAAATGGTGTTTACATGATGGATGCTTGTACTCACAGATAATCACCTATTGTTAAAAAAAAATGAAACAAAAACAAAAAAACAGAGAAAAGGATGCAGAAAGTTATGGCAGAATGCATCATCTAGGGTGGGTAAGGGGTGGTGAGGTGGGGGGAAAGGGAAGGGGATATAGGCCTGAAAACTGGAATTGGAAAATGATGTATGAAATACACAAAAACATCAATAAAAAAATTTTTTTTTTTTTAAGGGGCTGGAGAGATTGGCCTAGCGGTTAAGAGTCTGACCAGCTCTTACAGAGGACCCGGGTTGGATCCCAGCACCCAAAGGGCAAGCGAGAACCATCTTGAAACTCCCAATTCCAGGAGAACGCTCTCGTCTCTCCGGTTCCCCCAGCGGGAAATCCGACACCCTCTTCTGACCTCTGATCCTCCTCGGCATTGCACGACACGGCTGCACAAACCTCATGCAGACAGTACATTCATACACATGCAGAAATAAAAATAAAATTTAAAAAAATAGGTAATCACTGGAAATACCCATGAAGGGGAACAACCTGAACATACTAGAGTCCAAAAATGACATCTCCAGAGAAAATAGACTATTTTGCTTCTCACCCACTAGTGCCCCTTTTCCAAAGCAATAGGAAACAGTTGCGGAGAGGAGGCATGGTAGAATGTAAAAGGGCTAACGGAGAGACTGGGGTGAATCTTGAAACTACAGCAATATAGACTGGACGCTTATGTTGCGAAACTGCAGCAGATATTCTGATCGCTTTTGTTCTTCATTGCTAATTGTTGATGGCGGTAAGCTCTTCGTATTACTTTGTGACATATACTTATATTGTGTTCCTCTATGCGCAGTGTGTTTTCATACAACTTGCCTTTACGTGCGTACGGAGATACCATAATCTTTCACAAAGTGCAATATGCAGTTTTTTAACATGACTCAGGCACATACACAATGTAAACTAGTACCGTAAGCTGGCAGTAGAGAGATAAGAACAATTATACATATCACACGTGTGTCGGTAGACACGATAGGAATGTTCACAAGCGCGTTCCCTCTGTCCGCCTCCCGGGGCATGCAACCTGTGGGAATTCATATCACTGTGGTTTTTAAATGCAGACATTTTTGAATCACGTGGTAACCAATAATCTGATTAATACTTTTTTTATATTTTTTTTTTTTTTTTTTTTTTTTTTTCTTTTTTAAAAAAAAGTAAGTTCATCCTTTTATTTTTCTCTGAACACAGAAGCAGCAAAAGACAGAAAACGGTGGCACGGAAGTTGCTTCAGAAACAAATCCAAAACAAAAATATGTCCACCTAAAGCGCAGACAGACTCCCCTGCCTAAAGCAAGTTGCCACTACCGCACATCAGGCATATACTTGGTTTTGAGGATGCGACACCTGGTGCCATGCTGCTCCTCCTCTAGTTCGTTGAGCTCCAATCCATGTTGCAGGGCTGGCCACACATTTTGCTCCAGGATTGTGGGTATTTATTCAGTTGTAGTTGCATAATATGTCCGATTGGGGCCACGTCTACCCTCGAGAGCAAAAACGCCCCCAGGATAAAGCACATCGTCGTAAATAACCCCGTGTTCTATCATCAGCTTCTAGAGCATGCATCCTGCTTTTATACAGCGTTTTATGTGCGATCCAACTCTACATTGAGTTAGTTTGAATAAGAGACCGTTCCCCCTTATATCACTTCACTAGACATCAGCATGAGTAGTACATGGATTAGGTTCAAACACGTCTGATAGGTTCGTGCGTGGTTAGAATTCGATTAAATCTCACATACTCCTAAGCTGGTCATAGATTATTTTTGGTTATACATTTTAGAAGAAGAATGGTAGCTTAGGCACAGAAGAAAATAGTACACGTGGGCTACAGTTAGTATTTGTGCAGATTACAGTTGGGTGGGTATAGATATAGCTGACGAGATGTTAGAGGTTATGCTAAGACAAGTAGTGGTGTAATGTACGTGAGGGTGTTCATGGTTTGTGTGCTCGAAGGAAGGAGGGCCAGAGATTGGGTTGCAACTAACCCGCATAGATGGGCTGTCCAGGTAGGTCCCGAGGGGTAGGAAGGGCGGCCCAGGGGATGCACCACAGGCAAGCACAGAGTCGCAGTCCTGATAGGCATTCGAGGAGGGAGCGCAGACAGGAAGGAGGGGCGCCGGGGAGGAGAGGAGACGAGAGAAGGCAGAAGAAGCAAGGAGAGGACGGGCAGCCCAGACCAGCGAAGAGCGGAGGAGAGAGCCAAAGGCGACGAGGACAAAGGGACACGAGCAGGCGCGGCGCGGCAGAGGCGGACAGAGGGGAGGTACCCCAGAGAGTAGACACGAGCGAGGAGTGGAGAGGAGAGAAGAGAAGGGGAGGAGAAAGAGGGAGAGGAAGAAGGAGGAGGACACAACGAAGGAAAGAAAAGAGAGGGAAGGAGAGAGAGGGGAAGGCAAAGAACGATAAGCACGGCCGACCGGGAAGGAGAGAGACAGAAGGAGCAAGAGAAAAGAGGAGTAGACGGGCCCGGGGGGGGTGCACGGAGGTGGTAGGAGGCGGTCCCAGAATGGGGGGGCACCCGGGGCGACGGGGAGAGGCGGCCGCGACCCCAGGGGGCGGGCGAGAGACCCGGGCCCCGGGGAGGCGCCAGGCGGGGGGGGCCCCCAAGCGGGAGAAGAGAGAGGGAAGAGTAGATAGACAACAGAAGTCGATACAAAGGGAAAGACAAGGGGACCGGGGCACCCGGGGGGGGAGAGAGACAAAGAGAGAAAGGAGGGAGAAGAGGGGAGAGAAGGGGAGGGCGGGGAGGACACAGAGGCGAGCGGAAAGGGGGCCGAAAGGCCGGGCGGGGGAGAAGGAGAGACTGGGGGGGCCACCGGGCGGGGGCGGGGCGGGGCGGCGGGGGGGCGGCCGGGGGGGCGGGGGGCCGGCAACCAGGGCGACGGCAAAAGGAAAAAGAAGGGCCAGCGCAGGAAGGCCCGGGGGGCCGAAAGACCTGGGGGGGAGCATGAGACTAATAAGGTGGAGGAGACATCACGGGCTAGCGACAAAACAACCGGCCAGCGGAAAAAAGGCGAGAGAGAGGCGGAAACCAAAGGCCACTAAAAAAAAAAGGCAATACAACACAGCAAAAGAGGGGGGGCTCCTCACCGTGGAGACAAGCAAGACAACTCTCGGCCATCAATAATCAGCAGCCTACAAAAAAACAAAACAACACAGCTGCTTACAACAACATGCAAAAACAAAAAAAACAAAAACAAACCTCAACAGCCTAGGAGATAACTGGTGCAACGAGTTGGCAAAGACCAAGTGTCTATATAAAGATCACCAAATCCTAGTATGGCCTTATTTAGACCCCATTCCGCTCCGCCTTGGAGGAATAACTCACACAAACGGTGCCACATCCTTGTGTCCTCTAGTGGTTAGGAAGATGTTATAAGCCACAACAATAACTTGTCACCCTTTACAAAAAAGCCACATTTCATGAATTAGCATACCATACAAACATATGTATCTATACCAAACCTACCATAACAATTAGAAAAAAAACCCAATAACATTAAAAAACCAAACAACAACAAAAAAAAATTAAAAAAGAAATGCCATGTACACAGCCAATAGAGCGAAGATTGTGCTTTTTTAGTATGACTGAAAAGGGTTATCACTGGGAAAGCTGTCAACCCATGAAGGAAACAACCTTGCACAGACGTGGGAGTCAAAATAACAACATCACAAGAAATTAGACGGTTTCTTCTCTTCTCACCCACATTGTGGAGTGGGCCCCCTTTCCCAAAAAAGCCCAGGGAAACAAAACTGCGGAAAAAAGGAGGCATGATAGAGTGGTAAGGCTGTGGAAAGATAAGGGGTGAATCATGAGATTGCAGGAATATAGTCTGGACTCGCCTGATTGATCAAACAAACAATTGCCTGTGCAGAGCAAGCGGTCTTTTCCTTCTTCCTTCGCCGTTTCTCCAAACCGCCATCTGGACTATGGGGAAACCTTTGGTTGGGGGGGTCTGTATCAAAAAACAAAAAAAAATTTTTTTTTTTTAAAATAATAATTAAAATAAAAAATTTGGAATAATGATACTTGCAAAAAATAAAAAATGCCAAAAAACCAATAATTAATTTAACAACCAAATAAGTAATAAACCCTAATGTAAATGACTACGAGCTGTAGTAAACACCATGTTAGCTGCAAAAACAAACTGTGTCATTAAAATATTAATATTGTTAGAAATCCCCTTAAAAAAAAAAAAAAAAAAAAATAAAAAAAAAATAATGACCACTTAGGAAACAATTCCCAAGTTATTCCAACCATCCTCTAATTACTATTACAAGAAAGTAGAGCTTCTTTTAGAAATAATTAAATAAAATAAATAAAACAAAAACTTGAAATTAAAAAAAAAAAAAAAAAACTTTTAAAAAGTTTTTTTTAAAAAAAAAAACACATTATTTTGTACCACATTTGCCCCACTTCTATCCAATCCCCTGGGCTTGTTTTGGGCCCATGTGTGTTGTCAAACTCCCCCCCCCCAAGCATTTAGAATATCAATAATAAAACCACTTTTACCTGGAGATTTGATGGTGGGCCCAGCCCTGCCAATGGAGCTCAAAGAATCTAGAGGGAGCCCGTGCCCCAGGTCCATCCTTCAAACCAGCCTACTTCCTTAGCAGAGAGATTTTAGCCAAGGAAGTCTTAGGTTGGTAAATATTTTTTTTTTGTTTGGTTTTAGATAGATTTTCTTTTTTATTCTTATTTTTTTTTTTTTTTTTTTTTTTTTTTTTTTTTTTTTCAAATTTTTTTTTATTTTTTTTTATTGAAGTGAGCCCAAATTATTAAGCCATAAGCAACAATAAATGGTTAAGTAGCATTCATTAAAACCAATTTATGCCAAGTATCTAAATGATGGGTCCCAAATTGTTTTTGAAACAAACCCTAAAATGGAGTTGGAACAACCCAAAACTCCACAANTTTTTTTTGTCTTTTTTGAGACATGTAGTCAATCCCCCAGTCCTGCTGGGGAATTTCGGGTCCGACCAAAGGAACGGTGGTGAGAGGCACAGAGTCAAAACACAGACCCTGGGAGTCAGGTGAACGCAGAGGGTGAGCTGTCTCCGACTCATTTACTGGGGGCAGGGTTAGGGGTTATGTACTGTTTGAATTCCTGCTTTTGATTGGCCCAGGTCTGCAACGCTGCTTGTATGGTCTCACCTGCCTAGGGCAGGTTAGGTTGATGAGAGACAAGCTCTGTGCACGCGTAATTCTCAGCATACAGGCTACTACATTTCCACCCTTTGTATTTAATTTTGTGTGAGGAGCGGTCCAGTGGGAGCTCGGGTGCTATGCCCGAATCTTGTTGACCCCACCTCTGGCATTCCGACATTTGACTGCATCTGTCTTAGGTTGCCCTGGTTTTGCAGGGTCTTACCCCTCTTTGACTGGCCAGTCACCGAGGGAGAGGCTAGGAGCGGTACCATGTAGGAAAGAGACAAGCTCATTCCCATGAATTGTGGATGGATAAGAGCCAGATGCAAATCACCTCATCAGGAGGGGTGCATTCAGAGTCCCTATTGACCATTGCTGAGAGGACCTGGGCCATTGTTTTGTTGACCTGGCATTGGCTGTGGGCAAAGCAAAACAGACACCTGAAGAGAAAAAGACAGAGAAAGGCCAGGAGGCAGAGGATACCCCAGGTGACCAGTGTAGCAGGATCAAAAATGGACTTTAGCCTAGACCACACCTGTGAAAGAAAGCTGCTATCAAAAGCTATGACCTCAGGGCAGGTAGAGTTAAGGGAGACAACTTGAGAACCAAGGATTAACATGTAGTTAATAAACTGTTGTGACCAGGGGCCTTTAATAATGTCCCCAAGTACACGATGTAGATGTGTAATATTGAGGACTTGGTAGGGGGTCAGGCAGAATGAGGAAAACCTGGGGTCACAACTTATCTCTCCCTCTCATTATGTGGCCTTCAAATCCTTGAAGGAAGTTCACAAGAGTGAACCACAGTTGGTGTCTCCAAGATGGAATGATCTCTGCTAGAGGGGTTGTATTGGGTCCTTAACACCATGATTTTAGTGGAATTGACCTACTGGTCAATAAATCTGACAAGTGAGTTAGGGATGCATGAGCCACCAGTCAGAGCAACCAGAAGTCCACTGGTAGATCCAGGAAGTCCTCAGCTCTCAGATGAGAAAGAAACTGGCTCTTTGGGGGGGGGGTCGGGTCTTGACCCTAAACTGCCTAGCCAATTTTTAGCTCCTACTTTTATCACATTACCCTCTGAGGAGGTTACCCCAATTGCCAAGAGGGAATTGGGGCACTGACCACTCTGACTTCTTCCATGCTGAAAAGGGGTGTAGGAGGTGGCAACTGGGGTACCCCTGCTCAGTGGATCTATCTGAAAGACCCACAAAGTATAGAGAACAAAATCCTTAGCCAGTGCCTGTGAAGGTGAGAGTAGCTAGGTACATTTTCTAGGCAGGGAACCAAGAGAGGAACAGGGCAGAAAAAAAAACTTAAAAATTCCGTTAGAATTTTTCAACCAGGGGTTCCAAAACATCCATTATTGGGCTTCTTCTTTTGTTCATTTGTCCATGCTGTCTGGACTCAGCATCTGCTTTCCAGGAAATTTCAATAGTCACAGTGGGTGTGAGTTTTCCCTTAGGTAGTTGCTTAAATATTTTTTTTAAGTTTTATTTATTCTTGTATGTGTATGAATGTACTGTCTGCATGTAGGTTTGTGCACCCATGTCATGCAATGCCGCAGAGGTCAGAAGAGGGCATCGGATTCCCCTGGAACTGGAGTTAAAGATGGTTCTTAGCCACCATGTGGGTGCTGGGGATTGAACCCGGGTCCTCTGCAAGAGCAGTTGGCGCTCTTAACTGCTAGGCCATCTCTCCAGCCCCGGTAGTTGCTTAAATAGAGAAAAGAAACTTTCTTATTTGGTAAAAACAAATCACATATGACTTTAAATGACTTAAAATCTAGTGTTTAGAGGCACAATCTTTCAGACTTTAAAGGAAATATAATGACTACGTATCTTTTGCTTATACTTTTCTCTTGGTCCATACTGTTAGCCCAGATTAACCAACTTTTGTTTACTCAAGGCCAGTTGAGAATCTGGTCCTAAGGGGCCACTCAGACTTTTGGGGGGAGAAGCCTCTGGCTCCTCTTGGCTTTTCATTAACCAGTTCCATCCCCATGAGGACAAAGTCAGGTCTTTCTATACCAGGCTTCACTTTTTGAAGACTTTCCTCATTACAGACTGAACACTGGCTAGAGTCCCGTTAGTGAGTCTCTAAGACCTCCCTGCCTAGGAGGACTGGTGACTCACAATCATAGGGTATTTCAGGCGATGCCCCCAGACATAGTCCCCTGGGACTGGATGACCTCAGAGGGCAAGGAACAAAGTTGTTCCTTAGGTCCCTCAGCCGAACTGGTATGGGCATTTAAGTATGGAGGGTATTCATCCAGAAAGGCTAAGTTACACCAGCCTAACACCTTTAACTACTGTATAATGTTCTAGATAAGGCTTGGACAAAAGTTCAAGCAGCCTTGTATAATACTGACTGGGGGAGGAACTTAACACCATACGTTAAGCAGGCATAACCCGAAAGATTGAATTAAACAATTTCAGGCTTATTTTAAATGTAAAACTGTTCACTACAATTACTACAAATGGGAAGAATCTTTTTATTTTTCAGACCTTTTATCCTGATTTATAGTTTTCCCAGAAAGACAGGAGTTGTAACACATATCAGAAGACAGGAAATAAACTGATAAGGATTACCAAGCCCATCCAGACTGTCTTCTTTTGGACTGCATGCAGCTAGTTCAGGAAGATAGAATCTAGCCTTTTGAGCCAAATTATCTGGTTAGGTTAAAGGAAATATCAAAAGCAACCCTTGCAAGAAACATAAAGTACATTTTTCAGTAGCCATAGGTAACCTACCATTTGCCTGTGCCCATTTAATCCAAACCTGTAACAGAGAATCAGGTTCAAGCCAGGAGAGGACTGAAAATTAGGAACTCTGTATATTCACAATCCTATTCAGGCCACTAGTAAACTACTTTGAGTGTTTATACCAATTTAATTTAATACAGGTATCTTGTGAAGTGCCATGTGATATGCATATAAAGGTTGGACAAAAACTGAACACTCTTAAACAAACCTTGACTAGATATACATTTTGATTTTTTTTTTTTTGGTCTTTTCGAGACAGGGTCTCCCTGTAGCCCCAGCTGGCCTGGAACTCACTCTGTAGACCAGGCTGGCCTTGAACTCACAAAGATCCGCCTGCCTCTGCCTCCCGAGTGCTAGGATTAGAGGCGTGCGCCACCACGCCTGGCATACATTTTGATTTTTAAACTAGTTGACTGAACCTTACAAATTTAAGTTTATTTATATAGTGTCATTTTTACCTGTCACAACAAACCTATTCAGACTTTTATCACTTGCATAAACTTTTTCATCATCTTCACATAAATCCTTACTAAAAATACCTTTTAACATTTTTCACCTTTTATATCTTTTTATTACCTTGAGACATAGCATTTATAAACAGATTAATCCTTAGTTGTGCAGATTTACTAAGTAATTAATACTTATTTTCCATGTAATGAGATGGGACAGTTATCTCAAATACACTAGTATAAACTGTGAGATGTTCACGCCAGCTTGGGAGCAGGTTTTGAATGACCAATTTTCTTTGAGTGCTTAGAGGTACCTTACCTGGCCTGGTAAATGTCCCCACATGTGTAATATGTGGAAATAAATTGCACCCTAGAACAGAAGTGATTATTCCTTAAAATGAACATAAAATATAAGGATCAAGGACCATAGTGTAATTTAGCAGTTTTAGCTCACATGACAGTTTACTTGTGAGTCAACTTGATATCAAGTAAATCATTAGCATTAGATGCGAGCCTATTCATTTAAACAGCTCCATAAAACAAATGTTTAACTAGTTTCAAACTAGTTAAACTCAAATTTCAAACCCAAAAATTTCAGCACCTTGATGAAAACTCTAAATTACAGATGAAAACTTAAATCAGAGTAAAATGACTCAAGTTATAGCAGTCAACATAACAACATTTAATCTTCATAGTTTATACAGTGCTGAGGTCGTCTAGCTGTGAGGTAAATTTTTCTATTTTTAATTTAGGATTAAATTGGGTCAGTTATTTGTTTCTGAATCAGAAATTCTACAGTAATGATCTCTACACCTAAAGACCTTGGCTGTGCTAGGATTAAGGCATGCTAGGATTAAAGGTGTGGCCAACCACACTTGGCTGCAGAACTTCCAGGAGTGGCCAGTCCAGCAGGACACCAGTTCAAACCCCAGGAGGTATGTTTGCTTCCTAAAAGGAGGAAGGGGGTGGGGTAAGCAGATAGGAAACACAATAAAGCCCATTAGCTGCCCCAGGAGGAGTAGCTCTCCCACCCTGGAGGCAAGAAACAGGGCTGGACCAAGCCATTCTGGTATCAGTTCTCCACCCAAACCAGACCAAGATATCCACATGCCTTTGTCTCTGGAGTGCTGGAAGAAAGTTTGGAAAGACTTTTTTTTGTTAGAGTACCCAAGTTATACCACTAAAATATTTATATTCCTGATTAGGTGTGTCCGAATAAGATTTTACTAAGTATGAGGGCTTAAGGCACTTACACACTCCAAATAGGTACTTATCCATAGCTGAGCTGCATAGTTTTTGAGGCTATTGTGAGTGGGAAGGTCTCTTTGAATTCTTTCTCCAGTTGCTTGTTCTTGGTGTAAAGAACAAGCTGAGCTGCATAGTTTAAAAAGACTCAAACACACATTCAAAACATCAGGAGCCTGGGGCAAGATGACTGCTCTATCATCCTAAAGTGATCACAATAATTTTTTTGTTTGTCTTTTTTGAGACAGAGTCTCCCTGTAGCTCTAGCTGTCCTGGAGATCAGGCTGGCTTTGAACTCACAAAGATCTGCCTGCCTCTGCCTCCCAAGCATTAGGATTAAAGGCGTGTGCCACCACACCTGGCTAGGAGACTAAAAGCATGGAGCGAAGTACAGCTTTCATGAATTTGATTCATCCAGTTCTCTGAGACCAACTCTTCCTCAACACAAATACACAGCCTTCCCATGAGATCAGCAAGGAGGGCACAGACCCAGAGTGGTCCCTTTTCCTCCCATGAGGAAAAAGAGAGGGAGGAAAACAGGCTCAAAAATTCTTGCAGAAACATAACAGAGTCAAAAGCTGTTCCAGACTTCTCTCCCTCACTCCTTGGAGGCAAGAGCCTATAATGCACCCCTGGAAGCCATGCAGCACCCCACTGATCCAGGTGTCAGACCCCAAAATTGGTCTCTAGCAGAGACCAAAAGGTTGCACGTGGGCACTCCAGAGAGCTCAGAAATTCGCCAAGCTCTAAAGACCTCCTCCCAAGACAGACCAAGATTCCTGACTAACTGCTGATGCAAATTTTACTAGCTAGTAAGAAGCAGATTATCTTTGGTCCTTATGTGGCTGGGTGGAGGAAACTCACCAAAAGAGACCAGATGGGCTAACCTTGAGCTCACAAAGAACTGCCTGCCTCAGCCTCCTGAGCACTGAGATTAAAGGTGCTGGTCCAAGAATTCCTTCCCAGTCCCAAAGGCTAGTTAGTGTTAAATCAGGGATACATCTACCCAGAGAATCTGGCCTGCGGAGGTCTCAAAAAAAATAGGTAATTCCAAAGCAAGCAAGTTACCTCACACAATCCCTTTTGAAAGCAGACACAAACCAAATTTTAGCCCTTTAAATGCATTTTTAAATATCAATTTTTAAAGTTTGCACATGCATATCTAGTCTGGCATGCCAAAATGAATGGTTCTGTGCACTTAAAAGGACTGAAACTTAAGTGGTCACTTTGTTTGACAGAACCAATATGAGACAATTATAATTACCGATTTACAAACATACATAAAAACTTAGATGCACGCTTAGACACACGGAAGAACAGTTATCATAAACCCAAGACATAGTCAGAGGAAGAGAGGAAACGCTGCACACAGGGAGCCAATGCCCTATCAGTCCCAGAACCAAAAATACAGGCCCCTTGCCCAGAATCCAAATCACTGAGGTGAACCCCATGTTTGCACTTTACCAGTGGAGAGTTGGGGCATCCCCCATCTCTGAGCCTCTGAGCTCAAGGAGCAATACTGTGTCCTTTCTCCTAAAGCCAGAGCCCCCAGACCAAAACTTAGGTTTAAACAAAACCAAAATGAAAAAAAAAAAAACAAAAAAAAAAAAAAAGAATCGGCTCTTTCTTACCCAAAGCCACCAGCTGAACAGAGATGTCTTAGTCCCTCCGGTGGGAGAGAGCCTCCTGGGCCACCCCTCCAAGGGTTACTGGTGGCGGGGCGAAAGGGGGAATGCAAGTATCCCTAGCAGGGGCAGACTGAAGGGAGTTTGTGGGAGTTGGGGATGGGGTGGAACCTTCCTGTCCTGGTGAAAGTCAGGGACATAGCAGGCAGGGCAACTTCTCCTGTGTCTTGGCAAGCCAGTTATGCTCAACGAAACGTCACTCTGCAGGAGCCCTTAAGGTTTGCAATTATGGCAGGAAGGGGCAAAGCAAATTGCCTCTCGCCAAATGAATCCAAGTCCGTGATTTCATTTTAAGGCCACAGGGTCTGGAGGAGTGGGGCAGCTGTCCATGGTCCCGAATGTGGGGGGGAATATTATCCATGGGGCAGGAAATGGTCAAGTCGAAGAGGGGGGTTGAGGGGCAGGCTCTCACCCTACATGCCAAGCCAAAAATCAAAAGAAACGTTTGAAAGAGGGCCTACTCCACTGATAAAGGAAGGGGGTGCTCGCCGCATTGGGGGGGGGTGAATGAACCAATTGGGCGCCAGAATGTAGTCAGTTTCCCAGGGCCTGCTGGGGAATTCGGGGGTCCAACCAAATGAAGGAATGGGGGTGGAGATGCTAGAGTCAAAGACACGGACCCTGCTTCGGTGAACAGGGGACACGCGAGAGACGGGAGCTGTCCGTGACTCGTTTATTGGGGGCAAGGTTAGGGTTTAGGTACTGTTTGAATTCCCGCTTGTTGATTGGCCCAGGTCTACAATGCTGCTTGTATGGTCTCACCTGCTAGGGCAGGTTAGGTTTGATGGGGGACAAGCTCTGCCGTGCAATTCTCAGCTAAGGGCTACTACAGGAGACAGGTCTCCCTATAGCCCCCAGTTGTCCTGGAACTCACTCCTGTAACCAGGTGGCCTGAACTCGCAGAGATTCACTTGCCTCTGCCTCCTGGAGTGCTAGGATTAAAGGAGCACGTGCCCAACAACGCTTACTTTTTTTTTTTTTTTTTTTTTTAATAAAATATTTTTTGATGTTTTAGGTTCTATTTATACTATCCAGTTCTCAGTTCCCAGATTAGACACAATGTCCCTTTTCCATTACCAACCCCACCCCCACTAAGATTAATGATGCATTCCTGCCTAACTGTTCCTCGATCTTTCTTCAGTCTTGTTAAAGTTTTTTTCTCTGCAGAGGCTTATATTGTTGGGCAGAAATTAAATGGTTTTCATGGAGCCTGGGAGAGTGGGCTAGTCATTAAGAGATGCCGTGCTCTCTGCAGAGTGACCTGAATTTCAATCCCAGCACCACATGGCGACTGAGAACCATCTTTAATCCAGTNAAAAAGACAGAGAAAGGCCAGGGAGGAAGGAGGATACCCCAGGTGACCAACGTAGCAGGATAAAAAATAGACTTTACCTTCATCAACATCTGGAAGAAAGGTATCAACGCTATGACCTTCAGGGCAGGTAGAAGTTAAGGGCGGGAACAAACTTGAGAACCAAGGACTTAACATGTAGTTTACTAACCTGTTGGTGGACCAGGGGCCTTTAATCATGGTCCCCAATACACGCTGGTAGATTGTGTAATATTGCGGACTTGGTAGGGGGTCAGGAAGAATGAGAAAAACCTGGGGTCACAAAAACTTTCCCCCTCTTATTAGGTGACCTTAAAATCCTGAAGGAAGTTCACAAGAGTGAACCCAGTTGGTGGTTCTCAAAGATGGAATGATCTCTGCTAGAGGGGTTGTATTGGGTCCTTAACACCATGATTTTAATGGAATTGACCTACTGGTCAGTAAATCTGACAAGTGAGTTAGGGACGCATGAAACGTGGCCACCAGTCAGAGCAACCAGAAAGAACTGGCAGATCCAGGAAGTCATCAGCACTCAGGTGAGAAAGAAAAACTGGTCCTTTGGGGGGTGGGGGGGGATTCTTGACCCTAAACTGGCTAGGCAATTTTTTAGCTCCTACTTTTATAACATTACCCTCTGAGGAGGTTACCCCCCTTGCCTAGAGGGAATGGGGCACTGACCACTCTGAACTTTCTTCCATGCTGAAAAAGGTGTGTAGGCGGTGGCAACTGGGGTACCCCCTGTTCAGTGGATCTATCTAAAGACCCCAAAAGGATCGGGTTTTACAGAGAGATCAAAATCCTTGGCTATTGCCTGTGAAGGTGAGAGTAGTAAGGTACATTTTCTAGGCAGGGAAACAAGAGAGGAACAGGGGTTGAATTAAAAAAAAAAAAAAACCTTACAAGTCCCCTTAGAATGTCTCAACCAGGGGTTCCAAAATATCCATTATTGGGCTTCTCTTTTTTTCATTTGCCCTTGCTGTCTGGGACTCAGCATCTGTTCCAGGAAATTTCACTCGTCCCCAGTGGGTGTGAGGTTCCCTAGGTAGTTGCTTAATATTTTTTTAAGTTTTATTTCTTCTTGTATTGTATGAGTGTACTTCTGCATGTAGGTTTGTGCACCCTTGTCCTGCAAATGCCGCAGGAGGTCAGAAGGGGCATCGGATTTCCCCTGGAATGGAGTTAAAGGATGGTCCTTAGGCACCATGTGGGTGTGTGGATTGAAACCCGGGTCCCCTGCACGAGCAGTTGGCGCTCTTAAACTTGCTTAGGCCTCTCTCCCAGGCCCCCGGGTAGTTGGTAGTTGTTAAAGATAGAAAAGAAAACTTTTCTTATTGGTAAAAATACAAAAATCCACATAGACTTTAATGACTAAAAAATCTAGTGGTTTTGGAAGGCAACAATGGCACAATCTCAGACTTTAAAGTAAATATACTGATTACTTATCTCTTGCTTATACTTTTCTTTTGGTCCATACTGTTAGCCCAGATTAACCCAAATTAAAAGGTTTTTGTTTTCTCAAAGGTCAGTTGAGAATCTGGTCCTAAGGGGCCACTCAGGGACTTTTGGGGGGGAGAAGCCTCTGGCTCCTCTTGGCTTTTTTCATAAACCAGTTCCATCCACTCGAAAACAGTCCAGGTTTCTTTTCTATACAGGATCACTTTTGAAGACTTTCCCATTTAACAGACTGACCCACACTGGCTAGAGGTCCCGTTAGTTTGTTAGTAAGGACCCTTTCCTGGGCCTAGGCGGACTGTGGACTCACAATGTCATAGGGTATTTCAGTCGTATGCCCCCAGACCATAGTCCCCTGGGACCAATGGACCTCAGAGGGCAAGGAACCACCGTTGTTCTTAGGGTCCCTCAGCCGACACTGGTCTGGGCAATTAATTTAAGTATGGAGGGTATTCATCCAGAAAGGCTAAGTTACAACCAGGCCTAACACCTTTACTTACTGTAATAATGTTTCAGATAAGGCTTGGACCAAAAGTTCCAAGCAGCCTTGTTAATTACTGACTACTGGAGGAGGGAACTTAACACACCATACGTTGCCAGGCACTAAACCCAAAGATTGAAATTAAAAGTTACCATTTCGGCTTATTTTAAATGTAAACTTTCATTACCAATTACACAAATGGAAGAATCTTTTTATTTTTCAGAACCTTTATCCTGATTTATAATTTCCACAAAGACAGAGTTGTAACACATAATGCAGAAGACAAGGAAATTTAAACTGATAAGGATACCAAGGCCATATCCAGGACAATGTCTTCTTTGGACTGCATGCAGGCTGGTTCAGGAGTAGAATGCTAGCCTTTTGAGCCAAATTTGGTTAGGTTAAAGGAAATAATCAAAGCAACCCTTGCAAGAAGACATAAAGTACATTTTTCAGAGCCATAGGTAAACCCACCATTGTCCTGTGTGGCCCAGTTAATCCAAAACTTGTTAATAGGAGAGTAGGTTCAAGCCAGGAGAGGGCTGAAAATTAAAACTCTGTATATTCACAATCCGATTCAGGCCACTAGTTTAAACTGATTTGAGTGTTTTATACCAATTTAATACTTAATACAGGTATCTGTTGAAGTCCATGTTGATATGCATATAAAGGTTGGACAAACCACTTTGCAGACACTCTTAAACAAACCTTGACTAGATATACATTTTGATTTTTTTTTTTTTGGTCTTTTCGAGTACAGGGTCTCCCGTAGCCCCAGCTGGCCCGGAAAAACTCACTCTTATGTAGACCGGCTGGCCTTGAATCAACAAATCCCCCTGCCTCTGCCTCCCGAGTGCTAGGATTAGAGGCGTGCCGCCACCACGGCCTGTCATACATTTTGATTTTTTAACAACTGTTGACTGAACCTTCAAATTTTAAGTTTAATTTATATAGTGTCATTTTGTACCTGTCACAACAATCTATTCAGACTTTTATCACTTGCATAACTTTTCACAGCTTCACATAATCCTTACTAAAAAAATACCTTATTTACTAGCATTTTTCCCCCTTTTAATATCTTTTCTTATCCACCCTTGACTGGACCATAGCTTTAATAACAGGATTATCCTTCGTTGTACCATCTAGATAATACTATTTCCTGATAGATGGTGAACATACTTCTTTCGAAAGGGCCTTATCCCTACGCTCGTTAAACCTGTGAGCTAGTTCCCCCAGCTTGGGAGCAGGTTTTGACTTGACCCTTTTTCTTTGCGTGCTTAGTCGGTTTACCCTCCATGGGCCTGGCCCTAATGTCCCCCCATGTGTCATCATGTGGCCCTCCCCTTGCCACCCTAGACAGTATGATCATTCCTTTAAAATCGGACCATAAACATTAGGCATAGGACCATACGTGTATTTCGCGTTTTAGCCTCACCTGACAGTTTAGACTTGTGAACAATGATATCAGGTAAATCACTAGCATTTAGATGCAAGCCTATTATTTAAACAGCTCCATAAAAACAATGTTTAACTAGTTTCAAAACTATTTAAACTCAAATTTCAAACCCAAATTTCAGCACCTTGATGAGAACCACTCTAAATTACAGATGAACAACTTAAATCAGAGTAAAATGGGACTCAAGTTAATAGCAGTCAACATAACACATTAACTCATAGGCTTTACGTGCTTGAGTCGTCTAGCTGTTGAGTAAATTTTTTCTATTTTTACCTTTAGGAAGATTAAATTGGAGTCCGTTTTTTTGTTTTTCGACTTCAGAAATTCTACGTAATGATTCTCTCACCTAAAGGACTTGGCTGTGCTAGGATTAGCATGCTAGGATTAAAGGTGTGGCCAACCACACTTGGCTGCAGAATCCAGGAGTGGCCAGTTGCCCAGCAGGACACCAGTTAACCCCAGGAGGTATGTTTGCTTCCTAAAAGGAGGAAGGGGGTGGGGTAAAGCAGATAGGAAACACCAATAAAAGCCCATTAGCTGACCCAGGAGGAGTAGCTCTCCCACCCTGGAGTGCAAGAAACAAGGGCTGGTCCAAGCCATTCTGGTATCAGTCTCCACCCAAAACCAATACCAAGATATCACACATGCCTTTGTCTTGGAGTGGCTGGGAAGAAACAGAAAGTTTGGAAAGACTTTTTTTTTTAGAGTACCCAAGTTAATAACACTAAAATATTTTATATTCTGATTAGGTGTGGTCGCAATAAGATTTTCTAAGTATGGCGGGTTAAGGGCCCTTACACTCCAAATAGGGTACTTATTCTCATCATAGCTGCGGCAATTTAGTTTTTTGAGCTAATTGTGAGTGGGAGGCTCTTATTCTGTCTGAATTCTCTTTCTCCAGTTGCTTGTTCTTGGTTGTAAAGAACAAGCTGAGTGCATAGTTTAAAAAGACTCACAACAAACACATTTCAAAACATCAGCGATCCTGGGGCAAGAGACTTTCGGGTTATCATCGAAAGTGATTCACAATACGTTTTTTTTGTTTGTCGTTTTGTGAGGAAGAGTCTCCCTGTAGCTCTGCTGTCCTCGGAGATCAGGCTGGCCTTTGAACTCAAAAGATCTGCCGCCTTCTGCCTCCCTAAGCATAGGATTAAAGCGTGTGCTCAACCACACCTGGCTAGGAGACTAAAAACATGGGAGCTGAAAGTACAAGCTTTCAATAGATTTGAATTATTACCAGTTCTCTGGGACCAACTCTTCCTCAACACAAATACACAGTCCTGCCATGCTAGAAGGAGGGCAACAGACCCAGAGGGTCCCTTTTCCTCCCATGAGAGAAAAGGAGGGGAGGAAAACAGGCTCAAAAATTCTTGCAGAAACATAATAGAGTCCCAAAAGCTGTTCCGGATACTCTCTCCCCTCATCCCTGCGGGCAAAGAGCCTAATAATGCACCCCTGGAAGCCATGAGCACCCCACTATCCAGGTCCAGACCCAAAATGGTTCTTTAGCAGAGACCAAAAGGTTGCACGTGGCACTCCAGAGAGCTCAGAGAATTCCCAAGCTGCTAAAGACCTCCTCAAGCCAGACCAGGATTCCTGACAACTGCTGATGCAATTTTTATAGCTGGTAAACGAAGCAGCATTCTTCTGGATCTTTGTGGCGGGTGGAGGAAAACTCACCACAAAGGAGACCAGGAATGGGCTAACCTTGAGTCACAGAAACAAAGACTGCTGTCCCAGCCTCCCAGCATGCTGAGATTAAAGGTGTGTGCTACAATACCTGGTCCAAGAATTCCTTTCCCAGCCCAAAGGCTAGTTAATGTTAAATTCAGGGATACATCACCCAGAGAATTGGGCCTGCGGAGGCTCCTCAAAAAAAAAATAGGTAATTCAAAAGCAAGCAAGTTACACCCACACAACTCCCTTTGAAAACGAACACAACCACAATTTTTTAGCCCTTTAAATGCAATTTTTAATATCAATTTTAAAGTTTGCATGCATATCTAGTCTTGGCATGCCAAAATGAATGGTTCTGTGCACTTAAAGGACTAAACTTAACGTGGTCACTTTGTTTGTGGACAGGAAACCCAATATGAGTACATTATAATTACCGATTTACAAACATACATAAAAATTAGTACGCACAGCACTTAGACAGGGAGAAGAAACAGTTATATCATAAACCAAGGACGTAGTCAGGATGAAGAGAGGAAACGCTGCACACAGGGAGCCAATGCCCTATCAGTCCCAGAACCAAAAATACAGGCCCCTTGCCCAGAATCCAACATCACTGAGGTTATGAACCCCATGTTTGCACTTTACTGTGGAGATTGCTGGGATTCCCCATTTGGCCTCTGAAGTCAAGGAGCAATACTGTGTCTTTCTTTCCTAACAAGCAAGAGCCCCCAGACCAAAAACTGTTAGGTTTAAACAAAACCAAATGAAAAAAAAAAAAACAAAAAAAAAAAAAAAAAAAAAAAGAATCGAGCTCTTTCTTACCCAAAAGCCAGCCAGCTGAACAAGATGTCTCTAGTCCCTCCGGTGGGAGAGAGCCTCCTGGGCCCCCCTCCAAGGGTATACTGGTCGGGGGGGGGCGAATGAATATCCCTAGCAGGGGCAGCTGAAGGGAGTTTGGGGCAGTGGGGATGGGGGGAACCTTCCTCGTCCTGGTGAAAGTCAGGGACACAGGGCAGGGTCAAGTTCTCGGTGGCAGGCTGAGTTATGCTCACGCAGAACATCCTCTGCTGAGGCACCCTTAAGGATCGCAATTATGGCGAGGAGAGACAATGCAAACGGCCTCCTCCCAAATGAATCCAAGTCCCAGGATTTCATTTTAAGGCCACGGGTCTGGAGGAGTGGGGCAGCCGTCCATGGCTCCTGAATGTGGGGGGGAATATTATCCATGAGGGCAGGAAATGGTAAGGGAAGAGGGGGGTCTGAGGGGCAGGCTCTCACCCTAATGCCAGCCGAAAATCAAAGAACTTTGAAAGAGGGCCTACTCACTGATCAAAGAAGGGGGTGCCTCGCCAGCATTGGGGGGGGGGGATGAACCACATTGGGCGCCAGATGTAGTCAGTTTCCCAGGCCTGCTGGGGAATTTCGGGGTCCAACCAAAGGAATGGGGGTGAGATGCACAGAGTCAAGACACGGACCCTGGGAGTCGGGTGAACACGGACAGAGGGTGAGCTGTCTCGGACTCGTTTATTGGGGGCAGGGTTGGGGTTAGGTACTGTTTGAATTCCCGCTTGTGATTGGCCCAGGTCTACAAGGCTGCTTGTATGGTCTCACCTGCCTAGGGCAGGTTAGGTTGATGGGGGACAAGCTCTGCCCGTGCGTAATTCTCAGCATACTGGCTACTACAGAGACAGGGTCTCCCTATAGCCCCAGTTGTCCTGGAACTCACTCTGTAGACCAGGCTGGCCTTGAACTCGCAGAGATCCACCTGCCTCTGCCTCCTGAGTGCTAGGATTAAAGGCATGCACCGCCACACCCAGCTTAACTTTCTTTTTTTTAATAAAATATTTTTATTGATGTTTTGTCTATTTCATACTTCATTTCTCAGTCCAATTTAGACACATTCCCTTTTCCATGTACCCCACCCCCACCCCAGTTCATGCATTCTGCCATATATGTCTCGCATCTTTCTCTCAGTCTTTTTAAAGTTTTTCTCTGCAGAGGCTTATTGTTTGGGCAGAAGTTAAATGTTTCATGGAGCTGGAGAGATGGTCTATCAGTTAAGAGTGCCGACTGCTCTTGCAGAGGACCTGAATTCAATCCCCAGCACCCACATGGCAGCTGAGAACCATCTTTAACTCCAGTTCCACGGGAATCCGACACCCTCTTCTGACCTCCACGGCATTGCACAACACGGATGCACAAACCTTCATGCAGACAGTACATTCGTTCACATAAAAAATAAATAAAATTTTTTAAAAAATAAGTTAACTGTTTCAGTCAGTTCTTTGAGACAGTCCTTTTGTCATTGTTCCCTCCATTTGTATTGCTCCAATATATATCACATATATACCAAAATTATGACCTCTGAAAATAAACTGCACGTTAATTCCAAAATCTGTTTAGGAGTCCACATTTTTCCCTTTAATTTTATGTTACTCTAAACTATGAATACATACCTTCCACCCATATACCACAATTACAAAGTCTGAAAATAAGTGGTCAGTTAATTCTGGAGCCCATTAAGGGATTCATATTATAACAGCACAGTTGTTTTCTGATAAAAAGAAATATAACATTAACATTGCTCAGCTTGCCTTTCAACTAGGCATTTGGTGCTAGCATCCACAAATGAGGGATATCACTCATCATTTGTTTTTCTTGGACTGTGTTACTTCACTTAGCATAATGGCTTCAAGTTCTATCCATTTACCTGTGAAGTTCATGATGTCATCTTTCTTTACTGCTGTATAGAATTCCATTCTGTAGATGTACCACATTTTCTCTATCCACTCATCAGTTGAGGGACACTTGGGTTGCTTCTAGCTCTTTGCTATTGTAAAGAGAGCTGCAATAAACACAGATGTGCATGTATCTCTGTACTAGAATGAGTCTTGTGGGTATATACCCAGGATTGGTATGACTGGGCCAAGTGGTAGGCTCATTTTCATTTTGGTTTTGGTTTTAGTTTTGTTCTTGTTTTTGTTTTTGTTTTGTTTCGTTTTGAGACAGGGTCTCCCTTTAGGCACAGCTGGCCTGGAACTCACTATGTAGACAAGGATGGTCTTGAATTCACAGATATTCACCTGCCTCTGCCTCCCGAGTGCGGGGATTAAAGGTGTGTACCACTATGCCTGGCCTAAGATGGTTCTTAGCCTCCATGTGGGTGCCGGGAATCAAACCCAGGGCCTCTGCAAGAGCAGTCAGTGCTCTTAACCACTGAGCCATCTCTCCAGCCCCGATTTTTTCAGTTTCTTTAGAGTTCTCTCACTGCTTTCCATAGGAGTTGCAAGAGTTTGCATTCCCACCAGCAGTGGACAAGTGTTCCTCTTACCCCGTAACCTTTCCAGCATTTGGTATCCTTTGTTTTCTGGATCATAGCTAGTCTTACCAGATAAGATGAAATCTTAAGATGGTTTTAATTTGTATTTCCTTAATTATTAGCAACTCTGAAGAGTTTTTAAGATGTTTCTCAGCCATCTTTACTTCCTCATTTGTGAAGTCCCTGTTCAGTTCTTTACTCCATCTTTTGAGTGGGTCAGTTGTTTTCTTCTTCCTTTGTTTTTTGAATAGTTTATATACTCTGGATGTTAATCCTCTGTCAGATGTGTTGCTGGTGAAGGTTTCCTCCTAATCTGTGGGTTTTCTCTCCACTTCTTTCATGCCCTCTTTCCTCCATTGAGTCTTCTTTTCCCTTTTGCCAAATCTTATTGTTTAATTTTGTTTTTATCTTTGGGGTTTATTTTTTTATTTTATGTGTATGAGTGTTTTGCCTATATGTGCGTAAGTGCACCACCTGTGTGCAATGACTGCAGCAGCCAGAAGGTGGCATCAGATTCCCCTGGAGCTGGAGTTCCTATCGTTAGCCACAAAATGGGTGCCGTGAACCGAACTCCTTTCTGAGGATGGCCCTCTTAACTATCTGAGAGAAAGCAAAGAAAACTATAAAACAGCTCAAGCATAAAACATCCTACCTGTATTAGTCACTTTTCTGTTGCTGTGATAAAACAACATGACCAAAGGAACTTATAAAAGGAAGAGTTTATTTGAGCTTACGATTGACAGTTCAAGGGAATTAGAGTCCATTGTGGCAGGAGGCATGGCAGCTGGATCTGGAGGAGTAGGCCGAGGGTCACATCTCACAAAGAGCACAGGAAGCAGAGAGAGTGGCTGGAGACCACGAGGCTTGTTAAACTCACTAAGCCTGCCCCCAATAACATACTTCCTGTAGCACGGCCACACCTTCTAAGACCTCCAAAAACAGTGCCACCAACTGGAGACAAATGTCTGAATACTTACAGCCTATGGGGGACACTCATTCAAACCACCACATTCCACTCCCTGGCCCCCATAGGCTCCTGACCATATAAAATGCAAAATGCATTTAGTCCAACCTTAAAAGTCCCCATAGTCTTTACCAGTTTCAATGCCATTCAAAAGTCTACAGTCCAAAAAAAGTCTCTTCTGAGGACTTAGGCCAATCTCCTAAAACTGTAAGCTCCTATAAAAACAAAAGACAAATTACAAACTACCAACATACATTGGAACCAAACGAACATTCCCATTCCAAAAAAGGGAGGAATAGAGGGCATAATGAGGAAAACACGGACCAAACAAGACTGAAAAAACCTGCAGGGGCCAAACCTCCACTGGTCCAGTAGCTCCATGTGCAACTTCTGGGGATTTACTTCCAAAGGGCTTAGATGCTCAGCTCTTCCAGCTTTGCTTGCAAACATACATCTCTTTTCTTAGGCGTTACCACTCCCTTGTATGCAGCTCTCCTTGGCCAATATCTCACAACACTGGCATCTCAAATGTCTTCATGGGGGTTATCTGCTGCCAACCATGCTTTCACATTTAAAGCTCACAACAATGGCCTATTGGGGCTTTCTTTATTCAGGGACACCCTGAAGCACTCTGCCTGACCTTGGCCGTTGGCAGCCTCTGAAACTGTGGAGGAAGAACTGAAAACCCCTTCCTCTTGCAAACTTTCATGGCTCTAAAGCCAACACCACATTTTGAATGAAATTGCCGAATTTGGCTTCAAGTTCGGGATGGAATCTCCTACTTTAACCACCACATTTGCAATTTTTTCTCTGCCCTGGACTTGTTGGGAGTAGAAAAAACCTTTCAGTATTTTCCTTTCAAAAGCTGGAGGATTTAGCTGGGTGTTGGTTTTGCCTGCAAGAGGTACTGATTCTTTTGTTTACTTGTAAATCTTCCAGGGGCCTCTCCTTTAATATCACTCTTAGTCTCCTTATGAACGAGGCAGCCTCTCCCTTTCACAAGGCCTTGGCCCACACCTTTAATCTTCCAGTGGTACTTTTTAGATTCACACAACTGTACATTCTACATTTCTTCTGTTCCCATTTGCTCTTTTTCATTGTAGATTTGTATAATCATCACCATTAAAAGCCACTCCACCATTTCTACATTAGGCTGTTGAAATATTCCTCCACCAAAGACATCAGTCAACCACTTTTCAACTTAGCATCAAGAAAGCCTCTGGGCTGTGGGCACACTGCGGCCATACTTTTTGTCAAAATATCCCAGTTGTGGGGCCTAAGTTTTTATTTTTCTTCTTGTAACTACATTTTTTGCAGCATGCTTTCTTCAAGGCTTCTACTAAAATGGCCACTTAAGTTGGCTTACAGTAGTCAATACTGTTGACTACTTTCTGGCCCAAAGTTCCAAAATCTTTCCACATTTCTCCAAACATCCACATGGTAAGGTTCTTCACAGGCAACACCCCAATTATGGTACCAAATAAAAAAAAACTGTATTAAGATTCCTTACCACTCCAATCAGAATGTCAGTCATCAAGAAACAAATAACAACAAAAAAAAAAAAAGGAGTTTATTTGAGCTTATGATGATTGACCGGTTCCAGGGACTTCGAGGACCATTATGGGGGGAAGGCATGGCGGCTGACTGATCTGGCCAGAGCCAAGCTGAGGGATCACATCTTCAAAAGCCCACAGGAAGCAGAGAAGAGCAACTGGCGACCACGAGGCTTGTAAACTCACTAAACTGCAACCAATAACGTACTTCCTCTAGCCCGGCCACACCTTCCTTCTAAGACCTTCAATAACAGTGCAACCAAATGGAGACAAATGTCTGAATTACATCTTTAACCGGTCCTATGGAGGGGGACATCCAATTCAAAACCAACACACCTACTTTTGGGGCTTAAAGATAAGAGATGGTCAGCAGTTAAGAGCACTGTTTATTTTGCCGAGGATCAGGCTTTGATTCCCAGCACCCACGTGGTGTCTAACAACTGTCAGTAAATCCAGTTCCAGGGGATCCAACACCCTCTCTTCTGACCTCCATGGGCACTGCATGACACATACACTTACACAGATGCAGGCAATACACTCATACACATAAAATAAAAATAACACAATATCTTTTTAAGAACACCTAAATGGTAAACTATTTCCAACACAGATTATTAATATCGTTCATACCTTGATATAAAAGTGCCCATGTTGTGGGGGGGGGAAGCTAAAATTCAACACAGGAAGCTCATCCACAGAGGAGAAAAAAATTCATTTAGGGCCTGGGGCTGACTGCCCCAGCTTTCCCAGTGGATATATGCTGGATACTGTGAGCACCTGCTTTGATTATGTTGTCTATGCTACTGTTTCTTCTTTTTGCATGGAAGCCTCACCCACCTCACCCACCTCACCTGCCTCACCCACCTCACCCTAGGTGCACTCCTCTCAGCCGGGGACTCTCTTTTTTGGGAACTCCATCTGGCTGCCTTCACAGGTTTCCCTACCTGATTTCCACTAGAAGCTGTGATCCAATTTGATGATGATTTGCCATCTATGTATTCTTTGCTGTTTATTCTTTGACTTTGGTGTCTTATATACTTAATAAGTTTGCATGCAAGAAAACAGATTGTAGATCTGCTAAAGTACACAAAACAGACCTGCACACCTACATTCACATAACACATGAATGCAGGCAGAGAGAGACAGGCAGAGATAGAGACAGAGAAAAGGAGGAGGAGGAAGAGGAGGAGAAGAAAAAGAGAAGAAAATCTTAGTTGAATTATATATATATATATATTTATATTTTATATATAATATATTTCATTGTGGAACAATTTCTGCCTGCACATTGACTGTTCTCTGGAATATGTAAAAGGAACCCACAAATGATCCTGACCCATGATAATCCAGTACAGTAGGTGTTGTAGTTTGTCTTCCATTGCTGTGACAAAACACTCTGACCCAACAACCTGGGGAGAAAGGGTATTCAGCTTACATCTCCGGTCACGTTCTCACTCAGGGAGCCCAGGCAGAGAACACCAGAGGCAGGAACCTAGAGGGCCTGGAGCTGAGGCACAGGCATGGAGAATGGCTGTTCACTTGTTGCTCTCCTGGCTCATGCCCAAGCCCACCTTCTTAAACGTACACACAACCTGCCCAGGTGTGGCACTACTCATTGTGGGCTGGGCCCTCCCACACTGCTCAACCATCAACACATACTCCACAGATGTGGCCACAGGCCAATCCAATGGAGCAATTCCCCAATGAGGCTCCTTCAACCCAGGTATGTGTCAAGGTTGACATAAACTATCCAGCACAATGACCCCTTGTCAACTTGACACACAAAACAACATCACTATAAACCCCACCTTTCAGTTCTTATCCCCAAATATGATGTTAACATAATCACAACCTAATACAGTACAAACTTAAAAGCCCCACAGTCCTTAAATGTCCAAATGCTTAAAAGTTCAGTCTATTAAAAGTCTCTTAAACTGTGGGCTGCTGTAAAATCCAAAACAAGTACTGTCTTATTTCAAAGGGAAGAATCAGGGCACATCAAACAAACCTAGTCCAGAAAGGAGCTCAGGCTGGACACCTGGGATTCATCCATGATCTTCTGGGCTCCAAAAGGGTTTCAGCAGCTCCCCCTCTCGACTCTCCTCGTGGACACACAGCATCTAAAGACCCAGGCTGGGGACTCCATTCCACACCTGCCGCTGCTCTTGGGGGTCATCCCACATGGTCCTGGCATCTCCAAAAAGCTGGGGTCGCCACTGAAAAATGAGGCAGACATTCACCAATCGTCCTTTGACCTCTGCTGGTGCAAAGCCTCAGTTTTCTCTCCATGAACCCTGCATCTTGGGGTCTTCACTGCAAACCGAGGTGCACTTTCCACCAATGGTCTTTTTCTGACCTCTATAAGTGCCAAGCCTCGGCTGCCTCTTTGGACCCCTCAAAAATTTCAACATCAGAACCACATAGGGAGACTCTTACACACTACCAGTCCTGCTTCTGGCTTGAGATGGAGGCTTGGGCCCCTTCTGGAACAGCTTCTGTGTGCTGACCCTGAAGAAATTCTTCCCAGAAGATTTCAACCACAATGATACTGGTCTCTGTTTACTTACAGCTGATTTTTCAGGCCCAGCAACCAGCATCAATTGTCCCAGGCACAACAAAGATTTTCACTTCAGGTTCGGTCTCTTGTATACAGCTGGTTCTTCAGCCCAGCTGACCAGAACCCACAGAATTACACCAGTCCTGATGATCCTGCTCCCTTTGAAACTAGAGAAACTTCACAAGTCAGTCCTCCATCTTCTACAACTCTTCAGCAAAACTGCTCCCAGCTCTCACTCTGATGAGACTGGCTAGGATCAAGAAAACAAAGGATAACAAATGCTGGCGAAGCTGTGGGGAAAGGGGAACACTCATCCACTGCTGGTGGGAATGTAAACTTCTACAACCACCATGTAAAGCAGTGTAGAGAACTCTGAAAAGACTCAAAATGACCCCACCACCTGACCCAGCCATACCACATCCTGGGTATTACACACAAGACTCATCTACTACAGAGTACTACTATTCAGCCCTTTTGCTACTGCTCATATTATAATAGCAGGAAATAGGAAAGAAGCCAATGTTCCTCAATGAATGGATAAAAAATGTACATCTACACAATGGATTTCTATGCAGAGGTAAAGAAAGATGCATCCTGAACTTTGTGGGATGGATGGAACTTAAAGCCATTACTAAGTGAAGTAAACACAGTCCAGAAAAACAAATAAACTTTGGTGTCCCTCATTTGTGGATCCTAGCATCAAATCCCTATTGCAAGACAAAACTTAATAATTCTTTCTTCTTTTTAGTAAATTTAATACCTGATGTTAGACATCAACTTGCGATGTAATGTAAGAATGCAAAGTAATATTTTTTCTTTACCTGCATACAATTCTACTGTCAAAATGTGAATCCCTAAACATATTTTGGAATTAACCTATAGTTTATTTTCAGACATCATAATTTTGGTGTACATGTGGTGTATATATCTGCATATTTTGTGGGGTTTTGGGTTTTTTATGTGTATGAGTGTACTGTCTGCATGTAGATTGGTGCACCTGTGTCATGCAATGTTGCAGAGGTCAAAAAAGGGCATTGCATTGGATTCCCCTGGAACTGGAGTTGGAACTGTGTTTGTTTAACCACCATTGTGGGTTCTGGGAATTGAACCTGGGTCCTCTCCAAGGAGCAGTGGCGGTCTTAACCAATGAGCCATCTCTCAAGCCCCAATATTNAAAAAAAAAAAAAAAAAAAAAAAACGGACTGAAACTTCTGCCCTCTGCATGGAAAATGCATGAACTCTGTCAGGGTTGGGGGCAAGGAAGGGGGAATAGGTATAAAATTGATTAAGAAATGTTGTATGAAATACACAAAAATTCAATAAAAATAAATAAATAAAATCTGCACACCTATGAGGATTCAAAAAAAAATAGAGGGATAGATATATACCTCAGTGGTGGAGTGAGTATGTGGGGGCAGGTAAGGAGGATGTATCTTCCAAAAGCATTTGCTATAGCCAAGCATGGAAGCTCATGCCTATAATCCAGAATTTAGGAGTCTGAAGCAAAAGCATCATTGCAAACTCCAGGCTAGCCTTGCCTCCATAGTAATTTCCAGGCCAGCCTGTGGTATTGACTGAAACCCTGTCTTAAAAAAATGAAATCTGAGACAGGAAGCCTGCAGACTCCACAGGGAGGCCAGGTGAGATACAGGCATGCAGCCTTGTTGCCCGGCCAGGGACTCAACCTCCCAACTTGGGGAGCAGAGAGAAGAACTGTGTGAGTTGGATAGAGAGGCTGACAGGAGGCCTGCAGACTCCACGGGGAGGCCAGATGAAGTACCAAGGGCCAAAGGAGTAAATGAACCCCCACCCCACCCCCAGCATGCTCAAGCTACTGGTACTGTAGTGGAGACTATAAGCTGCTGGGGCTCTAGTTGGGACAATCCAGCAGGTGCAATGCCAGTGATTCTAGGCTACATAGCCAACACTGAGAAAGAAACCAACAGGAAGCAGAGTGAGTGACCAACCAGTCCTCCATATTAACATTTGAAATTAGCACCAGAATCCAAACAAACAAACAATAACAACAACAAAAACACAAATCCACATGCCAAAGACACAACAGAAAAACAACAATATGGGAAAAGCTCATAATAAAACCCCACCGAACTCTGTCAGTCCTGTAGAAGAGCCCAACAATGAGATCTCCCTGGAAGGAAACCAAGACACCAACCTTAGAAGAACAACTGTAGACATATTCAAAGAAATCAGAGAATATAAAGAACAAATCAGAAACCTAAGGGGAGAGAATGAAAAACTCATGAAGGAACTAGGAGAGAATGATAAACTCCGGAAAAAACTAGAGGGAGAAAATGACAAACTCCAAAAAGAACTAAAAGAAGAGAAATACAAACCCCAAAAAGAACTAGAGGAAGAGAAATACAAACTCTGAAAAAAACTAGAGGGAGAAAATGACAAATTCTGGAAGGAAGTAGAAACACTGAAAAGATCTCAGGCTAAAAGGAAAAAAGAAACTGACCAGTGAAGCAAGGAGCTACAAGAACACACGGAGACTAAACAACACAATCCTGAAAAATAGTGTGGCAGGAATAAAGAACAAAATAAAAGAATTCATGAAACTAAATGAAAAAAACAAACAACACAACAAAACCTGTGGGCTACATTAAAAGCAGTCCTAAGAGGGAAATTTATACACCTGAGTGCCCATATTTAAAAAAAAAAAAAAAACAGAGAGAGTACAAGTAAACGATCTAACTCTGCAGCTAAAAACATTTGAGAGACAACACCAAATGAACCCTAAACCCAATAGACAGGAAGAAATAACAAAAATCAAAGGTGAAATCAATGAAATAGAAACAAAGAAAACAATACCAAAAAAAAAATAAATAAATGAATCCAAAAGCTGGTTTTCAAAAAGATAAACAAAATAGACAGACCTCTAGCCCAGTTAACCAAAAGAAAAACTCCAAATCAACAGCATTCGTGATGAACGTGGAAACATCACAATAGATAAAAAGATCCAATCATACGAGAATACTTCAAAAACCTATACCCTACTAAATTTGAAAACCTAAGAAAAATGGATGAATATCTGAAATCCTGGGAGTCACCAAAGCTTAACCAAGAAGAGATTGACAGCTTAAATAGACCCATAATACTTGAGGAAATTGAAGATGCAATTTAAAAAAAACTCCCAACTACAAAAAGTCCAGGTCCAGCTGGTTTCACAGCAGAACTCTACAAAACCTTTAAAGAGATCTTACAACCATTACTACTCAAACTGTTCAGGGGAATACAAACAGAGGGAAATCTCCCAAATTCCTTCTATGAATCCAGCATCACTCTAATACCAAAACCAGGCAAAGATACAAACAAGAAAGAAAACTACAGACCCATCTCATTAATGAACACAGATTCAAAAATTCTCAACAAAATACTTGCAAATCGTATGCAGAACTACATGAAAAAGATCATCCATCATGACCAAGTTGGATTCATACCAGAGATGCAGGGATGGTTCAACATACATAAATTAATAAATATCATAAAACACATAAATGGACTGAAAGACAAAAGCCACATGATCATTTCAATTGATACAGAAAAAAGCCTTCCACAAAATTCAGCATCCCTTCATACTTAAAGTCCTAGAGGGAATTGGACTGAAGGGAACATTCCTCAATGAAATCAAAGCCATATACAACAAACCCATAGCCAACATCATCCTAAATGGAGAGAAGTTAGAAGCATTCCCCTTAAAGGCAGGAACCCGGCAAGGCTACCCCCTATCACAACTCCTCTTTAATATAGTGCTTGAAATGCTTGCTAGGGCAATAAGGCAAGAAAGGGAAATTAAAGGAGTACTAATTGGAAAAGAGGAAGTCAAGCTATCCCTTTTTGCAGATGATATGATAGTTTACCTAAGGGATGCTAAAAATTCCACCAGAAAACTCCTAGAAATTAAAAGTTTCAATAAAGTGGCAGGATACAAAATAAACCTAGAAAAACTAGTAGCCTTCCTTTACACCAACAATAAGCAACTGGAGAAGGAATATAAGGAGACCTCCCCAATCACAATAACCTCAAAAATATACCAGGGAATAAACCTAACAAAGACACCAAAGACCTCTATAACAAAAAATTTTAAATCCTGAAGAAGGAGATTGAAGATGACATCAAAAGATGGAAAAACCTCCCATGCTCATGGATTGGAAAAAATTAATATACTAAAAATGTCCATTCTACCCAAATTAATATACAGATTCAATGTAATCCCAATCAAAAGCCCCATGAGTTTTTTCACAGACTTGGAAAAAAATCCTTAAATTCATATGGAAAAACAAAAAACCCAATTAGCTAAAGCAATCCTGAGCAAAAAGTACAATACAGGGGGGGATTACCTTAACAGACTTCAGGCTATATTACAGGGCTATAGTCATAAAGACAGCCTAATACTGGCACAAAAACAGACCCATTGATCAATGGAACAAAATTGAAGATCCAAACTTGAGCTCATATAATTTCAGATACCTCATATTCAACAAAGGGACCAAAAAAGTTCAATGGAGGAAAGAGCATCTTCAGCAAATGGTGTTGGCAAAACTGGATCACCATTTGTAAAAGAACAAAATTAAACCCCTACATCTCACCCTGTACAAAAATAAACTGCAACTGGATCAAAGATCTCAACCTGAAACCCTGAAGGTAATAGAAGAAAAAGTTGGCAGCAACCTACAAGACATAGGCATAGGAAAAGACTTTCTAAACCAAACAGCAGCTGCACAGAAAATAAGGTCAACAGCAGACAAGTGGGCCCTCATCAAACTCGAAAGCTTCTGTACATCTAAAGAAACAATCAAGAAAAAAAAAAAGAAAAGAAAGAATCAAGGAAATGAAGAGAAAACCCACAGTGTGGGAGGAAACCTTCACTACTGATACATCTGACAGAACATTAACACCCAGAATATATAGACTACTTAAAAAACAAAAATGTAGGAAAACATATGACCTACTCGGAAGATGGAATAAAGAGCTGAACAGAGACTTCACCAATAAGGAAGTAAAGATGGCTGAGAAAATCTTAAAAAATGTTCAACATCATTAATAATTAAGGAAATACAAATTAAAACCACTCTCAGATATCATCTCACTCCAATAAGACTAGCCAAGATCAAGAAAACAAAAGACACCAAATGCTGGAGAGGTTGTGAGGAAAGGTTGTAGAAGTTTACATTCCCACACTGCTGGTGGGAATGTAAACTTCTACAACCACTATGGAAAGCAGTGTGGAGAACCCTTAAAAGACTCAAAATGAGTCTACCACCTGACCCAGCCATACCACTCCTGGGTATATACCCACAAGACACATCCTACTACAAAGATACATGCACAGCTATGTTTTTTGCAGCTCTCTTCACAATATCGAAGAGCTGGAACCAACACAAATGCCCCTCAACTGATGACTGGATAACAAAAATGTGGTACATCTACACAATGGAGTCCTATGCAGAGGTAAAGAAAGATGACATCATGAATTTTCAGGTAAATGGATGGAACTCGAAACCATTATTCTAAGTGAAGTAACACAGTCCCAGAAAAAAAAGGGGGGGG
This sequence comes from Rhizomys pruinosus, assembly GCA_009823505.1. Taxonomy (NCBI): domain Eukaryota; kingdom Metazoa; phylum Chordata; class Mammalia; order Rodentia; family Spalacidae; genus Rhizomys; species Rhizomys pruinosus. The sequence continues at coordinate 1,189,593 of VZQC01010445.1, forward strand.
GGATGGTTTCCCTCATTTGTGGATGCTAACACCAAATCCCCAGCTGGCAGGCAAACTTAGCAACTTTATTATTATATTTCTTTGTATCTGAAAGCAACTGTGCTGTTATAATGTGATTCTCTTAACAGGCTCTAGAATTGACCTACCACTTATATTCAGACATTGTAATTACCACATAGGGGTGGAAGTTATGTATTCATATTCTACAGTAACATAAAATTAAAGGGAAAAAAGTGAACCCCAAACATATTTGGGAATTAACATACAGTTTATTCCCAAAGGTCATAATTTTGATACATATGTGTCATTTAAACAGGCATAATTTGGAGTAATACAAAGGGGAGGGAACAACAACAACAACAACATAAGGACTGGGTCAAGGAACTGACTGATACAATTAAATTCTGCTCAAAACAACAAGCCTCTGCAAAAAAAAAATCCTTGGAAACACTGAGAGAAAGATGCAAGACATGTACGGCAGAATGCATAAACTGGGGTTAGGGGAGGGACTGGGAGAGGGGAATGTATCCAAATTGGACTGAAAAAATGATGTATGAAATACACAAAATATCAATCAAAAAAAGAACATAACAAAAAAATGAAACCCCAAGAATAAGCTGACATGGGCAAATGTTTGTTATTCAGCATGAAGTGAAACCATCGAAGAAAATTACATTCAATGCCACGTCAGCCCAGGAGACTCTGAAGCAAACATCCGTTAGAGTGTACGTGAGTACTCTCCATTTATGATCATAAACAGCTCTACTGTCCAAAGAAGTGGTGTAGTCATACATGGAAAATTACATGACAAGGAAAAAAAAAGAGCAAGAAACAGCACCATGACTCCCCTAAGGATAAATGCAGAGGAGAGCTCAAAGGAATATCCGTTATATGATTCCACTGGCAGGTCAAAATGAGGAAAATTCATTTGCACTTTCTAAAGTGATAAACTATAACTAAATCAAGGACCTAACTAATATACCGCCCCTGAGTCCTGAGCCAGGGACATTTGAGGTAGGTGACAAAGGGAGTGGCTTTGGCAATGTTCTAGTTTTGGTCCTGTTCTAGGTTTTATTTAAGAGATAGAGCCTTTATTTGTTCAATTGTATCCTTGTGTCCTAATCGTATGATGTAACTTAAATTATCTTAAAGCAGAAACAAAGGGCCAGGGAGATGGCTCAGTCAGTAAAGTAACTCGCCGTGCAAACTTGAGGATCTAAGTTCGGTTCCCAGCACCTGCGTGAAAAAGCCAGGTGTGGCAGCAAATCCCCTGGATTCCCAGTGCTAGGGAGGCTGAAACTGGAGGATTCCTGTGGCTTGCTGGCAGCCAATCTCACCCAATCAGCCAGTTCTGAGTACAGTGAGAGACCTTGTTTCAACAAAATAAGATAGAAATCAATAGAAGAAAACACCTGCCACCCAACTCTGACTACACACAGAAACACAGGCACCCACACGCACAAGTACACACATGCATACACACCTGCATGTGCACACATACATTCATGCCCATGGACAGATGAGAGAGAGAGAGAGAGAGAGAGAGAGAGAGAGAGAGAGAGAGTGAGAGAGAGAGAGAACAAATACAAAACTCTGTGTTCAAAGTAATTTTAATTACAAAAATTCATTTTCTTATTGTCGAGCAGCATCTCACTGTATAATCCATACTGGCCTTAACTCGTGATCTCCCTGCCCCCCCTTCATGTGTGCTGTGGGACCCCATGCCTGGCTCATGGTACAGATTTCTACAAGCATGAGGGGAAAGGTAAACAGTCATTTTCTCTAGTCAGCAACACATCAGGGGATTTCCATTGCCTTTCTTACACATATTGCATTTTTTAATTCTTTAATACTTAGCAAGTGTCACTTTCAGAGTAAGAATAAAAGCAGAACTACCACTGCCCGTGTCTAGCTCTTTAGTTTACATGTCTACACAAGAACAGTCACTCGGATGAAGATAAATTTCTCTTTGTGCCAGAAGGAAACAGGAAGGAAGGACACAGCTGAAATCAATACAATGAGCCTTCACAGGTTCTTGTCATCTGTGCAATGATAAGGCCTTTGGGGACACAGCTGATGGAAATCTGCCAGCCCTGGGAGTGTCTTGGAACTCCCATACTACCTGGCTGCTCTTTTGTGAAGCCTGGAAATTAAGTCAGCAGCTAAGTAAAAGAAGAGGTACTGTTATTATTCAATAATGCTAACACTTTAATATATATTTTATTTTTAATTATGTGTATACTTCTGAGTGTGTGTTGGTGCCTGAAGAAGCCAAAGGCATCAGATTCCCCTGGAACTCCAGTTGCAGGCAGTTGTGAGCCTCCTGACAATGAGTGCTGAGACTCAAACTTGGGTCCTCTGCAAGAACAGTATATGTTCTTAACCATTGAGCCATCTCTCCAGCCCCCATAACTAACACTTTTAAACTCACACTCTTGTATACAACTGGGCAATGGGCTTTGTGTGCATTAGTCCTACAAAACTATAAGGCAAATATTGTCGTCCTATTTTATGCTAAATATTTTATATTCTAGGACTCAAAGAGGTACAGGGATTCATCCAGTCATGGGTGCCTGTGTCCTCCATGACAGTTGACATTTATCCATCTGTGGTTTCAGACTTCTGACAGCCAGGCAACGTAGCTCAAAGTGGGAATATGTTACCCACAGGCAGCCAGCTAGTAAGAAGTTACCCTCTTCAATCACTTACTTTTCTCTTAAAGGAGAATATTTTTCCCTTTAATCAAACCAAACACCAGAACATCTATGTTCTCCTAGAGCATATTTGTTTCCTCTTGCAAAGAGAGTGAAGATGATCAATATGACATAGGAGTTAAGAAATGTAACCTCCCTAGGGTGGGGTGAACAAGCAGGTGCCATGCAGAACAACCTTTATACCTCCTCCCAAGAGATAAGAATTAGAAACAACACTGGGCTTATAATGCCCTGTGGGCATTCTGCTTGTAACTGTCAGGCAACATCTCTGCCAACCTCATCTTCTGGTACACTAGGAGTATTTTTCTGCCTCCACGCTGCTCTAAAGGACTTCACCAGCCTTCTGCCTTAGAAGAGTGAACATCCCAGGATCATCTCTCAGGCAGGGAGAGGCTTCCTCCTCTGCTTCCTACTCCCACCTGAAGTATTTGGAGTAGCGGCTCCTCACGACTCCACCCTTCCATTCTCAAGCAGCTCCTGCCACGGCGTCCTGGAGGGCTTGCTCAAGCCTGGCTTACAAGGTGGGTCATTTCAACATAAGAGCAAGGGCAGTGAAATGGGTGGGTATGTAAAATGTGAGGAGGAGGAGGAGGAGGAGGAGGAGGAGGAGGAGGGGGAGTTCATGAGTCAGAGAAGGACCAGTGCTCAGCCTGGCAGGAGGTGAAGTTCTCAATCACACTGAGGAAACCTAAGCCAGCTGGTAACAAGGTAAGAGGAGAATTCCTCTGGGCGCAGCTACCACGCAGGACCTTAACCCGAGGCTGCTGGATCAGAGTATCAAGTGACCTCTGATATCTAAGGTGGGGATTTCAATTGCTGAAGGAGGGGGGCTAGGGGAGGGTGGGGCACGAAGGGACTCGGAATCACCAAGGGAATCGTCTAGAAAGAGAAAAGAAAACCCTCAAGCTGCTTAGCCGCAGCCCTGCCCCACAGCCTCCACCATAAAGGATTGGGCAGAAAAGAGTCCCAAATGCGGGAGGAGCTGTTGTGACGTGACCCAGTATATCTGATCTCTCCAAATCCTGGCTTTTCCTTTGCTGTCTGCTGCGTGAGAAGACGGAGGGCCAGGGAGCTAAGGGGTTTCTCTGGCCCCTGCAGTGTGTAGTGTGACTATTAATCAAAATAGATGGGACTGATAAGTCAGTCAATCAAATGTCAGCTATTTGTTTTGAAAAATAAAGAAATGGGGCCACCGAGATGTCTCAGCAGGTAAGGACACATTTCACCAAGCCTGGTCCCAGAACCCACATGGTGGAAAGAGAGAATTGACTCCTGAAAGTTGGCCTCTGATTTTTACACACATATGCCCTCCAAACTTAATTAATTGATTGATTTTTTTTTTTAAGTAGGGAAGTGGCCAGCTCTGTCTTAAATGTCTAATTGGCTTCTATTTTATAACTGCCCCTCAAAGAGCTTTGGAAGTCTAGAAGTGTCCTGTAGATGTCCAATAGGATGAAGTACAGGGCCAGAATATCAGCTGAGATCAAGAACTTCTGTCTAGAATGGACGAACAAGCCTGAATGTCTCCCCGGGGCTGGAATGGTTTTACATGTGTAAAACAAAAATGCCTTGCCCAGCTATTCCCCCCTCAGTCAGTGGGGCACCTCAATTGGCAACATCACCCACCCATACACACATGGAAAGATACTGGCTCACTGGGTCATTTAGTGACATATATTTCTTGTGCACTGCTGTGTGCCTGGCACTGTCTACAGCACTCCGGACAGCACTAGGGAGGACCAAGATTTAACCCTCCAAGCACTCACTCCTAGGCTAGTTGAGTTTGTTCTGTGGTATATGGTGGGCATGTCTGCTGAGTACACTGGCCCCTGAGAAACAAAAGCAGGAGGCTTCCTGCGAGTTTGAAGCCAGCTTCCCATGATATGGTGTCTTAAACCAACAAACAGTTTGTTCTGTGGTCACCCTTGCTCTGGGAACTTGTCCCTGCGGGTTTCCCAGGCCTATAAGCTGTTGGTAACAAAGTCAGAGTCTCTAGCCCAGCTCCATTTCTCTGTTTATGCAGGACTGTCTTCTACCACGTCTAATTTCTGGTTGTGGGACATAATTTCACTAGGAATCTAAATGAGGGCTATGTTGCATCATTAAGATTCATTTCTCTTAGAGTGAGCTAGGAGTTGCTTGTTTTTGTTCAGGATTTTCCATCTCACTTCTGAAAGTCTACTCACGGCTGATTGGGGTTGGAGGCATCTATAATTCATCCCCATGTGGTCAGACATCTCGTGGAAATCCCCCTTCCTGGTCCCTGTACCTGACTAGGTTCTCCCTCATGTCCACCCATCTGGTGACAACTCTCAAGATCCTAAAGTTCTCACTGACTTTCCCTTTGGGTTCAGGGATGAAGATAGTCACCCGTCACTGGAGTAATGTGTTTGAATTACTTTGGGGAAGGGGGCTGGTAGGAGGTAATAGATGTGTTCAGTTAGTTTTCTTTTGCCTTGTAAGAGCAAGGTAGCCTAGTATCTACAATGGACATTTCTTTAAAAACAAACTTTTCTAAATTCTTCATGGTTTTCCCTCTTCATTTTAATTATTGTTTGGTACAGAAACTGTTGTTTTATAGAATGAGGATGAATGGGTCTTGTCACATCAAAACCGTGCATCTGACTTTATTACTATCTTGATCTGTGCTACTGAGACCACTATGCACTCAATATTCAAGGAAATCACCTAAATCAGAATAATTGGTACTAAGGGTTGTCCATTATCATTTTAGAAGGGTTCAGTTTACTGAGGAGCTCATTGGGTCAATAGAATTGTAGATCAGTTGGTAGAGTACTTGCCTAGAATGCACAAGGCCCTGGCTTTGATCTCTACCACCACATAAAACCAGGCTTGGTAGTACATGCTTGTAACCCCAGCACTCAAGAGGTAAACACAGGAAGATCAGAAGTTCAAGGTCATCCTCAACTAGCCTGTCTCAAATAACAGCTCATAGGTTTTTCCACATTCTAACAGTTTGCCTCTGCCTCGTCTCCTTGACAGCCCTCCTCATTGCTTCCGTAGGCTTAAGCAGACCTAATTACTTGAAGAAGTGTTGCACACCGGTGAACAAGATAAGACTTGTTCTCCCCCTTCAATCACTGCAGCTCAGTGAGAGTGCGCAGACACTGTCTGCAGCTGTGTCCTGTGCAGAGGGATAGATGCTAACTGACTTTTGGGAGGCAGAGGAATAGCTTCTTTAGGGGAGAAAGAAGCCTGTGAAAGAAGAGGTGGTAGTCCTATAAGGGCCTCAAGACTCCACAATGAAGGGATGGGCTTGCAAGAACTTAAAGTTGAAGCTGGGGACAACAGTATGGAAAGAGAGAAGAGTTGGGAAATCAAAGGTCAGGCCACTGAGGACCCTGTGTGCAAGGCCTGGGAATGTGGGTGTCAGCCTGTATGTGTTAGAAAGTTATCAAGGCATTTTAAAGCAGAGGAATGACAGGCTTGTGCTTTAGGAAGTCTAGCAGAGAGGCAAGATGCTGGGTTCTGTCCCCTCCACTCCCAGCAATAAAAGGAAGGAAAATGCAGAGAAAGTACGGTCTGTGCATGGACATCAGAACACTGAGAGCAGCTAAGGACAGTAGAAGCCCAGCTCAGCATGGGGAGGGCCTGAGCTCACACCCAGGGGCAGCTGACACACAAGGAAGGCTCAGAGTCATTGAGCCCTGCAGGACAGAGTTGACCTGAGGCTAGGGTGGAGAGAAAGTTCTGCTTTCCTAATCCCCAGTGGTATCAGCTTATTGCTAAAAGGATTATCAGCCTGCTTGTAGAAGTCTAGCCCTGTTTCTACGTTTATCCACAGGTCAAGTTCTCTCTGCATTTGCCTCTCCCTGGTGTGCCTTTGCTTCCTGCCTTTGTTCCACAGATTCTCCTGCTCACGTTGTCCGTGAGAGCTGTTCCCCTTCTCAAGTCACACCTTCTGTCTTGGAGTAGTAGGGGAGGAGCAGCCATATATCTGAACTGTTATCAGTAATGGTGTAGTTTCTAATTATGTCCTCTTGGAATTCAGTTTAGGAGCTAAGAGCATACTCAGCTAATTATCTGCTAAACCACAGGCCCAAAACAGCAAGACAAGAATTACTACTCACTGACAGTCTCCTGGCGCTGCCAGATAGCTCGTGTGTGTGTGTGTGTGTGTGTGTGTGTGTGTGTGTGTGTGTTTGTCTGTGTGTGTGTGTCGATATATGTGGTATGCTCATATATATGTACACAAACCCATGTTCATGCCTGCAGCAGCCAGAAAAACATGTTAGGTGTCTTATCACTTTCTGCCATATTCTGTTGAGACAGGATCTCTCACTGAGCCTGGAGCTCATCATTCTTTGGCCAGACTGCCTGGTCAGCAGGCTCCTGCAATCCTCCTGTCTCTACTCCCCACACCACTGAGGATACAGCCACTCCAACAGCTTTGTGTGGCATTTATGTCGATACTGAGGATATGAACTCAGGTCCCCCCGTGTTTGTGCAGCAAGTGCTCTTAATCACTAAATTGCAAAGTGGTTTTTGGCCACAAAGGAGAGATGAGGATTAGAGAGATAGATCCATAAGTAAAGCACTTGTCTTGCAAGCTCAAGGATCAGCATTCAATCACAAGAACTCACATTTTTAAAAAACCAGGCATGGTAGCTTGCACCTACAACCCCAGAACTAGGAGGGTTCCTGGGATGCGGTCAGCCAGCCTGGCCTGCGTGGCAAGCTCCAAGCCAATGAGAGACCCCGTCTCAAAAGAGAAAAAAAAGGTGGATGAGGCCTGAAGAATAACACCAGAGGTTTATCTCTGGACTTCAAAAATACTCCAACACTCACATGCATGAGCACACACATGCATAAGCACACACACATGCATGAGCACACACATATGCACAGGCACACACATGCACGAGTGCGCACACATGCACAAGTGCACACACATGCATGGGCACACATGCATGAGCACACACACATGCACGAACACACACATGCATGAGCACACACACACGCATGGGCACACACATGCACGAGTGCACACACATGCACGGGCACACATGCACGGGCACACATGCATGAGCACACACATGCATGAGCATGCATACATGCATGGGCACACGCATGCATGAGCACACACACATTCATGAGCACACACATGCATGAGTGCACACACATGCACGAGCACACACACATGCATGGGCACACATGCACAAGCACACACGTATGCACAAGAACACATGCATGCACGAGCACACTCATGCATGAGCACACACGCATGGGCACACACATGCACAAGCGCACACACATGCATGAGTGCACACACATGCATGGGCACACACATGCACGGGCACACACATGCATGGGCACACACACATGCACGAGCACACACACATGCACAAGCACACACATGCATGGGCACACACATGCACGGGCATACACATGCATGAGCATACACACATGCATGAGCACACACATGCACAAGCACACACATGCATGAGCACATGCATGCATGAGCACACACACATGCACAAGCACACACATGCACAAGCACACACACATGCATGGGCACACACATGCATGGGCACACACACATGCACACAAAAGAAGGGAAAGAAGAGATGATCCTCCTCTGGTCCTTCTGGCAGATCCAGGGGAAAGGCACATCCAGCAATGAATGGAAAGATGGGGGTTTCTGCCATGGCCACACAAGGTCTGGCGAGTGTCATGACACACTTCCCAGAATGTCAGGGGACTTCCAAAGGAACCAAAGAGCTGGCAAAGTATGCTCTACCTCAGGAGGAAGCAAGAGTCACCCAAAACCCACACTCCATCCCTCTGTTCCATGTTTAGCAGCAGGCACACTGCCTGGCGGTAGCTGTCCAAGTCACACACACACACACACACACACACACACACACACACGCACATTGACTCAGCAATTCACTTCCAGGGATTTAACTTACAATGGGGTGCGGACACGAAACTCATGCCTGAAGCATTTGAAATGACAACAGATTGAAGATATCCAAAAGCAGCCCATGCATGAGGAAACTGGTTAAATAAACTGTTGTTTTTCCTTGTTATAGAATTCTGTGTGGCATAAAAAAACAAGGAAATGCATAGTATTCTTCCATGAAAGCTCCCCAAGACATGCTGACAAGTATGTCTTGTCAGCTACCAGTAGGGATAAAAACATATAACTTATTACATTTTGTTGTTGTAAAAAGAAAAGTTATTAAGAGTGTTTATCTTTTGGGACTCCCTGTTTGTGTATAAAGCAACTGACATGATGCATTATAATGAACACAGTATTATGGAGATGCAAGTTGAGAAATGGGCAGGTGTTGAAGGTAAATTTTTCATTATATTCCGATAACAAGATAAACACCGGCTTTTACAAATAGGGACAAGGTTAGCAGCTCACCAGCTAGGAAACATTCCCACAGACAAACCTTGTGGTCCCTTTAAAGATGTACAACTTACTTCAGTTTACAGATAGCTTTAGAAGTTTTCTAACTTACAATCTAGGTTTCCTCCACAGACCCAACTGTTTGTGGCAAGATGTCCCCTTTCTTGTCTTTGGGAAGTCAGAGGCCTGGGATCTGACAGGCTGGGCTGCAGGTAGCAAGCAGTTCTTTGGTTTTATTCTTCTGTATGAAGTCTTAGGGAAGCCTTGTGGTAAATTAACAAAACAGTTTAACCATGTAGAAATTATCCATTAAAAATATTTCCCCCACCTTTGGGTAGGCTATTGGACATGTTTAAGATTTATCCATTGACAATTTCACACATGTATACAATGTGCTTTGATTGTACTTGCCCCCATTCTTATCCAAACAGCCCTATTTAGTGGGACACACACACACACACACACACACACATACACACACACACATACATGCACAAATTTTAAGACACAGAAGTGAGGGGATATTATCTAAGAGAAAAGGGGTCAGTGGATGAGGTATGGAAGAGAGAGAAAAAAAGATAGAATACAGGAGATGAATGATTCAAGCATACCATACATGGGGCTGGAGAGATGGCTCAGTAGTTAAGAACACTGGCTGCACTTACAGAGGACCCAGGTTCAATTCCCAGCACACACATGGCAGTTAACCACCATCTGTAACTCCAATTCCAGAGATCCCGGGATCCATGTCCTCTCTGGCCTCAGCAGGCCATGGGTGCACTGTATAAAATAAAAAGAAATAATACATTTTTTTAAAAATTAAAGTATACTACATACATGTAGGAAATGACATAATGAAAGCCATTATTTTGTATAATTAAAATATGCAGATGAAAGTGAATATTTTAAAAGTTGGCCCTGCATCTCCCTGCCCTTGGTTACCCACTAGACCTTCCCAGTGAGACCCCATGACTTGATGCTGCTGCAAGCATGAACTGTATAGCAATCAAGGAAGTCTCATCTCAGTTACAAGAACTGGCCTGAAAGATACGCCTACTTGTGCAATAGTGGTGTTTGATCACTTCCTCCATGTCCTTAGTCCAAAGGATACAGGGAAGTCAGAGGGAACCTGATGTCAGATGCCCTGTTCAGCTCTGCCCCTAGAGACATCTCTAAAGACAAAGACAGGCAGGTTATAGCCTGCAGCCCCAGCCTTCAGGAGACTGGGGTAAAAAGTTCTTAGGCCTCGGTCAAAATGGGAGGTGGGGAGGGTGTGCCCTATGTTGATTATCTGTAGTTGAACTGAGGTATTCTTGGTAGTCCAATGGACAAGAAAGAGGGAGGGGAGGGATGATTATGGCACTTAGTGATGCCATAAGAGACCAGATTCTCTGCAAAGGTTTGGGCAAGTGCTTACAGGGAAGTTCTCTGCTCTGAATTTTGACATCACTCCTTGGAGCAGATTCAAGAGAGGCTACAAGGCAGGCACCGTAACAGCCTAACCCAGCTCCCCTCTGCTTGCCCTTCAAGGTCTTCTACTTTGGCAGGATGATTCTGCCTAAGAAAGCCAAGCTGCTGCTCTTCCTGGGCTCCCAGATGGTTTTCCTTGGCCTCTTCTTCCATATGTCTGGGGACAAGCTCCAGAAGGAGGAGTCCCAACCCATGCACGTGCTGATCCTGTCTTCCTGGCGCTCTGGCTCCTCTTTCGTGGGGCAGCTTTTTGGGCAGCACCCAGATGTCTTCTACCTGATGGAGCCAGCCTGGCACGTGTGGATGAGCTTCACCAGAAGCACAGCCCGGACACTGCACATGGCTGTGCGGGACCTGCTGAGGTCTGTCTTCCTGTGTGACATGAGTGTGTTTGATGCCTACATGAATCCGGGTCCCCGAGAACAGTCCAGACTCTTCCAATGGGAGCAAAGCCGAGCCCTGTGTTCACCACCTGCCTGTGATTTATTCCCTAGTGGGCAGATCAGCTCTCCTAAGCACTGCAAGGTACTCTGCAGCCATCAGCCCTTTGAGATGGTGGAGAAGGCCTGCCACTCTCACAGCCATGTGGTGCTGAAGGAGGTGCGTTTCTTCAACCTACAGGTCCTCCACCCACTGCTCACAGACCCTTCCCTCAACCTCCACATTGTGCATCTGGTCCGGGACCCCCGGGCAGTGTTCCGGTCCCGAGAACATACCTCGTCAGACCTCATGATTGATAGTCACATTGTGCTGGCACAGAATTCGAGTTTGCTCAAGGTAGAAGACCAGCCCTACAATGTCATGAAGATCATCTGCAAAAGCCAGGTGGACATAGCCAAGGCCATCCAGGCCCTGCCGGAAGCTCTACAGCAGCGGTATCTGCTCCTGCGGTATGAGGACCTGGTCCGGGCTCCCGTGGCCCAGACCTCCAGATTATATGATTTCGTGGGGTTGAAATTCCTGCCCCACCTCCAGACCTGGGTATACAACATCACCCGTGGCAAGGGGCTGGGTAAGCACGCCTTCCACACAAATGCCAGGAATGCCCTCAACGTCTCCCAGGCTTGGCGCTGGTCTTTGCCTTATGAAAAAGTCTCTCGACTTCAGGAAGTCTGTGGCGAAGCTATGGATTTGCTGGGCTACTTCCAAGTCAGATCCCAACAAGAGCAAAGCAACCTGTCTCTGGATCTTCTTGCTCCCCGTAACACCGAGGGGCAAATCTACCAAGGGAACTGAAGACGTCTGACCCCACTACTTGGTCCAGCCCCAGTCACCACTGAATGCATCTGAGCCTTAACAGTGCCTCTAGATACTGGCTGTGCCCACGTAGGCCCAAGCAGAGGGATCTTTGTGTTGAAGCTCCTGTCTACACATCTTAGCCCAGAGGCCAAGGAGCAATTATCCCCCTGTCTAGAAAAGACTCGGGAACCTTAAGAGCAGCCCATTCCACCATCAAACAGGAGTATTGTATTTCTTCTTGGTCCTCCTACCTGTACATACCTCAGAGTCTGTGGCCTGGAGGCTTGTTAAGTAGCAGTATATCCAAACCTCCCAGTCCACATCTTTTCAATGTGAAAGGGGAGCATGAAAAACAAGAAAATGGGTCTTTCACCAAAGAACTCCCAGCAACTTCTTCAGACACCTGGACTTTGGGTCCTCAGAGTTGCCAGTGGATTCAAGAAGGAAGTAGGAACAGGGTTGAGTGCTTACCTGTGAGCCATCACAGTTGTCAGTTACCAGAAACATGAAGCAAACTCCTCTCACAGCAGGGCCAGTGCTCAAGTTCACAGGGTGGCTGGTTTGGTTGGTATTTCACTCAGTGTTTTCTTACCGTAAAAGACGTTGATCTATATATTGCCCTTCGGTAATGCTACAATTCTAAACTAAGACTCTGTTTGAAATTTCCTGGAGGATGCTGTTTAAGTGCTCATCCTTATGGAGTCCTGATCAAAGAACAGAATCATCTTTGGAGAGCTTTTTATATAACTTCTGCTATTACCTAACACCTGCATATCCAAAAAACACTCCCACATTTGATGTCAGATGATGAATCAAGTCTATATTGTGTTAAGAATTGGGAGAAGGAGACTGGCTCAGCTATTAAGAACACTTGTTGTTCTTCCAGAGGACCTGGGTTCAATTTTCAGTACCCACATGGCAGCTAAGAACTGTCTGTAACTCCAATTCCAGGAGATCCAATGCCTTCCTTCCTCCGGCCTCCACAGCACTGCATGCATGTGGTACACTTATCAACATTCAGGCAAAACACTCGTACACATAAAATAAAAATATTTTTTTAAAAAAAGAATTGCTGGAAGGCAACTATAGCAGTTACTTATCTGTTGCTGTGATAGAACAGCCTGATGAAAAGCAACTTTGGGGATAAAGGGTTTCTTTTGGCTTACATTTTCAAAGGGGACACAGTCCATCATGGCAGGGAAGGCTTGGTAGCAGGATTGTGAGGCTGGTGGGTCACATTTCATCCATGTGCAGAAAGTAGAGACAAACTCTCAAAGCCCACCCCCAGTGACCTGCTTCCTCCAGCAAGGCTCCACCTCCTAAAGGTTCCTAACGTCTCCAAACAGCACCAGCAACTAGGGACCAAGTGTTCAAATACATGAGCCTGTGAGGGACATTCCATATCCAAAACCCAACAGTTGACAACCAGCAACTCAGCCCTTTCTTGTGAGAAGCTGTTACAGAGAATTTCCCCCCCGGGGGGGGGGGGAGAAACCCAGGCATTTAGCTTCCCGTCCCACCTCTGCCACTATCACTTCCTCCGTTACTAGACAAAGCAATGAGCTGACTCTCCAATCTGAAGTTTCGTGAAAGACTAGAGAATTTATTAGGCTTGCCTACAAAGTGAATGGAGACAGCATCTCTTACACGACGAGCACTGATTCTCCTTTCCCAACCTGGTTGCCCAGAAAGCTGGCATGAATTCTGTGTCCTCCAACCATGATGACAGAATGGCAAGAATCCCCCCAAGCCCCGCATGGTGGGCTTTTTATATGCCCCTGACCCCAACATGGTGTCAGCAGCATCCCACAGTTCCATGCACATTCTTGAAAGCATCTCAGGAACACCAGCATTGTGGGAAAATTCGCTGTGGGCTAGGCTTTGCCCTTAGCCACTTCCTCTAAGTAAATCAGGCTCCATCTTTGTAGTTCCCAGCTTGTCTGATTATAAGTCCATTTCAAAGAAGATATATTTTATCCCACACTCCACCCCCCTCCTTTGGCCCTTACAAACTGGATACACTATCCTCTTCCATGAGAGTCACCAGGCCTCGGAGGGGAGGGCAAGAAAGGGTCTCTGAGGTGACATATCAAACTCCTGGATCTGTCCAAGTTCTGTTTTCAATGGACTGGTGGCTCATTTAGGAGTCTCCTTTAAATTCTGCTAATAAAACACAAATAGTAAGAAGCACAGACATCTAAATAAACATTAACCATTATAAGTATGCTGTAGGCACAAAAACAAATTCTTGGATGTTATCCTAGTTGGGGCATCACAGCTTTTTAACTAAAGGATGGCAATAGCTTTTTTTTTTAAACAGGGTCTCCCTATAGCCCCAGCTGGCCTGGAACTCACTCTGTAGACAAGGCTGGCCTTGAGCTCACAGAGATCTGCCTGCCTCTGCCTCCCCAGTGCTGGGATGAAAGGTGTGCACTACCACACCTGGCTTAAAGATTGTTCTTAGCTGCCATGTGGGTGCTGGGAATCAAACCCAGGTCCTTTGCAAGAGCAGTCAGTGCTCTTAACCGCTGAGCTATCTCTCCAGCTCCAGCTTTCTAATGTTGCCTATAACTTCCCCCACCACTAGGGCTTGGCCTGGCTTACAGTACCAGTGATGTGCCCCACTCCCCAGGGAGTGGGCCATAGCTCCAACTGGAGTTTTTCTGGGTGCACATGTACCAGGCTGCCACTATTACACTGCATCTTCTTTTCGCCTGCAAAAGTACAGCACATGTGGTCCATAGTAAAGCTTTGAAGACCATTTCTTTCTCTCCAGTTATTTGCATAATACTCTCGGGCACCATGAAGTTCAGCTTCCATTTGTAGTACATAATTTTTCTTTCTCATGCTCATATCACACAGTATCTTCAGCAATAGGGTCTTATGATCCACTTCTTGTGCGCACCCAAAGTCATTGGCAAATGTCCTTTGTTTGGGGGCTTTTAGAGCCTCCCCTGCCAACAGCTCCTGGTGGGGCAGCCCACCCCTGGAACTGAAGTCTTTATCAATATATCTTATTTAACCATAAAGCTCCCAAGTTACATTAATGAATTTACTCTTTATCTTTGTTTCTTCAATTGTATTGGATATCTCTCCAACTAGTCTCACATCTGTAAAACACTCGGACATTAACATTAGGTATTAAATCAAACATAAACCAGGTCCAACATAGCATGGGAAGACTTAACCCTTTGTACCAATTGTTATCTGAAAAGATCCATGTTGGGTATAACAGAATGAATAAGAGGCATTAATTCAGTTAGCTCTTCAGGATCTGTAGTCATTTTCTCAAACCCATTCAGTATTCTGAGGTTTTATGCAGAGCCTCCCTTTATTTCTTTAGGTTTTTTTAATTATTTATTTATTTGTATGAATGTACTGTCTGCATGTAGGTTTGTGCACCCATGTTGTGTAATGCCATGGAGGTCAGAAGAGGGTATCAGATTCCCCTGGAACTGGGGTTCTCCTGGAATTGGAGTTACAGACGGTTCTCAGCCACCATGTGGGTGCTGGGGATGGAAACTGGGTCCTCTGCAAGAGCAGTTTGTGCTCTTAACTGCTAGGCCATCTCTCCAGCCCCTATTTCTTTCGTTTTGATAGACTCATTGGGCCTGGCTCAAACTGCCTAGCCCTACACAGGGCCAAGGAGGAATAGGTCTCCTTTTGCCTCTGCTGTATTTGCTGGTTAGCTGGGTCAGGTAGGCCCTATGCCTGACTCCTGGCTGTAGTCAAAACACCTGCTTTCTTTTTACTGACACCATATGGCTATAAGGGGAGGTTCCAGCTGTGTAAACTGCTCCCACCCCCAACAAGACCTTTCTCAGCAGAGAGTTTTACTCTGGTGAACCTGTCATCCACCCACCAAACAGTTTTTATTCTTTGTATGCCTTTTGTGAACTATTTCTCAGGCTTTAAAGACTCCCAGGGGCTATTCTGCAGAGAATTTGGCTTTTTATCAATTTTTTCTTTAGGAACTTGGGCTTGACACAGATCCCACCACATTTGCTTCCTAGTAACTCAAGTAGACTTCCTTTTGTGTTTTGTCCTTTTTATATCGTTTCTGGGTTGCTTCACTCCTCTACAGACATATTTTACATGTTGGTCTAATTTACCTAGGTTTCACAAAGCCTCTCCTACTTTATAAAGACTCTGTCCCACCAAGGAATTCAGCACAGCCATTAAAGATTCATACCACTCTCAAGGTCCGAATTCAATCAAATCACTGGTAAACACAGCCCTATCTGGCCCAGTGAACTGGGCACTATATATTGCTTTTCTCATACCTGGTTACCTCAGTAGTGCTTGCCCCTCTCCTATCATTTTCCACCTCCTGGTATTTATGGAAACCTCTATTAGGGATAACCATATGTCTCTAATGGCTCTTATTAGCCAATCCATTAGGGACTTATTCCCCTTGTGCTGTCTCACACTATGCAGCTTATGTCCCAAGGCAGGATTGGTGGTTATGTTACTCAGCTTTAAATAATTCCACTCTCTCCCAGAGGCTCCTTCACTGCCTGCTTGAAAGTCTTTCCCAATTCTAATAACTCCGGTGCTGAGTATTCTCTGGTTGTCTTAATTTTCCACACTGGGTCATCGCTAAGGCAACCATTAGCATACTGAAACATGGATTTTTTTTTTCTTTCTTTGTATTAAAGGTCGAACCAAGGGACATCTGGCATGTCTCCTACATCATTCTCCCCTTTATTATTATTTTTTTTTTTTTTTTGGTCTCTTTGAGACAGGGTCTCCCTGTAGCCCCAGATGTCCTGGAACTCACTCTGTAGACCAAGCTGGCCTTGAACTCACAAAGATCCGCCTGCCTCTGCCTCCCAAGTGCTAGGATTAAAGGCGTGTGCCACCACGCCCGGCTCTCCCATTTATTATTATCTGCCTTTTCTTCTGGGCCTCCTAGCTGCAAAAAGTGGCAGGCTGATGCTTCTACATCCTTTTGTCCTTCAGGCAAGTTACTGGCAAGGTCAAAGGCCAACACTGGGAAGGCCAGCCTCTTATTTTTTTTCTTGCTCTAACTCTTCCCTTAAACCTTTGATCCCTCTTTGGGCCATCTCTCCTATTTGGAATATATCCTTAATAACATTCAGCAGGATCCAGGCCACGTGAGCCACAGCTTGTCCTTAGCCCCTCCCTCTTAGTAAACCAGACTCCATCTTTGTAGTTCACAGCTTGTCAAATCATAAATCCATTTCAAAGAAAATATATTTTATCCCACAGAGGCATGTGTTATAATAACATGTTCATCACCCTGAAATCTAAGAAAATTATTCTTTTACTCTACTTCTTCAGGCAGAAGACCTCAGTGCTAGTATTTATTTCCTCCTGGTTCTAGCATTTACCTCCCCTAATAAGAAAAGTCATTTCCAGGATTTAACATGTATGGCAGAATGCATGAGTTCTGGCGGGGGCTAAGGGGAAGACAGGGATGGGGGAAGGGGTCTAAATTTGATTAAGAAATGTCATATGACATGTACAAAAGCTCAATTAAAATTTAAAAGGAGAAAAAAAGTTATTTCTTCCAGTCTTTGCACACACCCTAGATTCAGCTGTGCTCTGGGAACAACTGCCAGGCCCAGTGAGATCAGAACCTCCTAGGATGGGATTCTGGTTGCTCATGACACTGCCCTGCTGACTCTCCAGGGTCTGGTGACTTTTCCTGGCACTAGGCCCCTATGTAAGGCAGCAATATTCACCTCCTGGCTCCAGAACAGGGGATACCAATACATGCCTGTGTCTTTCCACCACTACTTCCCTTTACTTGAGAAGAATAGGGGTGGGAGCATCCATAGAAGGGGCAGGAAAGATGACTCAATGGTTAAGAGTGCATACTGCACTAGTAGAGGACCCAAGTTCCCAGCATTTAGGTCAGGGGGCTTACAACCTCCTGTAACTCCAGCTTCAGAGGATCCCAGGCCTCCGAAGGTAGTCACAAACATGCTATAAACACAGAGAGACATACACATACATATACATAATTTAAAGTAAATCTTATAGACATCTAGAACTACATGAACCTCTGAGTCCTGACTTTTTAAATATTCCACTTATTCCAAACCTGACAGATTCTGCCATTTCATATTTCTTGTTGGCTTCTCCTGTTTCTCGGTTCATAAAGCTTCTTCAGTATCAGGTCAGAATTCTCCCACTCTGTCCTGTTGAGCAGGAGCCAAGTACACAGCATCTGAGATTCTTGAGAAGCCTACTCTGCCAGCAGGGTTGGTTAAAGTTAATTTATTCATGGCTTCAAAGAAGCAAATTTATTATAAGATCCAAACCCAAGTCACTATGGGAACCACTCAAGACTGTAGGGTAGAGAAGGTGGAGGGATGGTTTGGTTAGTAAATTGCTTGCCTTGCAAGTGTGAGGGCCTAAGTTCAGATGCCCAGAACTCACATTAAAAAGCTGGACATGGTAGTCTGTATCTGTAACTTGGGTGCAGGGGAGACACGGGGATCCCCTAACCTGATTGGCCAGGTAACCTAACTAAAGCCATGAGCTCTGGGTTCAGTGAGAGACCAAAAACAAGATAGAGAGCAAGTATTTACCAGCACTTCTAATCTATAATTTGTATGTGACTTCACTCTCCATATAATGAGAGCAGCTGTGCCCAGAAGAGGACAAAGCTCAAAGAGGTTATGGCGGTCATTTAGTGCCTCAGATAAAATGGGCAAGGCCAATGAATTAGAAGCAAGTGGACCAGACAGACACAGCTAAGGACATAGTCGTGGACGTCAGGAGACTCTCCACCAACCTCGGGACCAACACCAGTGTTTGTCCATCACAGTCTGACTCCCCACCAACCTCAGGACCAACACCAGCATTTCTCCATCACAGTCTGACTCCTCACTGTCAGCTCTCTTCACCGCCACTCTCAGCAATTTATAGGTGTGTTTTTCCTAACTCTCACCTGCCCCCAGAAACATCAATATCTCAAATATACTTTCTATGTGCTATATACCACAGCTCCGTGGAGGACACAAGCCACTGTAACTTCTAAGTTTCTTACCTCTCCCCACAAGAAGCCATTTCACCCTTTGGCAGTGATATTCACCTCCACCTAGAATGCACGGTTTACTCAGTACCCACACCCCTTTCTGGATCCCTTCCCAGTCTCCCTCTTTTTCCTTCAACCTGCCTTTCATCTTGCCAAACCATATTTCTTCCTCAACAATCATTAACTGTGATGAGATAAACCCACATACGTGAGCAATTTTTAAACTGAAAAAAAAAAACAATGAAAATGTTGATTATTAATGATAGTTAAAAAAAAATAAAGGCTGGGCTGGACATGGTGGTACACACCTTTAATCCCAGCACTCAGGAGTTCAAGGCCAGCCTGATCTACACAGCAAGCTCCAGGACAGCTGAGGCTGTAGGGGAACCCTGTCTCAAAAAGACCAAAGGACAAAAAAGGGGGGACAGCCTGCTCTAACCCCAGTGCTCAGGAGGCTTAGACAGGGAATCTGACTGGCTAGACTAGCCTAATCCACAAGCCCCAAGTTCAAGTGAGAGACTCTGCCCCTCAACATATAAGGTAGAGAAGAGCATCAGTCTCCAGTCTAAACATGTATACATACATCTGCACATGCACCTGAGCCCACACATGTGGAAACATACATAAACATGTACACACTATATACACATGCAATAAATGAATAAATAAATAAATAAATAAATAAATAAATAACTCTAGCTGCTGCTCCAGGCTCCACACACCTGAACCCTAACTCTTTGGAGCGGCCACTGGCCCTACCTTTCCAGCCAGTTTTCAGGAAGAATCATAAGGAACCTGGTTGACTATTTGCTTTTAAGTTTATAATGGAGATCAATAAATGCAATAGGCTCTTTGAGCTACCATAGATAAAAAATGAGGCTCATTTCAGAAAGAGGTATCATTACACCACCCAGAAATCAGTGGGATTTAGAAGGCTAACTGCAGGAAATGTAAACACACTGAAGGAGGGAATAAAGGGTTCTGTTCTTTTATTTGGAGCTGAAGTGCTGGGAGGGAATGGATATTTGTCCATCACTAACCGAACTATGAGACCTTTATAGACGTGAGGGAGTGTGAGGGAATATATGGACAGAGGAGGTAGCCTGAAATTTTAAATCATGTTAAATTTAACCGGCGTCTCTATATAACAGCCTCCATTATGCTCCTACACATATTAAGAAAAGAGTATGGTATATCAAGATTTTCCCAAGCTTCTTTGACCAGGGAAGATTCTGTTTTCTCAATGCACTTTTTTTTTTTTGTCTTTTCGAGACAGGGTCTCCCCATAGCCCCAGCTGACCTGGAACTCACTCTGTAGACCAGGCTGGCCTTGAACTCACAGAGATCCACCTGCCTCTGCCTCCCAAGTGCTAAAGGCGTGCGCCACCACACCCGGCTCAATGCAGTTATCTCTGTCAGGAAAGTATTTTGAGAAAGGATTGTTTGGGAAATGCTTAATTCTTTAGCTATTGCAACCTTGGATGGGCTTAATACTGTTTCTTGCTTGCACACCCCAGTGAGCAAGTATTGAATGGAGAAAATCACAACTCCAGGGCCACTGTGTTCAGTGGGTGACTGCTCAATGCTCACCTGAAGCCCTTACCCTTGGCTAGGCTGTTGACGGGGCTGGTGATTCATGAGGGCACTGGATTACTGGAGAAGAAGGATTTTTACAAGAGATATCCAACGGTAAGCCAGAGGCTCCAAAGAAAGTTCAGGCCCTAGCATCAGAGACAAAGAGCATGAAGAGGTCTCTCTGGAGAGACATCAGAGCCCTTTTGGCAGGGGAGGAAGCCTCATATTTTTTTTGAGGATGAGGGAGATTCACAGCGAGAGCCTGAAGCAAGGGGCTCTGATTTCCAGGCATGAGGCAGGGAAGGGAGTAGAAGCAGGGTGAGCGTGGCCAGGCAGTGCCCCCTTGATGCTAACTTACTTCCCTGGCACCAGGGACTGGCCATGGCTCAGCAGGGTGCCTGGTGGAATCTCTGAAATGGGGCGAGGAGGCTGCTGCAGACAGAGGCTAGTTACAAACCTTTCTCTCCAGAACTTTCCCGCCCATCTTCTGACTGCACACCTTTCCTTCTTTCCCGAAGCAAAGCCGTCAGATAATGAACCTCTCTACTCCCAGATGCCAAACATCTAAGCGTCCCTTCACAGCCCTGCTGCAGTCTAGATGCTGCCTCTCTCTCTCTCCCCAGCTTAATACTCTCATTCTTGGAGATTCCAGTTCCGTCCCTCCCACCTTCTCAAGAACTGTTGGGTCTTAAGAGTTCACTCCCTCTCTTCCAAATTCAAATTCCACTCAACTAAACCCTCCTCTTTGCTGCAGTGTACACACAGCTGTCTCTTTTTCCCAAAGCCAGCAAACACCTCTTTCCTCACCTGCACACAGCTAAGCTGCCCTGAGCTGCTGGTCCCCATCTCTCACTAACTTCTATTTGCTTCTTCACCCACTTCGCTCCCCTCTCTTGCATTGAACTAGCTCTTCCTAACCACAAAAAAATTAAATTCCACACTGCTCTCTCATGCCGAGGACACATTCCAGTCCAATTTTCTCCTCTGCTCTCAGTGAAAGTAGGTTTATCGCCCACTTCTTCCCCCAGCACCAGGTCCGAGTTTCCCTCCCACGTCTCTGGCCACCTCCCAGCTTTCCCTACAGCACTCTCATTTCTTAGACATTCAGTGTGGGCGTCGTTCCATCCTCAGGGCATAAACCTCCCCTCTTCTCTCATTGGGGCTTCTTATCTATCTCACCCATCCCACTAGGCTGTATACAACTTGCATGTGGATATCCCTGCCCAAGACATCTCATAACCCCAGGTCTGTACAATCCAATCAATAACTGCCTTAAAATTTCAGAAAGTCCAGTCCCTTTGGATATTACTATATCATCATCATCATCATCATCATCATCATCATCATCCATCAGGTCTCAATGGAAGCATCTCTGGAAGATTTTCCTGGCCTGAGCTCCTGTGTTAATTACTTTCCTTGCTTCTGTGACAAAATTCCTGACCAAAGCAACTTAAACAGCTTGAGAGTCCTTCACAGTAGAAAAAGCATGCTGTAGGACTGCAAGGCTGTTGGCTGCTGCCCACATGCATCCATGGTTAATAGGCAGACAGCAGTGAGCACCAGTGCTTGGCTCACTCTCTCCTCTTCAGTCATCGTAAGGCCCCAGCTGCAGAATACTGCTGCCCATAGTTAAAATGGGTCTTCCAACCTCGATTAACCTAATGTCAATAATCCTTCACCAGATTGCTTGAAGGGTAACCTCATCTAGATCATCCTTCACCACCATGCCCAGAAGCTGGTCTCCCAGGTGATTGGAGATGCTGTCATTTTGATACTATTAACTGTGACACCACCTAATTCCTTGATAGATATCAGTGCTGTGAGATTTCTATTATTACAGCAAGTTTTGCGCTATCATAAAATTATCCCATTACAAGTGCTTTGACTTCTCTTCAAAGAGAGGGATTATTTAATCCATGTGACATGTCTATGCCTAGCACAGTTCCTGACACATACTAAGCAATCAATAAATACTCATTTAATGAATGAAGACCTTGATTTCAGCTGTAGGGTGTATAAAAGGCTCATTCTTTATAGAATATGCAGAGGAAGGAAAGCACATTTCACCAGTCATAGAAACTTCCTTCTGAAAAATGCAGTGATGTATTTGAAGGGCCAGATAAGAAAGAGCCAACATATAAAACGCTTCCTGTTTGATAGAAATAAAGGAAATAGGATCTTAAAGCTAATGGCTCAGAAGTCCTGGGTCAAGTGGGACGGGGGCAGTAAGTACATAAAGTGAGATTTTCGAAGCCTTAAATTGACATATTTTTAATAGTAATATTTCTATAATCGGAACTGCTGCCAAGGACACTGAAGCTCAAAGGGGTAAAGGGACTCGCCTAAGAGTGACGTTTGTCAGGCAGCAGCACCCAAACAGGCTCAGGTCTGAGCACTCTGCAAAAAGTTCTGGAAGCAGGAGACAGGGCCGAGGTCCACAATGACCCCAAGGACACTGCAGCAACTAAGGTGTAAAAGGGGCCACTCACTATTGTCGTGACATCAGCAGTCATCCCTGTATTCAACAGGAAGTGCTGGGGATGGGGATAAACAAAAAACGACAGTTCCTAGACAAAGGGAGTCTAGCAAAGGAGATAGATAACTCCAATAGGTATAATAACAAACTGAGATAAAAGCAACGAGGAAAAGGAAGCTGGCCAAAGCAGACAAACATCGGGTTTCCTTGAGGTGCATGGCTAAGGCTTAGTAGGAGTTATTTATATAGAGGGGAGAGTTTGAACACAAGCAGGGCTGGACCATGTAGGACCCTTAGGCTTCCTCTAGTGACTTTGGTCAACTTTAAAAGTAATCGGAGAGGGCTGGAGAGATGGCCTAGTGGTTAAGAGCACCGACTGTTCTTGCAGAGGAACGGGGTTCAATCCCCAGCACCCACATGGCAGCTGAGAACAGTCTGAAACTCCAATTCCAGGAGAACTCCAGTTCCAGGGGAATCCGAGATCCTCTTCTGACCTCCGCGGCATTGCATGACACGGGTGCGCAAATCTACATGCAGACAGTACATTCATACACATAGAGAAAAAATAAAAAATAAAAGTAATGGGGGAAGAGGGCAGGATGGTGGTTCAGTTGGTAAAGTGTGTGCCATGCAAGCCTGGGGACTTGAGTTGGGACCCACAGAAGAAGTCCAGCTCTGCAGCCCATGCCTGTAATCCCAGTGATGGGGAGGCAGAGACGTGAGGGTCCCTGAGCTTTCTGGCCAGCCAATCTAGCTGAATTAGTGAGCTCCAAGGTCAATGAGAGACCCTGTCTCAAAACATAAGGTGAAGAGGCCCAGTGAGATGGCTCAGCAGACAAAGATACTTGCCACCAAGCATGACTGCCTAAGTTTGATCCCTGGAACCTACATGGTAGAAAAAGAACCAATTCCAGCACGTCTTCTGACCTTTACACATGCGCTCTGGCACATGCGCACATGCGTGTACACACACACACACGAACACACAATGTTAGTAAATAGATAGGACCAGTGAGATGGCTCAGGGGGAAAACACCTGCTGTACAAGTCTGGTAACCTGAATTCAATCCTGAACCCCACATGAAGGTAAAAGGAGAGAACAGGCTCCAGGAAGTTGTCCCCTGACCTCCACACAGGTGCGTGGTACACTCATTCCCTTCCCCAGGATGTACACACACAAAATAATAATATAGAGATGTTCAGAAAAACAAGGTGGAGAAGAATTGAGGAAAACACTCAGCACCAATCTCTGTTCTCCCCGCAGACACAAAAAGCAATGTGAACTTATTAGCAGGATTAGGAAAGAAACAAGCTTGGATTTGAGGGGTTTTGTTTTGGGGGGATTGTTTTGTTGTTTGGGGGTTGTTGTTGTTGTGAGTCTTTTTGAGACAGGGTCTTCCTGTAGCCCCAGTGGGGAGGTTTGTTATTTTTTTGTCTCTATGTCTATAATATTTAGTTGCGATTGTGTTGTAGATAGGTGTTTGTGGAATCCTGTAGACTTTGGGAGAGGTGAGAGGGAAGATAGAAATGGCAAATCTTAGAGATAATTGAGAAGACTGAATGTGGAGGAATGCAGAAGGAGGTGCTGAAGGTAGCTCGGAGGAACGAGCTTGTACTGCTCGAGACAGGGAGGACTCACTGGAAAAACTCTAGATTTAGAAGGGTCTAAGTGGGACCTTAGGAATGATAGATTAGTGATGCTTTAAAATATATACTATTTTATTTTATGTGTATGAATGTATTTCCTGCATGTCTGTAAGTGTACCCATGTCATGCAATGCCCATGGAGATCAGAAAAAGGCATCGGATCCCCTGGAACTGGAGTTAAAGACAGCTGTTGGCCTCCATGTGGGTACTGGGAATCAAACTTGTGTCCTCTGCAAGAGTAGCCAGTGCTCTTAACCACTGACCATCTCTCTAGCCCACAGTGATGCTTTTTAAGACCTCTAAGTGGAGAAGAGAGAAGGCAATTGCATGTGCAAACCTGAAATTCAGGAGAGAATTCTAGACCAGGGATAAGACGGTCCCAGAAAGCAAGGAGTTAGCCAATAGGGACCTCTGGGATTCCACCAAAATGAGCAGTGGTGAGGTTGGTGAGGAGCCGGAGGGAGGAGTCATGGGCTAGAGGTGAGCACTGCATTGCTCACCTTGTCTCTGCTTCCAGAAGCACTGCATTCCTGCCAGCAGCAGGGACGCTGCCTTCTCTAGGGATGGAAGGTGTATGCTTCTTCACCTGGTGTGGGCTAGCCCTGGCTCTAGACAGGCCTCTGCCAGGCAGCCTCCCTCCTGGTGCCACTGCTTCCAGAGGCAAGCTGCTCTGTGCTGGCCTTCTCTCCTAGTACTTTCTGAGGCTGCAAAACAAAACAGACCATGACTCGCTTACCAAGCAGATATCTTATTCATAAGCCAATCTCTTAGTGATGGGGAAAAATTATGGTATAACCATATTATAAAATACTGTGTGACTGGGGCTGGAGAGACAGCTCAACGGTTGAAAACACTGGCTGCTCCTGCAGAGGACCAGGGTTGGATTCCCAGTGTACACATGGCAGCTGACAACCATCTGTAACTCCAGTTCCAGGGGCCCTTACACCCTCTTCTTTTTTTTGTCTTTTTTTTTAAGGCAGGTTCTCCCTGTAGCCCCGGCTATCCTGGAACTCACTCTGTAGACCAGGCTGGCCTTGAACTCACAATCAATTGTTTTGAATCTAAACCTAAAAGTAGAATTGTTGGGTCATGTTGTTATTTCTAGGCTAACCCACTAGAAATGGCCGCTCCTGTTTCTCTACATCCTTATGAATGATGTTGCTTTCCTCCTCCTCCTCTCCTCCTCCTCCTCCTCCTCCTCCTCCTCCTCCTCCTTCTATTCCTTCACTTCCTCCTCTTCCTTCTCCTCCTTTTCTTTTTCCTCCTCCTCTTCCTCTTCCTTCTCTTCTTCTTCTTCTTCTTCTTCTTCTTCTTCTCCTCCTCCTCCTCCTCCTCCTCCTCCTCCATTTTTGTTCATTTCTCTTTCTTGAGACAAGCTCTCACTTTGTAGCCCAGGGTGGCTTAGCATTTACTATGTAGACCAGGCTGCCCTGGAACTATCAACTACCTCCCATGTGCTAGGATCACAGGTGTGAGCCAGGTTGGCTATATCAGCCTTCTCAATGGATATGAGGCATATCTCACTTGTGGCTTTGATTTGTATTTCCTTAATGACTAAAAGTACAAAACATCTTTTTTACACCCTTGTTGACCATCCATATATCTCCTTTGGAGAAATGCCTACTTTGTCACTTTATCACTGATCATGTACTTTAGAACAAAGGATGACTTTCATACTGCTCTTCCCATAAGAATTTACTTATTTCTAATGAAAATTACCATTTTAAAAATGGTATCTTACACTTTTAAAACTTTTTTGCAAAAAAAAAATCTCCTACTTTAGATGGGTCAAACATATCTAACATTTCTTCTTGCCAAAATAAACAAACTGGTCACTAAATGGATCTTCTCTGGGCATTTCGCATTATGGAGCTCACCATCCCTAACTCACAGTCTCCAGGGAAGCACTGGCCTAGTACTTCCAAAAGGACGTTCAAAGCAGTGCTAAAGTCCCGGTAAAACTGGAGGACACACACCAAGGAGCCCCATTTACCTTCCAGTATAGCAGTGGAGAAGGGTGACAGTTAACCCCAAGTAGAGGCAATACACAGTAGATGCTGTAAAAAGCAAAGAAGCTGGAAAGGCTGTGGGTTTCAATAGTGAATTGTGGGGTATGTATTAGAAGGCAAGAAGGATGGGCAGGTATGTATGGCTATGAGAGAGCTGCAGAATTCACAGATCGTGATCTGTAAATTACATGTCAGGGTTCTAAAATTCATTCATTCATTCTAAAATTCAAAAATAAACTGGAATGATGATGAACAAACATGTGGCTTTGGGAATGGGCAACCATCATGAGGTAAAATAAAATTTAGAGCTCCTGAGGTTCACAACAGGAGAGAGGTTAGGGGGTTGGGCAGGGTATCCAGAAGTAAAGCAATTTCCCATATGTCAAGATACAAAGGGAACAAAGGAGAGTTTATAGGAAGGATATAAAATAATACGGACGTGTTTCAAAGGAGGAAACTGATAGTGCAGGAGAAGAGAGGCCGAAAAGACAGCAAGCTGGAGCCTGCACGACCTGAACGAAAGCAGTTTCAACCTGACTGCCAGCCACAGAGAAGTTTCAAGTCATAATTATGGCAAAACTGTTTTGATAGAATTTGACAATAGCCTTAAATGTTATCTGCCCTGGAACACAGGTTCCAGGCAAGGGTGTGGAAGGGGCGTACCAGGCTGCAGGATATCTTCCAGGAGACAACTTGAAAATGCCGGGGCTTTGAATGCCAGATAAACACCAACTGTGCCGTCCAGATGGCTCAGGGGAAATGTTCTTGCCGCCAAGCCTGAGTTTGATCCATGGGACCCACATGATGAAAGGAAAGAATAGACTCCTTCCAGTTGTCCTCTGACCTCTGCATGCATGAGGGTAAAGGAGCCTACCAAGGAGTGGAAACAAGAGGAACCTGGAAATTGGGTAAGAACATGCCGACTCTGGTCTGTCTCAATAACCCACTGTTGTGGAGTTCAGCTCTAGGACAGGAGGCCTTGGACCCATGCGAAGGAGTTTAGATCTGTACAAATCCAATCCCATCCAAATGTTAATTCTAATTAGATTGATGGCTTAAAAAGAAAACTTCCATCCAGGTATGATGGTTTATGCCTGTAGTCCCAGCTTTAGGAGACTGAGGCAGGAATATTGCTGTCAGTTCAAGACTAGCCTGTGCTACAGAATGCAGAATGAGACCCAGGTTAACACACACACACACACACACACACACACACACGCACGCAGAAAGAGAGAGAGAGAGAGAGAGAGAGAGAGAGAGAGAGAGAGAGAGAGAAGAAATGATATTTTGTGGATTTATTTCTTTTTAATTATTATTTTTAAGTTTATTTTTTATGTTTTACTTTGTGTCTGAGTTCATTGCCTGCATGTGTGTAAGTGCACCCATGCCATGCAATGCCCTGGAATTGGAGTTACAGATGGCTGTTAGCCACTACATGGGTGCTGGGAACTGAACCCAGGTCCTCTGCAAGAGAAGTCAGTGCTTTTAACCGCTGAGCCATCTCTCCAGCCCCAGGATTTATTATTTTTTTAAGACAGGTTCTCTCCCTGTAGCCCCACCTGCCATCTAACTGTGTAACCTAACTAACTATGTAGATCACTGTGTGGATCAGGTTAGCCTTGATCTCAGGGGGATCTGCCTCCCAAGTGCTGGGATTAAAGGTGTGGGCCCTGCTGGTAATTAAATGTTAATCATTAAATCTTAATCTTTAAGTCTGAGTGATACATATTAGTGTGAATTGTGTGCTTGATTAGACTTTTTTGTATGCTTTAAGATTTCATAGTCAATAATTTAAAACCATTTCAGAGAGCAATGAACTTATCTAGCATACCCACTAATCTTGCTCTTTACAGAACTATCAGTTGTTTTTCTAGAAAAGTCAAACAAGAACACTTCCCACTGTGGAAGCCCAGAGACACTTTGCCCTGCTTCTGTGATGAAATGCTAGCGTCAGGAAAAAAATAAGCCCTTTGTACCCTGAGATGTACCAACAATGTTGAGGTCATTCCATCCTGTTCTTCCCAAACCAGTTCCCGTAAGTGGAGCCTCCCTGCTAAAAAGTAGTGTTAGTAGCCCTCTGAGTGACTCAGCTGGAAAGGGACCTGCAGAAAAGCCTGGTGACCTGAGTTCAATCCCAGAACCCCACAGAGAAGGAGAGAAACGACTCCTGCAAGTTGTCCTCAGAGTAACACACTAACACGGTGGTGTGCAAGCTTCCCTACACACATAAAAGAAATATTTTTAAAGCTTTTTAAAAATAATGTTATCCCTTTCAGAATGCTAATGCCTAAAATAATGTGCTCTTCATGAGAAAATGAGGAAAACTGGTTTCCACTGTGAACAAATTGGAAATCCTACAAGTTTTTTCATTCTAAAATTCTGGTATTTCTATATGGGCATGGTCGTCCACACCCTGTAGTCCCAGCTATCAGAAGGCTGAGACAAGAAGATTTCAGGTTTGAAGCCAGCTTGGAGTACACAAGAAGACTTTGTCTCAAAACAAAACAAAACAAATTGAAATTCCTTTACATACTAACAAATATTTTAGGTGTTCTGCTTGAAGCCTGACTGCCTTAGATCTTTTTACAGTTATTGAGCTATAATTCAGGTAACGTACAATTCACTCACAATTTTTTTCTTTTTTAAAATATTTTTATTGAGCTTTTATACATTTCATACAATACTTCTTTTTTTTTTTTTTGGTCTTTTTGAGACAGGGTCTCCCTGTAGCCTCAGCTGTCCTGGAACTCGCTCTGTAGACCAGACTGGCCTTGAACTCACAAAGATCCGCCTGCCTCTGCCTCCTGAGTGCTAGGATTAAAGGCGTGGGCCACCATGCCCAGCTTCATACAATACTTCTTAATCAAATTTAGATCCTCTCTCCTATCCATCCCTCCCCACTAAACCTCATGCATTCTGTCATACATGTTACATCCCATCTGGTCAAGTATTTGTACCCAGATGTCCCTCAGTGCAAGTTCATCCGCTGGAGTCTAGTCAGCAGGCAGATCTTAAGGAAGGTCTACTTTCCCTCACCCAGCAGTCACCAACAGACCCCAGGCTTAGGCCAGCCCACTGCCCACTTCCTTCACTCTACTCTGGACCTTTGTCTGATCCAGTTGGCATGGTGCTCAATACCACCATTGCCACGGGTTCCCGCAAACAAGTTTCCAGTGATCTGAAAGCCTGTTTCCCTATATTCATGAACCAACGTTGGCTCTTGCCATCTTTCTTCCCTGTCTGCCACAGTGGTCCCTGAGCCATGGGTGGGTGAGGTTTAATATAGGAGTCCTATCTAAGTACACACACTCTGCAGTCTCTTAATGTCTAAGACTTAGCTAGCTCTGGCCTTCTGTGTGTATTACACTCTATTATATAAGGAATCTTAACTGGTGTGGGTTGCGAGATACACCAATATTCCCTCCACTCCCTGTTTGGCTATGTTCCATGAGCCTTAGGTATAGAGGTTCCGCCTCTATATGTCACCTAGGGGTGGACATCTTTGCTAAGATTTTCTTAGTCTCTGCGGTCTCTAACCAAATAAGACTACTAAAGGTAGTATTACATGTATCCACATGTGTGTTGTGTAAGATCTGGGGGAATAGGAGGAAATCTAAAGAAGGAAGAGGTGAGTCCCTGGGGAGTTAGGGGGGTGGGGCACAATGTGTGTGACAGTAAGATTCTGACTCTGACCTTAGGCAGCAGCCCGTGGGCACCTGGCCCTGCAGGTAGCAGTGTGGTGTCTGTGGGTGATTCTGATGGGAGCCAAGGTAGCCTTGTGACTTTTTTTTGTATAATTTTTTGTGATTTTTAATTGAATTTTTGTGTATTTTATACAGAACATGTCAATCTATCTTAATCACCTTTATACCCCCCTCCTCACTGGTACCCTCCCACAGTTGCCCCCCCCACTGAAATTCATATATTCTGTCATTTGTGCTAAAGCCTATTGTGACAAGTTAATGTTTCTAAATGTTCCTCAGTGCACGTTTATCCACTGAGGTCTAGTCAGCCTATCCAGAGTCCAGAGTCTCTGGCTTTAAGACTAGCTCTTCCTCACCCAGCAGTTATCAGCTGTCAATATTTCTTCAGCTAAGATTGGGGTCTGCCGGCCATTTCCCTAGTTCCATGCTGGGTTTTTGTCTGCATGAATTTGCATGGGTCTTATGCATGCTGACACCATTGCTGTAGGTTCATATGAGCAGGGTCCCCGGATCTTGTAGGATTCTATTTCCATAGGGTCATGCACCTCCTCCCTGGCTCTTACAATCTTTCCGCCCCCTCTTCCTCAATGGTCCCTGAGTCCTGGATGTTCCCTCACAATTTTAGAACATACTCCTTCTGTCTCCATGAGTTTGCCAATCTGGGTATTTCCTATAAATGGAATTACACAACACACAGTATTTTTGACTGGTGTCTTCTACTTGGCCTCGTGTTTTCAAGGTCCAATAATAAACATTGCAGTTTATATCAACACTTCTTTCCTTTATTTTAAATAATATTCCATTTTGTAGCTCTAACACAGTGTCGTTATCCAACAATGGACATTTGAGTTGCTTCCTTTTGGGCTATAGTTCTGCTGTGGACATTTGTGTGAGAGTTGTTTGGTTGGTTGGTTTTGGTTTTTAATTTTTTATTTTTTATTTATTTTGTTTTATGTCTATGAGTGTTTTGCCCACGTGCATGTAAATTTACCACTACTAAGCAATGCCCGAGACCAAAAGAGGGCATCAGATCCCCCAGAACTGGAGCTATGAATGGTTGTCAGTCACCAAGTGGGTGCTAGGAACCAAAACCAGGAGTAATCAGTGCTCTTAACTGCTAAACCATCTCTCCAAAACCTAGTTTTGTTTTTTTTAAGATAGGATCTCACGGCTGGGAGTGGTGGCACATGCCTTTAATCCCAGCACTCAGGAGACAGAGGCAGGTGGAACTCTGTGAGTTCAAGGCCAGTCTGGTCTACAGAGTGAGTTCCAGGACAGCTGGGACTAAAGGGAGACCCTGTCTCAAAAAGACAAAAAAAAAAAAAAAAAAAAAAAGATAGGATCTTACTACATAAGGCCCTGGCAGGCCTGAAACGCCCTATGTAGACCAGGCTAGCCTGGAACTCACAGAGATCTGCTTGCCTCTACCTCCTGAGTGCTGGGATTAAAGATGTATGCCACCATGCCCAGTCGCTTTTTTAAAGATTTATTTATTTTTATTTTATGTGTATAAGTGTTTTGCCTGCATATTTGTTTTTGTTTTTGTTTTTTGAAACAGGATCTCCCTGTAGCCAGTTCCAGCTGGCCTAGAACTCACTCTTTGACCAGGCTGGCCTTGAACTCACAGAGAGCCACCTGCCTCTGCCTCCCAAGTGCTAGGATTAAAGGCATGCACCACCACACCCTACTTAAAAATAGTTCTTAGCCACCATGTGGGTCCTGGGAATCGAACCCAGGTCCTCTGCTACAGCAGTTGGTGCTCTTAACCACTGAGAGATCTGTCCAGCCCACCTGCATATTTGTAAGTGCACCACATGCCTGCAGTGCCTACCACAGTCAGAAGAGAGCACCAGATCCCCTGAAACTGGAACTACAGATGACTGTAAATAGAATGTGGGTGCTGGGAACTGAACCCAGGTCCTCTGTAACAGCAGCCAGTGCTCTTAACCACTGAGCTACTATTTCTCCAGTCTTGTGTGAAAATTTTGTTGTTATTGTTTTGAGGTTTGTTGTTTTTTTTTTTTTTTTTTTTTTTTTTTTTTTTTTTAGACAGGGTCTCCCTATAGTCTCAGCTAGCTGGGAACTCACTATGTAGACTAGGATTGCCTTGAATTCACAGAGATCACCTGCCTCTGGCTCGTGAGTGCTAGGATTAAAAAGACATGCATGCCTGACCTGTGTGAAAGTTTTAAAGTGTAGAATTAGGTACTGTTTTCAAGGGAGAAAAATGCCATTGTTACTTTGATAGGGATTACTATGAATCTGTAGATCATTTTGAGTTCTATGAACATGTTCCTATTCCTGGGTGTGGGCTATCCTTCCCTCTACTTCTTTCCACAATATTGGGTTTTTATGTATGTTCCTGTGTGTGTATGTATGAAAGAAGCTTCTCTTGCTACCAGCAAGTACAGTGCAGTCCTGCTAAGGGAAGGGGAGCACACTGGCTGCCTGTGGTCACTGTGGAGAACTGACCCCTCAAGGCAAAGGTCAGTTGGTTACTTTCATAACTTCCCACTCAGGTCCTTACCCACCTCCCATCTGGCCATGCTCTCCCACCTGCCCGAAGACTGCTGGTCTCTGGACAGGAATTTCAGGCTGATGGCTGATGGCCTGTCTTCAGCCTACACCTACTTACAATTCACTCCACAGGTTGATCTGATTGGTCTCCAATCAACCCTTCACTAGATTACCAGATTGGTGCTCTAATAGACCCCCCATCCAATCCACTAGCCACAGGTTGGTGACCTGATTGGTCTCTATCCAACCCCAAGCTACCATCTGACCTTAGGCTAGCTTACCAGGTTGGTGGCCTGATAGACCCCCATCCAACCCACTAGCCAGCGACACTCAAAATCCAGGCCTGCCTCAGCCTGTGTACAAGCAAAATAATGGACCAGGAATTCTGCGTAATGATGGAAATGGAGAATTCAATTTATTGCCTGCTGCAGGTCACTTGTATAAGCAAAATGACGTCACCTCCCAGAGCCAATCACAGACCCCCAGTTTCACACCACTGTATACTGCTGCTCCTCCTTGCACATGTGCCTGGGCCACATTGCTCCCTCTTGGGACGGGGCAGGGGAGTCCCATGACTCCCACATTATGCCCTGAGGGATGCTAGCTGAGAACCAGCCCCTAATTCAAACTGGATCTTCCCCCATACGTGTGTGGAGGTCAGATGGTATAGCCTGGAGTGGCCTTCCTCAGGAGCCATCTACCTTGTTTTTTGAGACCCTGAGGCTTGCTGATTAAGCTAGGCTGACTGGCCAGCAGGACCCTGAAACCTGCCTGTTTCCACCTCACCTGTTTCCACCTCACCAGCACTGAGATTACGGGCATAAACCAACAGGACTAGCTTTCTGCAAGGGTGCTGGGGACTGAGTGCAGGTCCTCACACTGGCAGGCCAAGCACTTTCTCAACTGAGCCACCTTCCCAGCCATCTTCCAGCCATGCTTTATAGTTACCATTGCACAAATCTTCAATGTGATTTCTAAGTGTTCTGTGTTTTGATGCTATTCTCTTTTTTTTCTTTTTTTCTTTTTGGTCCTTTTGAGACAGGGTCACCCTGTAGCTCCAGCTGTCCTGGAACTCACTATGTAGACCAGGCTGGCCTTGAACTTACAGAGATCCACCTGCATCTGCCTCCCAAGTGCTAGGATTAAAGGCATGCGCCACCACACCTGGCTTTAAAGACTGTCCTTAGCCGCCATGTGGGTGCTGGGAATTGAACTCAAGTCCTCTGCAAGAGCAGTCTGTGTTCTTAACCACTGAGCCATCTCTCCAGCCAACAATTATGTAAAAATTGTTATAAACAGTAATGGAATTCAGTAAAGTTGCAGGAGACGATTTTTTTTTTTATTATTTTATGTTCAAGTTATTCTTGTGATGTAAATTTTTGTTTCCTCAGTTTCTGGGGTGATATCTTTTTTCTTCTGGGCAGCCTCCTCTTCCAGCTTGGAAACAATTTTCTCCTTTTCAGTAAGGATCATTTCGATGTGGCCAGGGCAGCTCATGCTTGGGTTAATGGGACCATAAGTTCCCCAAGTTCTGGTGGGCATCTGTGTGATTTGTTAACCCAGATATGCTCAGTGACCCGAGTCTCCATCTAAACCCTTAAGTTCAGCATGACTCTCTGCATTTTTAAGCATGTGCAGAAAAAATTTAGCACTCTTTTTGAGCCACTGACCCTGTGTCTGTTCCCACTCTTTGTCTTGTGCACACCTACCAACTCTACCATTATGCAGCTGGAACGGCACACCCTGCTTCTTCAAAGTGATACTTGGTGACTTTACAGAGTCACACCTTTGATGGCCTGGCAGTCTCACTGCTGTTCTTAAAGTGAACATGAAGATTTGTGCCTCTCAGTTTGCATGCTCAGACTGCCCAAAGGAAGAGAGATAACTATATTTCTATATGTTGGACTATCCTTGCAGCACAAAAATAAATACTACTTGATCATGATGTCTGGAAAACCAACCCTTCAGAAAATACTTGAAGAAATTCAAAGGACAGAAGAGAGGAGCAACTATCCCCACACACCTAGAAAGAGAAACTAATAAAAACATAACTGCAGAAGGAGAAACCAAGACTAAAAATGCAAATGGATAATAAGGTGAAAGGAAGCAACATCCATCTTTCAAATATAACCTTAAATATTAATGGACTAAACTCCCCAATCAAAAGATATAGACTGGGTGACTGGATTAGGAAATAAAACCCATCTATATGCTGTCTACAAGAAACCCATCTCAGTCTCAAGGATAGTCACCAACTTAAGGTGAAGAGATGGAAAAAAATATTCCAAGCAAATGGTACCAAATAGAAAGCAGGTATTACTATTTTAATATCAGACAAAATAGACTTCAAAGTAAAAGAAATCAAAAGAGACAAAGAGGGCCATTACACCTTTATCAAAGGAACAATTGACCATGAAGATCTCACAATCATAAACATATATCCACCAAACTCTGGTGTACCAAACTTTATAAAGACAATTCTCCAGAACCTCAAGGTACAGACGAACCCCAGCACACTCATAGTAGGGGGCTTCAATACCCCACTAAGTCCTTTGGACAGATCAACAGGACAAAGAATAAACAGAAACATCTGAATTGAATGATACAATACACCAAATGGACCTCACAGACATCTATCGACTATTCCACCCAAATACCAGAGAATACACTTTCTACTCAGCACCCCACGGAACATTCTCCAAAATACACCACATACTAGGACACAAGAAAAAACTCAACAAATACAAAAAGACTGAAATAATCTCATGCATTCTATCAGACCACAGTACAATAAAGCTCAATATCAACACCAGGATAAGCCCTACAACCTACAAGAACACATGGAGACTAAACAACACTCTTCCTGAATAATGAATGGGTCAAGGAAAGACGTTTATAGCCCTGGGTGCCTACATTAGAAAAACAGAAAGAGCATGAGTGAACGATCTAACACTGCAGCTAAAAACACTTGAGAGACAACAACAAATGAACCCTAAACACAGCAGACAGGAAGAAATAACAAAAATCTGAGCAGAAATCAATGAAATAGAAACAAAGAAAACCATACAAAAAAAATCAATGAGGAGACTTGAATGCACAGTGGTTAGGTCAGGGCCTCGCCAAGGCCACCTGAAGCACAGGTAGGAGCTGGGCACTTCAGCCAGGCAGATTTTAGGATAGATCTACTCTTGGGGTGCTGGATAATTGATTCCTTGGTTTGTTGGATAGCTCTTTGTGTTTCAAGGCTGGTGGGGTGCAGTGGCCCTGCTTGCTGGGAGCAAATGCGGGCCTTTTATACCCTTGTTGGGTGTGGCTGTCCGGGCAGAGTCGCCCTTGTATCTGGGAGTAAAACTGGGCCACTACAAGACTTGATTGCACAGTGGTTAGGTCAGGGCCTTGCCAGGACCACCTGAAGCACAGGTAGGAGCTGGGGATTTCAGCCAGCCAGATTTTAGGATAGATCTACTCTTGGGCTGCTGGATAATTGATTCCTTGGTTTGTTGGATAGCTAAATCTTTGTCTTGTGAGGCTGGTGGGGTGCAGTGGCCCTGCTTGCTGGGATCAAATGTGGGCCTGTTAAACCCTTGTCGGGTGTGGCTGTCCAGGCAGGGTCGCCCTTGTAGTTGATAGTAAAACTTGGCCTGTTGGCACTGTGAGACTTGAGTATGCAGTGGTTAGGTCAGGGCCTCGCCAGGACCACCTGAAGCACAGAGTACCAGGGTGCAGACTAAGTCAGGCATATCCCCCCCACAAATGGAATTGCTGAGAGAGTCTCCAAGTGGATTTTTTTGGAGAACCTTCAGAACAGAAAGGGAAGACTGAATTAGGCTTCCAATATATAAACAAAATTGATAGCCCGAAACCTAGACAAGTCAACACTCCATAAACAAGGAGGGAAAAAAGGGGAATCTGAAGGAGGTAAGCAAAGCAAGCCTTCAACACAGTGAAAAGACATTTGTAATTTGCATTGGAATACAGGAAAAAAAAAAAAAAAGGGAAAGCCACATGCCAGGGACACAATGAAGGGAACACATGGGAAAGGTGCAGGATAATGCCACACCAAGCTCTACCAACCATGTAGGAGATTGCTACAGTGGGATCTCCCTGGAGGTGACCCAAGAAACAGATCTTAGAGGAACAATTGCAGACCTATTCAGAGAAATTAAAGAATATAATGAAAAAGTCAGGGAACTAAGGAGAGAGAATGAAAAACTCAAGAAGGACCTAGAGGAAGACAATGACAAACTTCAGAAAGAACTAAAGGGAGAGAAATGACAAGCTCCAGAAAGAACTAGAGAGAGAAAATGACAAACTCTGGAAGGAAGTAGAAACGCTAATAAAGGAAGCCAACCAGCAAAGTAAGGAACACCAAGAAGAGATTGAGAAGGTCCAAAAGGAAGTGGAAATACTAAAGAAATCACAGGATGAAATGAAAAAAGGAAATAGAACACTCATCCAATCAAGAGGAAAGGAATGGAAAAAAGCCTCAGAAGTAGAATGGAGGAAGCAGAAGAAAGAATATCAGGCCTGCAAGATAACACAGAACAACTAAAAAGATCAAATAAAGATTATGAAAAATTTAAAAATACACGAAAGTGGAACAACCAGGAAACATGGGACACTATGAAAAGATCAAACCTCCACATCATAGGAATAGAGGAAGGAGAAGAATCTCAAGAGAATAGTATTGATCAGATCTTCAACAGAATACTAGATCAAAATTTCCTCAAACTAAAAAAAGACAAACCCATACAAATACAAGAAGCACATAGAACTCTAAACAGAAAAGATGAGAAAAGAATATTTCCACACCATACCATGGTTAAAATGCTAGATGCCCAAAACAAAGACAAAATTCTGAAAGCCACAAAAGAAAAACAACCAGTCACATATAAGGGGAAACCCATCAGAAATACACCTGACTTCTCTGCGCAAACCATGAAAGCAAGAAGAACATGGAGCAAAGCATGTGCAGTGTTAAAGGACTATGGATGCCAACCCACATTCCTATACCAAGCAAAAATGTCGATTAGAGTTGAAGGAGAGAGAAAAATCTTCCATGACATAAACAAGAATACATGTCCAGAAAACCAACCATTCAGAAAATACTTGAAGAAATTCAAAGGACAGAAGAGGGGAGCAACTATCCCCAAGCACCTAGAAAGAGAAACTAATAAAAACATAACTGCAGAAGTAGAAACCAAGACTAAAAATGCAAATGGATAATAAGGTGAAAGGAAACAACATGCATCTTTCAATTATAGCATGAAATATTAATGGACTAAACTCCCCAATCAAAAGACATAGACTGGGGCTGGAGAGATGGCCTAGCAGTGAAGAGTGCCAACCGCTCTGACAGAGGACCGGGGCTCCATCCCCAGCACCCACATGGTGGCTGAGAACTGCCTGAACCTCCAATTCCAGGAGAACTCCAGTTCCAGGGGAATCCGACACCCTCTTCTGACCTCCGTGGCATTGCAAACCTACATGCAGACAGTACATTCATACACATACAAAAATAAATAAAATTTTTTTAAAAAATTTAAAAAAAAGACATAGACTGGGAGACTGGATTAGGAAACAAAACCCATCTATATGCTATCTACAAGAAACCCATCTCAATCTCAAGGATAGTCACCAACTTAAGGTGAAGGGATGGAAAAACATATTCCAAGCAAATGTACCAAAAAGAAAGCAGGTGTTGCAATTTTAATATCAGACAAAATAGACTCCAAAGTAAAAGAAATCAGAAGAGACAAAGAGGGCCATTACATCTTTATCAAAGGAACAATTGACCATGAAGATATCACAGTCATGAATATATATCCACCAAACTCTGGTGCACCAAACTTTATAAAGACAATTCTTCAACCATCCCCAGGCACCTAGAAAGAGAAATCAATAAAAGCATAACTGCAGAAGTAGAAAATTAAACCCAAACTGCAAATGAATAATAAAGCAAAGGGAAGCAACACAAACCTATCAGTCATAACCTTAAATATTAATGGACTAAATTCCCCAAAAGACATAGACTGGGAGATTGGATTAGGAAACAGAATCCATCGATATGCTGTCTGCAAGAAACACATCTTACCTTCAAGGACAGGCACCACCTTAAAGTGAAAGGATGGAAAAAAATATTCCAAGCAACTGGTACCAAAAAGAAAGCAGGTGTTGCTATTTTAATATCGGATAAAATAGACTTCAAAGTAAAAGAAATCAGAAGAGACAAAGAAGGCCATTACATTTTCATCAAAGGAACAATCCACCAAGAAGATTTCACAATTATGAATATATATGCCCCAAATTCTGGTGCACCAAACTTTATAAAGACAATTCTCCAGGACCACAAGTCACAGACTAACCCCAGCACACTCATAGTGGGAGATTTCAATACCCCACTGAGTCCTTTGGATAGGTCAACAGGACAAAAAATAAACAGAGAGACATCTGAACTGAACGATATGATACACCAAATGGACCTCATAGACCTCTACCGAACATTCCATCCTAATACCAGAGAATACACTTTCTACTCAGCACCCCACG
Organism: Rhizomys pruinosus; assembly: GCA_009823505.1. Lineage (NCBI taxonomy): Eukaryota > Metazoa > Chordata > Mammalia > Rodentia > Spalacidae > Rhizomys > Rhizomys pruinosus. Next base: position 1,228,881 of record VZQC01010445.1, read on the forward strand.
GAACATTCTCCAAAATCGACCACATCCTGGGACACAGAAGAAACCTCTACAAATACAAAAAGATTGAAATAATTTCATGCATCCTGTCAGACCACAGTGCAATGAAGCTCAACATCAACACCAGGACAAGCCCTCCTGCCTACAAGAACACATGGAGACTAAACAACACACTCTTGAATAATGAATGGGTCAAGGAAGAGATAAAGAAAGAAATAAAAACATTCCTGGAACTGAATGACAATGACAATACAACACAACAAAACCTATGGGATACCTTAAAAGCAGTCCTAAGAGGGAAATTTATAGCCCTGGGTGCCTACATTAGAAAAACAGAAAGAGCACAAGTGAATGATCTAACACTACAGCTAAAAGCACTTGAGAGGCAACAACAGATGAACCCTAAACGCAACAGACAGGAAGAAATAACAAAAATCAGAGCAGAAATCAATGAAATAGAAACAAAGAAAACAATACAAAAAATCAATGAAGCCAAAAGTTGGTTCTTTGAAAGAATAAACAAGATAGACAGACCTCTAGCCCAGTTAACCAAAAGAAAGAAGGAACAACTCCAAATCAATACCATCTGTGACAAAAGGGAAATATCACAACAGACAAGAAAAAGATCCAGAAAAATCATATGGGAATACTTTAAACAACTATAGTCTACCAGTATTTGAAAACCTAGAAAGAAATGGATGAATATCTGAAAATCCTGGGAATCACCAAAGCTTTCAACCAATGAAAGAGATCACAGCTTAAACAGACCCATAATACTTGGAGAAATTGAAGATGTAATACAAAACTCCAACTAAAAAAAGCGCGCTTGAAGGCCCAGACAGTTTCACGGCAGGATTCTATAAAAACATTTCAAAAAAACCTACAACATTATTACTGAAACTATTTAGAAGAGGATACAATCAGAGGGATTCTTCCCAAATTCCTTCTATGAAGCCAGCATCACTCTATTACCTAAAACTCAGACAAAGTACAACAAAAAGGAAATTATAGAACTCATTCTCTCCTAATGAACACAGATGCCAAAATTTTAAACAGGATACTACAAATCACATACAGTATCTTTGTATCACGTTCTCACATCAAAAAAATAATCTATCATGAACAAGTTGGATTCATTACAGAGATGCAGGGATGTTTAGCCATGTACAAAAATCAAATTAAACATCATCAAACACATAAATTGGAATGAAAGACAAAAAAAAAAACCACGCATCATCATCCAATGTGATGCTTAGAAAAGCCTTTGCAACAAAAAGTACCAATCCATTGATCATGCGTTAAAGTCCTAGAGGGGATTAGATTGGAGGGATCATTCCTTATTGTAATCAAAGTCATATACATCCTAAATGGGGAAATGAGAGAAACATTGCCTTTTAAAAGTAGGAAACTTGGCAAGGCTGCCCCTGCTACCACTCCTTTTCAATATATGTTTGGAAACACTTGCTAGGACAAATAAGGCAAGAAAAGGAAATTAAAGATGTTCTACATTGAAAAGAGAAAGTCACCTGATACCCTTTTTCTTTGATAGATTAAACACAATTCCCATCAAAATCCCCATGAGTTTTCTTCACAGGCTTGAAAAAAAAAAGTCCTTAATTCATTTGGAAAAAACAAAGACCCCAAATAACCAAAACGAACCCTGAGCGTAAAGAGCTAAACAGGGGGGATCTCTATTACCAGACTTCAAAACTCCTACTACAGGGCTATAGTCATAAAAACAGCCCTGTTACTGGCAAAAAAACAGACCTATGTGAAATGGAACAAACTGAAAGAATCTAAAAAATTGGAGCAATCAATTTCAGCCCATTCCTCATATTTGACAGGGACCAAGAAGACACACAGGAAGAAAAAGACAGCATCTTCAGCAAGTGATGTTGGCAAAACTGGATCCACCACTTGTAGAAGAATGAAATTAACCCTACCCTCTCGCCTGTACAAAAGTCAATTCACAGATGGATATAAGACCTCAATGTGAAACCCAAACTCTAAAGGCATTATGAAAAAGTTGGCAGCACCTACAAGACATAGGTCATGAGAAAAGACTTCTAATCAGTACAGCACATGCACAAAGATTTAAGGCTCGACATGTTGGAACAAATGGACCTCATTAAAGTCAAGCTTCTAGTCACAACTTCAAATTAAGACAACAAGTCAAGGGAAGGTGAAAAGAAATTCCACGCATCAGGTTGGGAGGAAAACCTTACATACTCAGAACAGATACTGACAAAACATTGATTTTCAGAATATATAAACTACTCAAAAACAAGAAGAAAGAAAAACAAGAATCAATGCACCGCATTCCAAATACATAGGATGGAAAGAGCTAGAAGAGACTTCACAGTAAGTGAGGTCAATCTAGAGGTGCTGAGAACACTTAAAAGGTGTTTCAACGGGCTTGGAGAGATGGTCTAAACAGTTAAGAGCAGCCGCCAACTCTTTACAGAAGACCTGGGTTCGATCCCCGCACCCAACTGGCGGCTGCCAGAGAAGCTGTGCCTGAAAACTTCGCAATTTCCAGGAGAACTCACGTTCCAGTGAAATCTGACACTCTCCTCTGACCTCCTCAGCATGCTTTGCACAACACAGGTGCGCAAACTTGCATGCAGACAGATACATCAAATACACATATAAAAATAAATAAAATTAATAAAAAATAAATTAAAACAAAGTACTCCTCAAGACTCATAATCATTATAGGCAATAAGCAGAATACAAAAACCACTTTAAGATATCTATCTTAGCTTGCAAGTAAAGAACTGGCTAGGGTCAAAGAAAACAAAATGATACCAAGTGCTGGAGAGGTTGTGGGAAAGGGGAAGCACTCATCAGTGCTGATGCGGAATAGTTAAACCATGTGCGACGAACTACTAGCAAAGACGACAGTGTGGAGTACCTTTGGAATACTTGGAATGAACATGCCACACGACCCAGCCATAACACTCCTATGCACTAGGACATTGTACTTCTCAGGATCCCCTTGCACACGAGATAATCAACGGCATGTTTATTTCAGCTTTCATTCACAATAGCAAGGAGCTGGAACCACCAAAATTACCTCACTGATGAGTGAGTTTTAGAGGAAAATGTGGTTTGTCCACACAATGGAGTTCTATGCAGCAGGAAGAAAAATAGACACATAGAGCTTTGCAGGAAATGGCTGGAGCTAAAGGACATCACATGCTAAGTGAGATAACACAGACCAAAAAAAAATCGATGAATGGT